>LR749845.1:381968-527279 GCA_902729485.2 Mus minutoides
AAATACGGTATTTGGTAGAAAAGCCAAAATACAAAAAGAAACTTGGCACCAAGAACTTCCGAATTCATACTCCACCTGCAAAAGCTAATTGTGTGGCCTGGTTGGGAGGTAAGAACTTAGTCCTGAGTGGTATTTCTAGTAAATGTATCAAAGTAAATGATACATCTACTTTGTTCAAAACTTACTGTTCAAAACTACCTACCTCATAAGTCACACTGTTAGCTGGGTCATATACCTGACTATATCTGTCAACAACCCGCCTTTGAAAATGATGTTTGATGTTGGGAGTGCTTAGGCAGTGATGATGATGATGATGATGATGATGATGATGATGATGGTATTTTCCACTAACAATAAATCCCCATCATCCAGTCATTTAGGAGGCTAAGGCAGACAGATTGAGTTTGAGCAAACCTAGGCTACATAATGAATTCCAAGCAAGTCTAAGCTACAAAGTTAGACCTGCCTCAAATGAACAAATAATTTTTTTAAAGTGAGACTTTTCTGTAAATTATAGTAATTTTTATAATTATACACATTTCTGCTGGCCTTTGCACTGTGAGATATAGAAGATAGATAGATAGATAGATAGATAGATAGATAGATAGATAGATAGATAGATAGTAAACTTCATCCTTAGGGATGGTGTGGTGGCAGATGGTTTTAATCCCAAAACTTTGGAGACAGAGGCTGGCAGATCTCTTTGAAGTTTGATCTAGATGGTTGAACTCCAAGTCAATCAAGACTATATAGTGAAACCCTGTCTCAAATAATAATTTAATTTATAGCCGGGCATGGTGGCGCACGCCTTTAATCCCAGCACTTGGGAGGCAGAGTCAGGTGGATTTCTGAGTTCGAGGCCAGCCTGGTCTACAAAGTGAGTTCCAGGACAGCCAGGGCTACACAGAGAAACCCTGTCTCGAAAAACAAAAACAAAATAATAATAATAATAATAATAATAATAATAATAATAATAATAATAATAATAATTTCATTTATATAAAATCATCCCTCAGAATAGAGAAAGTGATGAGTGATAGGTGCTGTTACTTGGATTAGTGGTGGAAATCAGTTTATACTAACTTGGGTGGAGCTCATTGAGTGCTCTTAAGATAGTAGCACTGGATAAGCACACAGTCTAATACATAACTACTTAGAGAAAAGCAGTCACAGATGTGTATATTCATATATAGTTTATTTTCTGATAGAGCCAGTGGCAGGATATGCATGTAGAGAGAAAAAACACTAAGTATTTTTAAGTGACCGTAGTACTGTTTCTTGTAATGTAGACTTCGATTAATCTTGATTTTTCACCTAGATTAGATTTAGAAGCTGAATTGTTTTTCATAAAGATTGCCTTGTGCATTTTTAAAAAGATTTATTTATTTTATGTAGCTGTCTTCAGACACACACCAGAAGAGGGCATCAGATCCCATTACAGATGGTTGTGAGCCACCATGTGTTTGCTGGAAATTGAACTCAGTACCTCTGCAAGAGCAGTCAATGCTTTTTTTTTTTTTTTTTTTTTTTTTGTTTTTTTTTTTTTTTTTTTTTTTTTTTGGTTTTTTTTTTTGGTTTTTCGAGACAGGGTTTCTCTGTGTAACCCTGGCTGTCCTGGAACTCACTCTGTAGACCAGGCTGGCCTCGAACTCAGAAATCCACCTGCCTCTGCCTCCCGAGTGCTGGGATTAAAGGCGTGCGCCACCATGCCCGGCTCACAGTCAGTGCTCTTAACTGCTGAGCCATCTCTCCAGCCCTTGCCTTATGCATCTTTGTAAGATTTTTCTGGTATAAAAAAATCTTAAGCCGGACATGGTGGCGCACGCCTTTAATCCCAGCACTTGGGAGGCAGAGGCAGGCGGATTTCTGAGTTTGAGGCCAGCCTGGTCTACAAAGTGAGTTCCAGGACAGCCAGGGCTACACAGAGAAACCCTGTCTGGAAAAACTAAAAAAAAAAAAAAAAAAAAAAAACCTTAAAATATTTAGATGGTATCTGTTGGGTTTTGCAATGTTACTTTATGACATGTAACAGAGTTGTGACAAAGAAAACTTGAGTCTTTCCTAAAGTTGTAAATCCTTCTACCTCATCCTATGTCACCTTTTTTAGATTTTGGAATACCATAGTCCCTGAAATCTGCATAGGGTCCTTGGGTTATTTTCAGCAGGGGAGTCATGGTTCACCCTGTTTCTCAGAATGACTCCCGCTGACTTGAAGTTGAGAGCTTGGTCTGCTTGCTGGATTTACCAGTCCCCTCTTTGCACAGCTTACACTTTCTGATGCATCGTCTTAGCTATGACATTATTGTCACTACACAGGGGCTGTTTTTGGAGCATTGCAAGACATACTTGGGAGCCGCTCCATTTCAAAGGAATACTATAACCAGACAGGCCGCATACCCGACTGGTGTTCTCTCAACAACCCGCCTCTGGAAATGATGTTTGATGTGGGGAAAGCGCAGCCACCACTGATGAAAAGAGCATTTTCCACCGAGAAATAAACGCTTGAATACATCCAGCCTCACTTATTTCAGATACTTAATCAATTAGAAGTAAGTTGTACAAAGTATGTGGGATGATTTAATATATATAGTGACCTTTATGTAACAAAGCATTTCTGTATTTTCTCTTTGCATTAATATTTAATTCATCTGACTTTGTCTCTTGTGTTGTATGTCGTAGTGGATGCTTGTGAGATATGTTGTATTTATATCAATAAATATAGTTAAGCTATTCATTTTTATTAGCTTATTATGTAGTCCAGTTTCCTCCAGTTTACATAATCTGTCCTGAGTATTAGAAACCATACTAATTTTACTATTTTTAGTGATAGATCTAGCCCATGTTAGCCTTTGCAGTCATTTCAGGTTCTCTTTAAATTTTTTAAAAAATATATATGTATAGGAGCGTGTATGCATATGGAGGCCAGTGCCTGTGGAGGCCGGAAGCACCAGGTCCCCTGGAGCTGTGGTCATTCTCTGAGTCATGTGCTGTGGGTTCTGGGAACCAAAATCGAGTCCTCTGGAAGACATATGCTCTTAGCCGCCGAGCCACCTCTCCAGTCTGTTATTTCAGATTTTTACGTGATCTGTTTCTAAATCCTTTGTTTCACTGTATGCCCATGAAAACTTAGATCTTTCAGACTGTTTGATAGCAGGGCCAGCCATTCACTATGCAAGGTGTAGAAATATATACTTTTGAACTTTATGTTCAAGAGCATGAAACCTTTACATTCCTACGAAAAGTAATTCATTCTTTATAATTTCTAATAAACATATTCATAATGATACTAACCATTGCTCTTGTGCTTTCTATTTTAGCACAAGGGTTTTTCAACTAATGAACTCATTTGTTATTAAACTTTTATTTTTCCTCATTTGTTTAATGAACCTCCTCCTGAAGACAGGGTGTGTGTATGTGTGTGTGTGTCTGTGTGTCGTGCATGCATGCACCTGTGCATGCATGGGTAGGAACTAACACAGGTTCTGGTGTGTATACTTTAACTCCACACATAGTCTAATCACTTTGCTTTTTGAATCTATCCAAGTTTTGCCATATTCTTTACATATGAAGATACTAGCTCTTGAAGAAGATGGCTTCCTGCAATAAAAGTAGGAAAAGAAAAAGAAGACCCTGGTAGCCAGGCAGTGGTGATGCATACCTTTAATCCCAGCATTTGAAAGGCAGGAGCAGGCACATCTCTGAGTTCCAGGCCAGCCTGGTCTACAGAACAAGTTCCAGGACAGCCAGTGCTATACAGAGAAACCCAGTCTCTGGTTTCTTGCAAAGCCAAAAAATGAAGAACCCCTGGTATGGTTATGTACTCCTGTAACCCCAGCAAGTGGGAGGCAGAGGCAGAGGCAAGTGGGTCTCTGTTATGAGTTCAAGATCAGCCTGGTCTATATAGTGAATTCCAGGCCAGCCAAGGGATACATAATATATAATGGCTACATTTCTGTAAAGTAGCTCTTGGGATTTAGAGGAGGGATGATCAGGAGTTCAAGGCAACCTCAATTACATAGCAGATTGGAGCCCAGTCTGGTTTCTATGAAATTCCGTCTCCACAAAATAATTTTTAGAAGGAAATGAATTCTTGGCATTTGTCTGTTTGACTTTAAATACTTGTATCTCTAGAATGCTACTTACCCTTTCCTACCCAAAGACTAAGCTTTATTGATACCTACTGAATATCTGTGTGCCCTGTGTACTTGTGCGTACTGAGTGGTACAGCAGTAAGATGTGGACCTTGTCCTTTAGGGGTCAAAGGCTAATAGAAACAGATTTGCACACCAATGTTCACACAAAACCTGTCAGTTGCTTGTTGCTACCAATACTACTTTTGGCCCTGGAGAAAAACCCTTTGGGAGGACTTTGACCTGCTTCCTAAAGAACAGGTAGTGGGGACAAGTTCCTTCGGGTTATGTGAGCAGCACGCTGCACTCAAGGCAGACGAGCTGAGGTGCTGAAGCTAAGGGTGATGTTAAGATGGATGAGACCTTGCTAAGCACAAGTTAAGGAGAAGTTAATCTGAATTTCATGTTAAGCTAGTAATGAAGCATCAGCTTGACCACAAAGTCTCCTAATCTGCTTTGTACTAAAGGTGATGGTGATGTCTATCACCTTGAGCACATCTGTCACAGGCACTGTGATTGTCATTGCTTTGACACTGTTGTCATCTTCTGTCTGGAGTGGAAGCTTCTTAAGGACAGGGCTCTGTGTCTTTAACTTTGAGCATGCTAAGGCTCAGAAGAAGGTATGCTGTAAATACTCAATTTACAAGGACCCACTATTTTGATAACATCTTTCTTTTCAGGAAGTATTTTAATAGTCCCCAGGTGTACATGTTGGCACACATCTGGAGTCTGTCAGATGTAGTATTATTGGAACCCAGAGTTCAAGACCAACTTGGGTTCTATACTGAGATCCTGATAACATATACACACACACATACAAAACCCTCTACTCTGCATTTGTACTGATTTTGTCTTGTATTTGGATTGTTTAAGAAAATAAAAATGAAGCCAGGTGTGGTAGCGCACTCCTTTGATCCCAGGACTCAGGAGGCAGAGGCAGGCGGGTTTCTGAGTTCGAGGCTAGCCTGGTCTACAAAGTGAGTTCTAGGACAGCCAGGGCTATACAGAGAAACCATGTCTCGAAAAACCAAAAAAAAAAAAAAAAAAAAGTTCATTTAAAACAAAATCTGATTGCTTTGCAGCCTTATATAACTACCTAGAAAGTGACAATCCCAAGGAACAGGTTAAGGATTTACTACTAAAGCCAGGCGTCCTGGCACATGCCTTTAATCCCAGCACTCGGGAGGCAGAGGCAGGCGGGTTTCTGAGTTCGAGGCCAGTCTGGTCTACAAAGTGAGTTCCAGGACAGCCAGGGCTATACAGAGAAACCCTGTCTCAAAAAACCAAAAAAAAAAAAAAAGGATTTACTACTAAGAGATTGTATTATGTCACCCAAAAAAGACAAGTTGAAGTCTTAACATTTAGTACCTGTGCATGTGGCTTTATTTGGAAGCAGGATTGTAGATGTAGTCAATAAGATAACAATGTTGTGGGCCCACATAGCACAAAGAACAGGAAAACTTCCAGAGAAACAAGTTTTTAGACAGATCACAAATAAGTTTGAGTGGGCATAGTGATACATGTATAATTCCAGCAATCTGGACTCTAAGGCAGGAAGATCATGAGTTTGATGCCAGCCTGAGCTGCGTAGTGAGTTCGAGGTTGTCTATCTAGGTATCTGATTGACCATTCATGTTTGACATTAAGAGCTGTAATTCAGGCACTTGGGAGACTGAGAGGCATAAGAGGACTGTCAAAAGTCAAGCCTGAGCTATACACAGAAACCATATCTCAAAAAACATGGAGCTCAGAGGTAGAGATAGGAATGTCTGTGAGTTCAGGGCTTGATCTACATATGGAATTCCAGGCCAGCTAGGGTAACCCCGTCTCATGTTGTTGTTGTTGTTTGGTTTTTCGAGACAGGGTTTCTCGAGACAGGGTTTCTCTGTGTTGCCCTGGCTGTCCTGGAACTTGGTAGACCAGGCTGGCCTTGAATTTTTTTTTTTTTTTTTTTTTTTAAGAAAGAGAACTGGGGCCGGGCGTGGTGGCGCACGCCTTCAATCCCAGCACTCGGGAGGCAGAGGCAGGCGGATTTCTGAGTTCGAGGCCAGCCTGGTCTACAGAGTGAGTTCCAGGACAGCCAGGGCTATACAGAGAAACCCTGTCTCAAAAAACCAAAAAAAGGGGCTGGTGAGATGGCTCAGCAGGTAAGAGCACCCGACTGCTCTTCCGAAGGTGATAAGTTCAAATCCCAGCATCCACATGGTGGCTCACAACCATCCGTAACGAGATCTGGCGCCCTCTTCTGGGGTGTTTGTAGGCAGTTTCCGTGTTCTTACATATAATAAAAAAAATAAAAAAAAAAAAAAAAAAAAAAAAAACCAAAANAAAAAAAAAAAAAGGAAAGAGAACTGGGGGCTGGACAGGTAGCTCAGCAGTTAAGATCACTGAGATGCTCTTCCAGAAGTCCTGAGTTCAATTCCCAGCAATCACATGGTGGCTAACAACCATCTGTAATGAGATTCGATACCCTCTTCTGGTGTGTCTGAAGAGAGCTACTGTGTACTCACATACATAAAATAAAGAAATCTTTTTTAAAAAAGAAAAAGAAAAGAAAAGAGTAAAAAGAAAAGAAAGGGGGGGTGGGGGGACTGAGCTCTCAGTAAAAAGTGAGGAGTCCTATGCAGAAAGCTAGCATTTGAAACTTGACCCTAGCAAGGATATGTGTCTATCAGAAGGTCAGGGATCTGGGCTTTTGCTGTTTCTTTTAAAACTCTGGTCAGAAATAGTGCCTCCGTTTAAGTTGAGTACTGTACATAGCAGCCCCAACAAGGCAATATAAGAAGAGTTTCTTCCACATGCTCTGAGCAACTGCATCCGAGGTAAGGACAGTTCACCAGAGGAGGGCCTAGCGTCACCGGAACACAGTTCACAGGGGTGGAGTGTGCAAATTTAGCAAGCGGGTAAGTGAACTCATCCATGGAGCCCTCCCAAGGTGGGAAGTAGAAGAAAAGGACTCAAGTGGGTGGCCAATCACCAGAGAGGCTTTATCTAGCAACTGATGGAGCAGATGCACCAACGGCCAAACACTAAGTGGTGCTCCAGGAACCCAACAGAGAAGAGGAGGAAGCACTGTAGGAGCCAGAGGCCTCAAGGACACCAAGAGAAAGAACAGAGCCCACAGAATCAACTAAGCATGGCTCATGGGGGCTCAGAGAGACTGAAGCAACAGTCATGGTGCCTGCATGGGTCTGCCTTAGGTTCTCTGCATGTATGTTCTGGATGCATAGCTTGGTTTTCTTTAGGGTCTCCTAAGAGTGGGAATGGGGACTGTGTGTGTGTGTGTGTGTGTGTGTGTGTGTGTGTGTGTGTGTGTGTCTGACTCTCCCACCTGCTCTTAGAACCCATTTCTTCCTACTGGGTTGCCTTGCCAGCCTTAAAGCAAGGGTTTGTGCATACACTTATTGTACCTTGTTGTGATACCCCTGGGAAACCTCTTTTCTGAAGGCAGATGGGTGGGAGCATACCAAAATAGTTTAAATTTATACATTGAAGATTTATAAAAAATCAGGCACTCGATGTTAAATAATAATTGACCATGGGGCTGGAAAGTTAGTTCAGAGGTTAAGAGCACTGACCGTTAAAGATTTATTAACTTGCTCCTGGAAATATGCCACTAGCCTTGGATGACAGGTATGGGGGTAGGGGTGGGGGATGATGGAAGAAGTGGAGGGAGGTGATGCCCGGGATGGGTGGGAGGAGTGGACGAAGAGGAAACTAAGGTCGAGATGGAATATATGAGAGACGTTTTAAAGGAGGAAGGTATCAGGAGAGTATCAGTGTGGTAGAATGCCACAGACCACCCCAGTCGCGTATGGGGGACCCTGGAATGAGGGTCCTTGAAGCTAGGTGGGTAAGGATTCGGCAGTGACAAAAGGAAACAAACACAGGCAGTTTGAATCTGAGTGTATTCTGCAGCTCTCAAGAAGAGGATTTTATACCTTAAAAAAAAAAAAAAAACATTAAGCCGGATGTGGTGGCGCACGCCTTTAATCCTAGCACTTGGGAGGCAGAGGCAGGTAGATTTCTGAGTTCGAGGCCAGCCTGGTCTACAGAGTGAGTTCCAGGACAGCCAGGGCTATACAGAAAAACCCTGTCTCGAAAAACCAAAAACAAACATTACATCTCTATATCTATCTCTTAAAAACAATATCCAGGCCGGACGTGGTGGCGCACGCCTTTAATCCCAGCACTTGGGAGGCAGAGGCAGGCGGATTTCTGAGTTCGAGGCCAGCCTGGTCTACAAAGTGAGTTCCAGGACAGCCAGGGCTACACAGAGAAACCCTGTCTCGAAAAACAAAAAAAAAAACAAAAAAAACAAAAAAAACAAAAAAAAACAAAACAACAACAACAAAAAAAATATATATATATATATATGGTGAAACAATCACAGATACCAACAAAAATCATTTGGCATAGTAAAGCACAAAAATCAAGCATTATAACTCTGAAACTATGTATTCAGTGAATTACAAACAGGACAGGTAACATCATTATAAACCATCAAAATATAACAATTCTAAAAGGATGTATTTAATGGGGCAATATTTTTTCTCCAGCGAAGAGTTCCACAACCGGTTCCAGGAGGTCTCCCCCTTTTGAGGTTGAGCCTCAGTCTGTGGAACTTGTCACACAGATCCTACTGGAGGTGGTTGGAGGTGGTGTGGTTGTGGAAGTCAGAGGAGAGGTGGATCCACAGCAAAGTGATCAAATTTGTAATACACTTCTGATAGGCCAGTGGTTCCGGCATGGCAATTAACTACTAGGTTTGGTAAAATGAAGATGATGGCCTTTTTGCTGACAAGTACGGGAACATGAGAAGGACATAAAAGTCTGACAGGAATGAATGGTCCAGAAAACGCAAAATGTAGACCCAGGCCAGGGAAAGTGGCGAGAGATCCAAGCCCCACAGCATTAAGGGACTGATGAATGCTTTTGGCTAAATTGTTTTTGCCCCTTTCTCAAAGAGCAAGCTGTCCAACCCCAAACACCAAATACCCATCTTGCCAAAAGCCCATTTGTCAGTGATAGCTTTGTTCTTCCTTTCATCTGCTCATCATAGAAATAAGATCGTTCAACCTCACAGACTATACCTCTCCCCACCCCACACCTTTTGTCTTTTTTGAGTCTAAGCCCAGGCTGGTTTCCACCTCACAGCAGGCTACCCTCTGTCTCTCAGCCTCCCTTGTACCCCGCTGAAGAGACCAGAGAAGCAGGCGTGCACCTCTGTAAATTCCAGGACTACGTAGGCACGCCTCGGAGAGAGGAAGGGTGGAGTGGGGTAGGGAGAGAATGGTTTCGGTTCGCTTAGGGATAAACAGCAGAGTCTTGGCACGCTGAAAGAAAGGACCATCAGTCAGGAAATCCGATCGGTTTAGTTAAGGAAGGAGGCCGGCCTGGAGGAAGGAGCCGAGCCCTGAGGGACCTGGCCGCCCAGGAGCCTCTGGCGACGGTCGGTCGCCCCGTTCTCAGAAGCCAAAGCAGAAGGGAGGGAGGTAATTCTGCTTCTTCCCTCACACATCCATCAGTTCCAGGCGAGTGACTCTCAGAGGGCAGCGCTGAAGGCTCCACGTCCCCAGAACTCGGGAAAGACAACGCTCGGGTGCTCCCCTCCCGCACCCCCAAAGAAGCCCTGCAGCGACCGACCGGAGGGAGGCGGCAGTGAGCCGAGGAACCTCTGCAAATAAGGAAGTTGGTCCTTTCCATGGCTTCCCTCACCGACGTCGGTTTTGACGTCCGATCTCTTGGGGTTTGGAAAAACAGTCAAAATCAGCGATCACAGTTTTATTAGGAGAAAATCAAAGCAAAACAACTGCCCGCTACCAGCAACTATGGAAGCTAGCGCTCCGAAAGCAGTCTTAAGAGAGTAGTAAGTTCCTGTTCCTGGTTTAGACCCGAGCCGTGGGCGTCGGCCTGCTTTTTGGAGTGCGCAAGCGCAGTTTGAAAACCGTGTTTCGGCAAAGATGGTTAACACAGAAAGTGTTTAAATTATCTCAGTTCAGGTTAATCCATCTTAGTTATGATAGAACTTGCAAATCTTTGAGAGTAAATTTGAGTTTTTGAATGCGTAAAGTACAAAAGCATATACCCGCCCAACGTGGGGCTCGAACCCACGACCCTGGGATTAAGAGTCCCATGCTCTACCGACTGAGCTAGCCGGGCAGATGTGAGTTGGCTCCGATTTTATACCTTTTGAGAGTGTTCATATGCACTTGCTCCTCAGTTTTTGTTTTGTTTTTTTCTTTTACTATTTTTTGTTTCTGAAAAGAAAGTATCACCGGTAAACTGGTAAAAAGTTGAAAGTATATTCTCTGATTTTGAAGATAAGAATGCAAATTCTCACAGAAAAAAAAATAAAACAAAGGGGGGGGGGAAAGGCCCCCAAACAACAAACAAAACAAAAAAAGGAAAGACAGGGTTGTTAAATACTAAGAATAAGTGAGAATACGTTCTTAATTCTCATTATGACAAGCCAAGATGATGGAATATTAGCCTATGAATCCATATATATTTTGAGCTACAGCTGAATATATCAAGATAAGGGATTTTGCACATTTCTGTGATGCATGTGTCTGTTTGGGGATGGCTATAAATCCTATTTTTCAGAATTGCAAGTTAAAGCCTAATTGAAAAACAAGAACAAAAACGGGTAAACCTAAATTAAAGAATAGCCAAATGGGATTTTTTTTAAGACATCATAAACCTGAGATTGACAAACAATTTCTCTAACTCTATCCATAAAACATACAAACATATAGGACAAGTCTCCTGGGATGATTTTAAAGTATAAGATGTGTCTTGAAAGGTTTAGATTCTTTCCAAAGAAAGTTTATGTATGTGGGTATTTTGTCTGCTTTTACGTCTGCGTACCAGGAGAGGGCATCGGAACAGAACGCTCGAATCTACAGTTCCTGAAGGCTTTGAGACGCCATGTCAGTATGAGAAATTGGGTTTAATTGCTGAGCTATCTCTCCAAACCAATAGCTTAGGCTCTGTAATCCTAGGATCGGGCGTAGTGGCATATGCCCTTGAAAAACCAGCATTTGGGAAGATCTCTGAGTTCGAGGCCAGCCTAGTTTACAGTTCCACCACAGCTAAATCTACACAGAAAAACTCCAAGTGAACCGAGGACCTAAGGATTTAAAAACGTTAAGCTTCGAGTGCCATAAACACTAACCCTTTCTGCCTCCACAATTCAAACTGTTCTAATGGTTATTTAGAACTTGATAGATAGAACCTGGAGGTACTCTTTATCTTTTGCAAATTAATTTATGTATAGGTGGCGTGAGGTAGCTTAGGCCTGTAATTCTAACATTCAGGAGGCAGAGGCAGGAGAATTGCTAGATCTTTTCTCAAAACAAACAATGAGCCGAATATCTAAAGCAGCAGGACATGGTGGCACTGACATGGTGGCACTGACATGGGCTTTTGTCCCTGTTCTGCTGAAAAAGAGACAGGCAGATCTCTGAGAGTTCAAAACCAGCTGGGTCTACGTAGGAAATTTCAGGCCAGCCAGGGTTGCACATTGAGATCCTGTTTCAAAAGAAAGATTATAGTAATAACTATTTTAATGATAATTGGATGTATATAAAATAAAACAAGCTGGGCCTGGTGGCGCACGTCTTTAATCCCAGCACTCGGGAGGCAGAGGGAGGCAGATTTCTGAGTTCGAGGCCAGCCTGGTCTACAGAGTGAGTTCCAGGACAGCCAAGGCTAATCAGAGAAACCCCGCCTGGGGGGGGGGGGAGGTCTTAAAAAAAATAAAACAGTACCTATTTTGATCAAGTTATTGAGTATTATAAAACTATCACTTAAGTGATTTGTTAAAATCATATTGTCTACTGTTTGCAAAGCTCTGTTAGTTGCTGGGCCTTGAAAGTTCATCACCCTACACTAAAGAAGTGTAAAGCCTGACCATTTCACCAGTACTACTTCTAGAAGTCATTTGAAATAACTTTAAAAACAAACAAACCCATTTAAGTCTTGTAAGGAATCAAGGAAATGCACAAAGGACCTCGGCTTTCAGCTCAGAGCCTTCCTCTAAGATACAAGGTAAAGCAATAATCCAACTGCCGCGGAGGCTAGTCAGCAGGTCCCACACTGTCCATGATTGATGCAGCCGATGCACGAGGCACTCAAGTGCTGTGTAATGCACACCAGCAGTAAATTGTGGAGACGTTTAGCCGGATACTTAACATTTGTAGAACTTACTTATAGTTCATCTTCAAGGTGAGCCCTGCTGTAAAGATGGCCTTTACCAAACGTGTTCTAAATCAGAATCCCTCAGGAAAGAATTACAGCTACCAGCGGGTAAGAGCGCACCCGACTGCTCTTCCGAAGGTGATAAGTTCAAATCCCAGCATCCACATGGTGGCTCACAACCATCCGTAACGAGATCTGGCGCCCTCTTCTGGAGTGTCTGAAGACAGCTACAGTGTACTTACATAAATAAAATAAAATAAATCTTTAAAAAAAAAGAATTACAGCTACAATGCTTTATTGCTATTGATTTGGGTTTTTTTCATTTTGTTGTTGTTGTTGTTGTTGTTTGAGACAGGGTTCTCCTGTGTAACAGCTCTGGCTGTCCTGGAACTTGATTTGTAGTCAAGGATGGGCTTGAACTCACAGAGATCCGCCTTCCTCTGCCTCCAGAATACTGGGATTAAAAGGTGTGTGCCACTACTGGCCGGTCTCATCTGTTTTTGTTTTTGTTTGTTTTTTTTTAAGACAAAACTGTGTTATTTAGTCTAGCCTGAAATTCAAGCGATATTCCTTCCTCGGCCTCCCACATCTGAGATTGCAGGCCCATGCCACAACACTAAAATAGTACTGGAATGCTCTAATCAGAGTTAGGGAAGTGTTTTCTCCAAAGTAAACTCAAATCTTTTACTTAACCATTTGTTCAAGATTAAAGTATAATCACTATTCACAATGTTTTCTTAGCAGGAGGAACAACTGAATTTCTGCTCTCCCCTTTCCTTCTGCATCCAGTTACCCAGTAAACCTACAGATCTGAAATCCATTCACACATGTCCTTGCTACTACTCTAGTCCAAATCATTCCTCATTCCTAATCATCTACAAAGATGCAATAGCATTCCAGTTATGCCTGCTTTTACCCATCCATTTCCCTATCAGGGAGAAACAAGAGATGATTTAAAAAGTTAAACCAAACCATGTCAATTAGCTGCTTAAGAAAGGTCTGATAGCTCCACAGTAGGAAACTAATAAGGTGAATGAAATGATGAACTGTCTACATTTAGCAACTATGGGCATAAGGACATATTCAAATAGCAATCATCAGACACCAAAATTAATGAGTAAAAAGGTAAAGAATAGCAAGATGTTTACCTACTCCCAACTTATCAACTTATCATATTTCCCAGTTACAATTATAAAGGAAAAGGCAGAAACAATAGAGAAACTTTAGAGAAATTAAAATGATCATTACCAGTAATAGAACAGATTGTCCACACCATATACCTCTTGCTACAACACTCTGACATGAATGCAAACTAATGGTGTAGTAGTATTCCTGCTGGAAGTGAAGCACTTGACATGAAAAGAAGTCAGGCTGGGCATGGTGGCGCACGCCTTTGATCCCAGCACTCGGGAGGCAGAGGCAGGCGGATTTCTGAGTTTGAGGCCAGCCTGGTCTACAAAACCCTATCTCAAAAAAGAAAAAAAGAAAAGAAGTCAGAAAAACCTAAATTAATGAATATCCAGTTTGTTTGATTGTTTTGTTTTGTTTTTTGAGACAGGATTTCTCTGTGTAGCCCTGGCTGTCCTGGAACTTGTTCTGTAAACCAGGCTGTCCCAAAACTCAAGAGACGGACCTGCCTCTGCCTCAGGGTGCTGAAATAAAAGGTGTGTGCCAGTACAGCACAGCTGTATTTTTTTTTTTTTTTTTTGGTTTTTCAAGACAGGGTTTCTCTGTATAGTCCTGGCTGTCCTGGAACTCACTTTGTAGACCACGCTGGCCTTGAACTCAGAAATCCGCCTGCCTCTGCCTCCTGAGTGCTGGGATTAAAGGCGTGCGCCACCACGCCCGGATTGTATTTTTTTTTTAAGATTTATTTATTTTATGTATATGAGTACACTGTAGCTGTCTTCAGATACACCAGAAGAGGGGGTCAGACCCCATTACAGATGGTTGTGAGCCACCATGTGGTTGCTGGGATTTGAACTCAGGACCTCTGGAAGAGCAGTCACTGCTCTTAACTACTGAGCCATCTCTCCAGCCCCTGTATTTTTTTTTTTAAGATTTATTTTTATTTTAATGTGTGTGTGTGTGTGTGTGTGTGTGTGTGTGTGTGTGTATGTGTATGTGTGTATGTGTGCCTAGTCGTGGAACAGAAGGGACAGGTGACTGTGAGCTGCCTAATCTGGGTGCTGTGAATCAAACTCAGGTCCTCCAGAGGAGCAGTCCATGCTTTTAATGGCTGAGGCAGCTGTCCAATCTCAGCACGAACATTTCCTAATACAAAGGTTGTAAATGCTGAGGTTGATGGCGTGGCTCAAGGGTCAAGAGCAAAGAAGCTCACAGCCACTTGTAACTCCAGTTCCAGGAAATCCAAAGTCACCCTCTGGTCTCTGCGGTCACCTGCGCTCACGTGCACACTCCCTCCCCTCAAACATGTAAAAATAATAAAAACACTACTAAGCAATCCTTTTTCCACACTCGGAGGGAGGCTGGAACACAATTGAATGAAATGTGGACTCTTGGGTTTTCTTTCCTTGTTTTTTTTTTTCTTTTTTTAATGAAAGATATTACCTAGGTTTGGAGTGATGGATCAGGGCTGTAATTCCATCCTTTGGTAGGTGGAGGCTGAAAGATTAGGAGTTCAAAACCATCTTTGGCCAGCCTGAGATACTTGAGACTGCTTCAACACAACAACAAACCAAAATAAAGTGATAGTGGGTTTTTTTTTTTGTTGTGATTTTTTTTTTCGAGACAGGGTTTCTCTGTATAGCCTTGGCTGTCCTGGAACTCACTTTGTAGACCAGGCTGGCCTCGAACTCAGAAATCCGCCTGCCTCTGCCTCCCCAGTGCTGGGATTAAAGGCATGTGCCACCATGCCCGGCGATAGTGGTTTTTTTTTAAATGTGTTTTTGTTGATGATGTTTGCTTTGTTTTGTCTTTAGACAGGGCTCTTATATTCCAAGCTGGCCTTAAACTGCAGATCCTCCCGTCCCTGCATCACCCTGCTGGAAAATATCTTTCTTTCTTTCTTTCTTTCTTTCTTTCTTTCTTTCTTTCTTTCTTTCTTTCTTCTTTTTTTTTTCGACAGGGTTTATGAACCCTATGTTGGTTGAACTTAATATGTTCTATGAGTCTAGTCTTTTTTTTTAATTTTTTATTATTATGTAAGTATACTGTAGCTATCTTCAGACACACTAGGAGAGGGCGTCAGATATCATTAAAGATGTTTGTAAGCCACCATGTGGTTGATGGGATTTGAACTCAGGACCTCTAGAAGAGCAGTCAGTGCTCTTAACCGCTGAGCCATCTCTCCAGCCCTGGAAAATATTTTCTAGCTATATAACATAAAAGTCTCCAGATATTCTTTTTAAATAAAAATGTTTCTAGCATTTTATTTACAATTGGGATTTAAAATAGGTCTTGCTCCATGCCCACTTCTCTGATTTATCTGTTGCCCACCCCTACTTAATATTTAAGATCTTAAGATATTGACCGATAGTTGCTAGAATGAGCCGAGCTACCGGAGTTCCCCAAGACACCTTAGCCTTTCCTAACGCCAAGTCTCATAATCTTCCTATTAGGAATGAAGATATTCTAAAGAAACTCTTGTGCTCCTCTCTTTGATAAGACTCCAAGAATCTGGAACTTCTCCAGGAATTACATGCTGGGTGGAAGAAGGCTGAAGCCTGCCTGGTTCCAGGCAGAGGGACAGCTTTCTCTCACAGTTCATACGTCTTGCCACACCACCATGCAGGAGAGGCTAAAGTTGAAACCATGATAGAAAGGTATCACACCTTGACCGAGACTGCTTAGCTATGCACAGCAGTTGAACTAAAGGTCCTGTTAGGACTCTGATGATGAACTTGGTCAGGGGATGGGGGTCAACTGGCTCTTTTTGTTCCTTTTCCTAAGGTGGGTTTTTCCTTCCCCGACTTTTAACAATTCTTGTCAGTGTGGACTACAGAAGACAGGTGCCCAAGCCTGTCCTCCTTAGTACTATTAGCTCCTTAAGACTATTAGGAACCAGGCTCTGACCTTAGCACTTCCAATACCAGTTTCAGTTGACACAATACCAACTTCCCCAGGGAACGGCCTCTATGGTTTCTGCGCACGCGCGCCCCTGGAACAAGCCGCAAGAGAAAAGGCTATTGGTGGAGAGCGCAGCCAATGGGCGAGCCTGTTACTAGCCTGCGCAGTGTGCGGCGTAGGAGCGGAGCTTGAGGCCTGGAAGCGGTCCGCGGCCTGCCGGGTCAGCACCATGAGTTCCATCGGCACTGGGGTGAGTCTCTCCGCGCCGTCTCTTCCAGCTCGGGGTTGAAGGCAGTGAGGAAGCCCGGCTGCGGCTCGGAAGGCCGCTGGAGCCCCGGTGCTGCCCGAGTCCTGGGGACCCGCGGCCTCTGTCTCGGCGACCCCGGCTCCAGCGGCGCTTCGGGCTGGTCCTGTCCGCCCCCGTGCAGCGACAGCCCGGGGTGCTGAGTCATTTTCGTCTCATGCTTAAGGAAACTGAAAGTGGGGACTCGCGGCCTGCCCCAGTGCGAGCGCCCCGGCTCGACCCTCGAGCAGCCCCTTGCGAGCCCCTGCTGGTCGCCGCCGCCCGCCCGTGCAGGAGCTGCGGAGCTGCGGTGCTGACTCACAGGCCTGCTCGGGCTTCCCTGACGGAACCTAGTTAGTGGACGGTCCCTGGAAACACGTCGGGACACAACCTAGAAGAAAGGCTGGATCTCATGAGTCCTTTGCCTTTCCTCTGCGTTCTGCTTTTCGCGAACAAGCTATTTTAAGCGAGTCGGTAGGCATTTAAAGGGTTATCTGTGGACCTAAGTGCCTCCGATTTGTAAGGAGTATTGAGGATGTGCGAGTTGGACTTTTAATTTGTTGGGGCTAAATACACCCCGTGTGTGCAGCGATTTACCTCACCTTTCCTTTGTCTCGATTATTTGCAGTAGAGAATAATGCGTTTCTTGGTTATCCTTGTTTTCCCCAATGTTTTGATGCTCACCAAGTGTGGTGCACCCCTTTAATCCTAGCACTTGGGAGGTAGAGGTAGGAGGATCTCTGAATTCGAGGCTAACCTGGTCTACTTAATGAGTTCCAGGACAACCAGGACTATGTAAAGAGACCCTGTCTTTAAAACAAAGCGCGCACACGCACACACACAAACAAAATAAGATTTGCTTATCAGAATTAAACCCATATACTGTGTTCCTTATGCTTAGAATAATTTAAGTGGTTACAAGATATTAATACTATGTAATACTTTGGGGATAAGTGCTCAATAATATGTCTCACAGCAAATTGGCTTTGCAGTTGTAGTAATGTTATCCTCTGTCAGTGGTCAAATCATGTGGAATATTTTTTTTTTGGCTGGGGGACGGGGGAGTTTCGAGACAGGTTTCTTTGTATAGCCCTGGCTGTCCTGGAGCTCACTCTGTAGACCAGGCTTGCCTCAAACTCAGAAATCCGCCTGCCTCTGCCTCCCAAGTGCTGGGATTAAAGGCGTGTACCACCACGTCTGGCTGTGGAATATTTTAATATGAAAATAACCCTGAGTTTTAGGAAGTTTCACGGTTGATGGCTTGTTTTCTGGCTGTCTCCTAAGAATTGTAAATACTAGTATTACAGTTGTCAGTCATTTCGGGCCATTTGATTTTCTCTCTCTTTTTTTTTTTTTTTTTTTTCCTCCCCAAAACAGGGTATCAGGCTGACCTGGAACTCACTTTGTAGACCAGGCTGGCCTGGAACTCAGAAATCTGCCTGTCTCTGCCTCCCAAGTGCTAGGATTCTGATTTTCTTTTTTTTTTAACTCCTACTGCTGGGCAGTTGGGAAGGCCAGCCAAGGGTCTCGAGCTAGTAGGCAAGCACTGAGCCCCAAATCCTATATTCAATTAAAGAAAATTGTGTGTGTGTGTATGTGTGTATAGGGGGCCGGGGTTGAGATAGAGCCATATTCTGAAGTCTCCGTTAGCCTAGAACTAATCTCTGCATCCTTTTGTGTCAGCCTCATGAGTGCTGGGACCCATCTGTATTGCTTAGATATGTATTATTTAATTGTGACTTCTGTATGGACAGTCTCCCGTTGTCTTCAGTTTAGTGAATGGTACAATTCTGGTTGTTCAAATGAAAGTCCTTTAGTTGTCTTTTTTTATTTCACACCAAGAGCTGTCCATTAACAAACTGTGTGTTTTCTTACACACCATCCTTTATGCCTAGGGATTAAACTACACCTTGTGCTGCACGACAAGCTCCACTCCTAGATCTCTGGTTGTTTTACATTTAATGGTGCTCCTAAAAGGTTGTTTCCTTCCCATTTGTGTGGTCAGAGCCACCATTGTTTGGAATATCTGAGCTCCACAGCCACACTTGTCTCTACATTTGTTCTAGCCCAAAGCCAGAGTGAATTTTTTTTAAAATTTCTATGTGTATGTATGTTGCACCACATATGTCTGTTGTCTATCCAAAGCCAGAAGAGGGTGTCAGATCCCCTGGAATTGAACCTATTAAAGTGCTTGTGAGCCTCTATGTGGATGCTGAGAATTGAACCCAAGTGCTTTGGAAGAACAGCAGATGTTCTTAACTGCTGAGTGTCTTTCCAACCAGAGTGATTTCTTTTTTTTTTTTTAAAGATTTATTTTATTTATTATATGTAAGTACACTGTAGCTGTCTTCAGGCATTCCAGAAGAGGGCACCAGATCTCGTTACGGATGGTTGTGAGCCACCATGTGGTTGCTGGGATTTGAACTTATCACCTTCGGAAGAGCAGTCGGGTGCTCTTACCCGCTGAGCCATCTCACCAGCCCCCGATTTCTTTTTTTTAAAGATGTATTTATTTCGTGTATGTGAGTATACTGTTGTCGTCAGACACACCAGAAGAGGGCATCAGATGGTTATGAGCCACCATGTGGTTGTTGGGAGTTGAACTCAGGACCTCTGGAAGAGCAGTCAGTGCTTTCAACCGCTGAGCCATCTCTCCAGCCCCAGAGTGATATTTTTAAATACTTGAATTTGGGCCTATGACATGCCACCAAGACTTAATTTTTTTCCCCCTTGTTCTACTCAACCCCACTCGCTCTGCTCAACCTCTCTCGCTCCGGTCGGCCCCGTGTCCAAGGATTCTTTTATTTGTTTTATTATTATTCTTCATAAGTACGTTGTAGCTGACTTCAGACACACCAGAGGAGGGCGTCAGATCTCATTACGGGTGGTTGTAAGCCACCATGTGGTTGCTGGGATTTGAACTCATCACCTTCGGAAGAGCTTTCGGGTGCTCTTACCCGCTGAGCCATCTCACCAGCCCCAAGACTTAATTTTAATACCTGAGTTCAGTCTCTGAGATGCTGAGTTCGATTCTTAGGTCCCACAAGGTAGGAAGAGAAAATGGACTCTGGAAAGTTGTCCCATGACCTCTTGATATGCACCATGGTACACACAAACACACACACACACACACACACACACACACACACACACACACACGCACACACTAAATAAATGTTAAACAGACAAAACACATGAATTAGATCCTATAAGTGCTCCGGTTCCACACCTCATTGCATCAAGAATAAAATGTAAGCCGGGCGTGGTGGCGCACGCCTTTAATCCCAGCACTCGGGAGGCAGAGGCAGGGGGATTTCTGAGTTCGAGGCCAGCCTGGTCTACAAAGTGAGTTCCAGGACAGCCAGGGCTATACAGAGAAACCCTGTCTTGAAAAACCAAAAAAAAAAAAAAAAAAAAAAAGAATAAAATGTAGGGGCTGGAGCGATGGCTCAGAGGCTCAGAGCACTGATTGCTCCCAGCACCTACATGGTGGCTCACAACCATCCATGAGATCAGGTAAACAGGCAGGCAGAACACTGTATACATAATCAGTCAATCAATCAATCAAAAAGGAATAAAATGTAAACAACTCCCCCAACCTAGTTTGACTCTTTAGCATGTTTGGAGTTTTTCTTTCTTTTCTTTTCTTTTTTTTTTTTTTTTTTTTTTGGTTTTTTTTTTTTTTTTTCCGAGACAGGGTTTCTCTGTATAGCCCTGGCTGTCCTGGAACTCACTTTGTAGACCAGGCTCTACCTCCCAAGTGCCGGGATTAAAGGCATGCGCCACCATGCCCAGCATGTTTGGAGTTTTTCACCCTTGTCTTTTCTCCTCCACTGAGGGTGTTGAAGACACCTTTGGTCCTTGGCTTGGGCAAGGCTAACAATACTTTTTTTTTTTTTTTTTTAAGTTTTATGTGAGCCGGGCAGTGGTGGCTTTAATCCCAGCACTTGAGGCAGAGGTGGGCAGGTGGATTTCTAAGTTCGAGGCCAGCCTGGTTTACAGAGTAAGTTCCAGGACTGGCAGGGCTACACAGAGAAACCCTGTCTCGAAAAACCAAAAAAAAAAAAAAAAAAAGTTTTATGTGAAAAAAGTTCTGACCTTTCTTAAGATTTACATCCATTACTTACTTTTTTGTTTGTTTGTTTTTTAACAATTTTTTTGTTTGTTTGTTTGGTTGTTTTTTTGGTTTTTGGTTTTTTTGGGGGGTTTTTTTTTTTTGGTTTTTCGAGACAGGGCTTCTCTGTATTCCCCTGGCTGTCCTGGAACTCACTCTGTAGACCAGCTTAGATTTTTTTTTTTTTTTATGTGTATAAGTTTTTGTCTGCATGATACATGCACTTTTTTAAAAAAAGATTTATTTATTTTATGTATATGAGTACACTGTAGCTATACAGGTGGTTGTGAGTCATCATGTGGTTGCTGGGAATTGAACTCAGGACCTCTGCTTGCTCCAGCCCACTCGTTCTGGCCCAAAGATTTATTTATTGTTTTATGTAAGTACACTGTAGCTATCTTCAGACACACCAGAAGAGGGTGTCAGATCTCATTACAGATGGTTGTGAGACACCATGTAGTTGCTGGGATTTGAAAAGCAGTGAGTGTTCTTAACTGCTGAGCCATCTCACCAGCCCCGATATATGCACCTTATACATGCCCATGGAGGTCAGAAGACGGTGTTGGATCCCCTGGAATTGGAGTTACAGATGGTTGTAAAGCACCCTGTGAGTTCTGGGAAACCAGTAACCCAGGTTTTCTGCAATAGTAGCGGGTGCTCTTAACCACTGAAGCATCTCAGGCTGTGGTTCTCCCTGAGCAGCTGTGTCAGGTGCTTTTTTTCTTTTCAGAGCAGTTTCTGATAGGCTAGAACTCACTCTTAGCGTTTGAGCTATTTAGAAAGAAAAGTTGTCTAAGTGTTGTTGGCAGAGACTTTGGTGTAAACTTACTGTTTGTTGTTTTCTTTATTATTAGTATGACTTGTCAGCCTCTACGTTCTCTCCTGATGGAAGAGTTTTCCAAGTTGAATATGCCATGAAGGCTGTGGAAAACAGTAGGTAAGAAGCCCTGTTCGATTTGGAGTGTTTTAACCAGGCTCTTCCTTTGATGTTTGATCTCTTCCTTTGTATGTTTGGTAATTAGGCTCTGTTGTGTTGCTTTAGCATAAACAAGTGTCATACCCTGTAGTCCTCTTCAGAGCTCTCTCTTGAGTAGATCTTCCATCTACATTTGTGTTCCAGGGTTCAAACAGGTAATCAGACTTGCAGTATACACTTTCACCCAGTGATCCATCCTGTTAGATTATTTTATTTTTTTAAAAAAACAGTTTGGTGGTGGTAGCTCATGCCTTTAATCCCAGCAACTGGTAGGCAGAGGCAGGCGGATTTCTGACTTTCAGCTTGGTCTACTGATAGGGTTACACAAAGAAACCCTGTCTCAAAACAAAACAAAACAAAACAAAACACAGGCATGGGTGGTCTGGAACTTGAAGTGTAGGCCAGGATGGCCTAAGGAGATTCATCTGCCTCTAGGGCTGGATTAAAGATGCATTTTTTTTTCCCCAATGTAAATCACTACTGGAACTGGAGCGATGGCGCAGAGGTTAAGAGAGCTTGCTGCACAGTCGTGAGGATTACGGTGTAGAGATCCAGTACCACTAACAAACTGGGCTTCCAGCGGTTACCTGAGAGTTTTAAATAAGTGGGAAAAAGAAATGTTAAGGATGTAAGCTCAGTTCGTGTAGTACACACAAAGTTCTGGGTTTGACCTCTAGCACCCCATGAACTGGATGTGGTGTTTAAACAGGAAACACTTAAGCTAATAATTTTAAGATTGTGTTCATATTTTTTTCTTGTGTTAGGGTGCATGACAGAAAGTGCTTTGCCATTACAAGTACCTGTTAAGTTTAAGAAATACCAAAATAAGTAATTAGCAATATTCAGGTAGGTGCCTAAAAGCACTATACTTAAACTATATATTGCTGTGATTCTGTTTTCTGAAAGTATTCTCTTAGGGGTGGAGAGATGGCTCAGCAGTTAAGACTGTATTGTTTTTGCAGAGAACCTGAGATTGGTTCCCAGACCGATGTGGCAGCTCAGGGGACTCTGACATCCCTGGAATCTACGGGCACATGCAGTCTTACACATACCCACACAAGTGCATTTACGTAATTAAAAAAAATAAATAAAAAGAAAATATGCTCTAAGATGTTTATATGAAAAGACAAAGGGGCTGCTTTAGTTTTTCTTTTTTTTTTGTTTGGTCTCATTGACCAGCCCAGCTATGAAAGGTCTAGGTTGTTAGGCCTAAGATTGATTTACTTTCTGTGTGTGTGCATGTGTGAGCAGAGATCAGAGTACAATTTGTGAATTGTTTTTTGTTTTGTTTTGTTTTGTTTTGTTTTTGTCTTTGTTTTTTCTGTTATGGGATCAAAGATTGGTTTTCATGGCTGTCCACGCAATCATTTTACCAGCCCCACCGACTTTCATACCTTTATTTTCTTTTGCATCTCAGTGTATTGCTCAGACTGACAGGACTGACCTCCTGTGTAGCCTAGGCCTTAACACTTAGAGTCCTCCCGGCTTCAGCCTTCTGAATTCCGGGATTATAGATGTGTCATTCTGCCCAGAATTGTATAGCTTATATTTTTAAAGATTACTGGGGAATCTCAAAAAACATTTATTAGTGCACGATATAGGTTTTACCATTACTTAACATATTAGAAATAAAAGCTGAAAATTAAATATTAGTTTTTAATAGAGAGGTTTACATTGCTTCTGTTAATAGTCCTGCCTTTCCTCAGCCCTGGTTCCCTGAAATATTTTTTTCTTAATTTTTTTTTTTAAGTTTTTTTTTTTATGTATGTGAATGCACTGTCGCTGTGTTTAGACACATGCCAGAAGAGAGTATCTGATCCCATTACAGATTGTTGTGAGCCACCATGTGGGTGCTGTGAATTGAACTCAGGAGCTCTGGAAGAGCAGTCAGTACTCTTAACTGCTGAGCCATCTCTCCAGCCTCCCTGTATGTTTTTTTTTTGTTTTTTTTTGTTTTTCAAGACAGGGTTTCTCTGTGTAGCCCTGGCTGTCCTGGAACTCACTTTGTAGACCAGGCTGGCCTCCAACTCAGAAATCCGTCTGCCTCTGCCTCCCGAGTGCTGGGATTAAAGGCGTGCGCCACCACGCCCGGCTCCCTGTATGTTTTGAGGGGGTATCCTAAACAGACCCTTAGGCAGACAGCTGCATTTGCTGGATCACTTCCTAATGATGGGCTTGTCATTGTTTTGCTTCAGGTTCTTCATATGTTAAGTAGATGTGATAATATGTTTTCCAAAGTTATATAAATTAGCCAGTGTATGTAGTTCACTTGTACAGTACTGGGTAGCAGTACTGCCTGGCATGTGTGGGTTTTATGTTCTGTCCTCAGCACCACACAAAGAAAAAAGAAAGTTTTCCTCAAAAAAAGAACAAGTTGATAGGAGAATTTATTGGTCTTAACAACAAATACCTAATGGTAAACTGCTCACCTATTTACTATTTATTATTATTCCTAATAAACATTACTAATGATATTTATTTAAATGGTTTATAGTCGTAAATAGTTAGCTCCCTTTGTATATAAGTTTTACATATTCAGGTTCAGCCAGCTAGAGTTAAAAAATACTCAGAAAAGCCAGCCATGGTGGCATGTACCTTTAATCCCAGCAGTCAGGAGGCAAAGGCAGCAGGACCTCTGTGATTACTAGGCCAGCCCAGTTTACAAAGTCAGTTTAGTAACACAGTCAGGGCTACACAGAGAAACCATGTTTCAAAAAAACAACAAACAAAACCAAGAAGTTAGAAAGGGCTCAGAGTGTAGCTTATTGGTAATGTGCTTGCCCAGCCGGCCCCAGGTTTGATCCCAGCACCACACATAGAGACACAACAAAGACAAGCAGGACAAGCCCCTGTAGGGCTGGAGATGTACGTTAGTGCTATGTGCTGACTATGCAGGAGGCAGAGTGCAGTTCCAGTGCGCAAAGAAAAATGCTAAGTTTTGTAAAAAGATAATAGCTGCATATTAGCATTAATAAACAAGTTAATGACATGAAAATCAGATAGGGACCAGGGATGTAGCTGAGTTTAGAGCAGCTGCCTAGCGTATGCAAAGCCTGGTTTGATTTCTAGTGCCCCTCTACACCAGCAAAATAATTGGAAAATAAACATATTTTAATCTGAAAATAACATCATATGGCTGATCCATATTTTACTTGAGATTAGGAGCGGAGTTGTAACAGAACACAGATTTTATTGATTTGTATATTTACTAGTAGTATATATTTATTACAGAAGAAATAGATGAATAAAATAAAGAAAAATACTTAGATTAGTTTTATTGAATGTAGCTGTATCTTTTCTTATGTATGTTATGTACCTTTTTGTTCATTCGTTTTGGTTTCTGAGACAAGGTTTCTCTGTATAACAGCCCTGGCTGTCCTGGAACTCATACTTCCAGGTTGGCCTCAGATTTGTAAACATCCTCCTGCTTCTGTCTCCAGAGTGCTGGCGAGCACCACAGATGGGACAGTGTCTGTCTGTTGGGCCTGGAGTGGCAGGCACCTTTAATCCCAGCACTTGAGAGAGGTTGTTATGAGTTCTAGGCCAGCCAAGGGCTACATAGCAAGACTTTCTGTTTGTTGCTGTTGTTTGAGACAGGGTGCCACTACACCTGGCCTCTAGTTTTTCTCTTATTTTTTTTTTTTGTTTGTTTGTTTTTCTTTCGAGACAGGGTTTCTCTGTATAGCCCTGGCTGTCCTGGAACTCACTCTGTAGACCTGGCTGGCCTCAAACTCAGAAATCCACCTGCCTCTGCCTCCCGAGTGCTGGGATTAAAGGTGTGCGCCACCACTGCCCAGCTTGGCCTCTAGTTTTAAATATTTTAAAGTGGGCCAATAAGCTGACTCCCTCTTTGGGGCACCTGCTACATCCTGGTGACCTGAATTTGACCTGAGACCCACATGGTGAAAGGAGAGACTTAAGTCCCTCCATCTGTCCTCTTTCCTCTGCACACATGACTCTGAGAGTACACATGCAGGTACACAGAGAATATAGATAAGTCCAATAAAGTGCTGCTGAGCTTAACAACAAAAACACATGTTTAAATATATTTTAAATGCTTTAAATACTGTATTTTATTTATTGTTAAGATAAGGTCCCCTGCATTTTAGGTTGTCCTTCAACTCACTATGTTGTAGAGGATGGCCTTGAACTTCTAATCCCTTTTGCCTCTAGCACTGGGATTATAAATGTGTACCACTATGCCTAGTCTTTGTGTAGTGCCTGGCAAACACTACCAATTAAGCTGTCATCTTCAATTATAAATTAGTCTTGAGACAAAGTCTCATTCATATAGCCCAGGTTGCCTTTAGCTTCCCAGGCACTACTCAGGACCTTGGACAGTTATGCTCGTACCTCCATCTCCCAGGCGCTAGGATTACAAGTGTGCTCACAGCTTTTTGTATTTGTTATAGTGCTGGGGACTGAATCTACCACTTTTTTAACCTGGGCCTTCACTCTACTCTATCATCTGAACTGTAGTTAACCCTTTGATTTTTTTTTTTTTTTTAATCTTACTAAGTTTCTTCTATTTCAGCTAAAAAAATTTTTTCTTCTTGTTTCAGTACAGCTATTGGGATCAGATGTAAAGACGGTGTTGTGTTTGGGGTAGAAAAACTAGTCCTTTCTAAACTTTATGAAGAAGGCTCCAATAAACGTCTTTTTAATGTTGATCGACATGTTGGAATGGTGAGATCACACTTTAAAATGTTCATCTTTGTTTTCTTGAATTTCTTTTGATATAACAAAAATACAGTAAAGTCTGTTTTAAGAGTTCATTCATTTCTTAAGTATTAGGGTAGTAATATATGATTGAGCAGCCACAGTAATAAGTTTATTATTGCATTTTTGTTTTGGATTTTCGAGGCAGGGTTTCTCGGTGTAGCCCTGGCTGTCCTGGAACTCACTTTGTTGACCAGGCTGGCCTCCAACTCAGAAATCCTCCTGCCTCTGCCTCCCAAGCGCCGGGATCAAAGCCGTGCGCCACCACGCCTGGCACTTATTGTTGCATTTTGATCAACTCAATGTCTAAAACAATTTCATAACCTTACTGGTAGCAAGAAAACACAAGTTGTTTTAAAGATGAGAGAGTGAGGGGTGTGGAAGATACAGAAATGAGATCTTAACAGCATAGATCATCAGGGGATGATAAGTATTTAGGTGGCAGAGGATGTTAAGCTTTTTCCATTCATCATGGGGGTATTTTATTCCATCAGAACATTTTATAGTAAGGTATAGGGAGAAGAAATGATGTAAAGTGAAAGGACGAGTGAATGTAAATAGCTTCTTAGGCATCTCTGCTAAGTCCTGAAGCTGCTGTGTAAGCTCAGGTGTAAGCCAGACCACAAACAAACCCTGGTATGCACTGAAGGCATCATGTGGAGAGGAGGCTGTATTCCACAGGAAGTGCTGTAATAAGAACATACTAAACTGTCTTCACCCTATTGTCTGCATGGGAGGAACACAGCATGTGTGCTAGGTGTTATGGTGTGTGGTCTTCACAGGATTTAGATAATTTAATCCTGACCATTCCATGTTAACAGATGAACTAACAGATATTCTGAACAGATTTATTGCTTGTGCTTATGATGTTCTGATGAGATGTCTCAAAAGACAACTGGTAGTAGGCAGTTGTACAGCCCTTTAAAGGGGGCACTTGAGGGCGGAAGAAGTTTTAATCCTACTCTAGATGTTCAAGTTTATCCTTTTCTTATATAAAGCCTTCGAGCTGTTGGCATTCTTCATACTTTAGAAATTGGTTGGGACTGGTAGCTTAGGCCTGTTATGACATTTACTCAGGAGGTTGAGGCAGGAGGATCCCAGGTTCAAGGCTCACTTAAGTTACATAGAATTTGGCAAAATGTTAGACCCTGAAGGGGATAGAGAAAGTTTTAAGGCCTTATTTCTTCTTTCTATACTTGTCATCAAAATGTCTTTTAAAGACTGTTAATCAAAGATAGTATTTGATACTTTTTTTTTAAGATTTATTTTATTTATTATATGTAAGTACACTGTAGCTGTCTTCAGACACTCCAGAAGAGGGCGCCAGATCTCGTTACAGATGGTTGTGAGCCACCATGTGGATGCTGGGATTTGAACTTATCACCTTCGGAAGAGCAGTCGGGTGCTCTTACCCGCTGACCCATCTCACCAGCCCTTGATACTTATTTTTAAAAACTGTAAGATAAGCTAATAATAAACTATTGGCCTGTGGTTTGTTATAGTAATGTCTGTTAATTGGTCCTTCTCTTCTCCAGGCAGTTGCAGGCTTGTTGGCAGACGCTCGTTCATTAGCAGACATAGCAAGAGAAGAAGCTTCCAACTTTAGGTCTAACTTTGGCTATAACATTCCTCTAAAAGTAAGTTGACAAATATGTTGATAACAGTTTTTTTTTTTTCCACGTGGGAGAGGTTTATTGAGCAGGTAGTAGGAGGGCAGAGAAGAGGAAAAAGAGAGAAAGAGGGGGAGAGAAGAGAGAGAAGAAAAAGAGCTTGATAAAAGTTTTGAACAGTAATGGAAATGTACTGATAAAGTCTCTTCCTCCCAGCATCTTGCAGACAGAGTGGCCATGTATGTACACGCCTATACACTCTACAGTGCTGTTAGACCTTTTGGCTGCAGGTATGAAATTTTGTGAAACCTTTGAGTCATATTTATACAGCAGTTATTTTTCTCCATGAATTAACCTTTTATTAAAAATGTCTGTCCCACTCCTGGGATACACCCAGCTTTTATGTGGATGCTGGCGGTCCAAACTCAGGTCATCGTGCTTATACAACAAGAACTCTCCTGAGACATCCCTCCAGTTCCCAGATTAGCTTCTCACCAGGAAGTAGTAGGCAACATTAAAAGTATACATAAAAGCTGGGTGTGATGTTATGTGCTTGTGATCCCAGTCCTCAGGAGGCTGAGGCAAGAGGATTGGCACAAGTTCAAGGTCAGCTTGGGCTACATGGTGAGTTAAAAGCTGGGCAATCTAGAGACCCTGCCTCTGAATAAATAAATAAATAAATAGATAGATAGATAAATAAATAAATAAAGTGAAAGGAATTATAGTAGTCTTGAAGTCAGGAGGAAACTTGTAATTATGATTTTAATCTGATTATAATAAATTCTCTGTAGTTAAGTCCCTGATTCTTGACAGGAAGTACAGCTATTTAAACACCAAAGTAAATTTCTATTGTTAAAATGAAGTGTTAGCTAGAGAAAGAGGGGATTCAGATATAGCTAGAAGTGTAATGGATGTTATAACATTGTTATAAGGGTTCTTGGGAGAACTGTTATGACTATATTTGAAATGAGGTATCATTGGTTGGAGCTGTAACTCAGTAGAGTGCTTCCTGACAGCTCATAAGCTAGGCATGCTGTGTCTGCAGTCTGGGTATTCAGGAGCTATCAGTGGGAAGATCAGGAGTTATTCTTAGCTACATAGTTTAAGGCCAACCTGGGATAAAAGAGACTGACACCAAGTAAAGTCAAGAAAAGAGATCTTAGCTGGCTGTGCTTTATCATAGCCAAGTATCTTTATATAGCTGTAGTTCTGCCTTTTAAGTTGCTTATCAGCCATATTTAAATACAGAAGTGACAGATCTATTGAAAACCTGAGTTGTCAATCATTAGCAGTGTTAGAACCAACGGGGCATTTGTTAAAGGTTTAACTTTAATTACTCTTGGAACCTCTCTCTTTTGACTTCATATATTGCCTTTCATTGTAACTGAGTTCCATGTTCATCAGCTCCTATGAATAATGGTTTTTTTAAGCATATATTGTGATTATTGGTTCTTAATAGTGGGACACAGATGTCGCAGTGAAACCAACTTTAGAAATGAAATGATAGGATCCTGGCATTGGTCCTGAATATGGTGGGACAGCAATTAAGGGGTGGTCTGTTTCCGAAAAGGTGACAAGGAAAGATGCATGAAGTATTGGGGGATGGGTGAAGATGGTGTTCTGTGCTGGTGTGAAACATGGACACTTAGGGAGTGCAGAGACAGTAGTAAGGTATGTGGAGATGACACTACAGATGTGCAAAGAGCAGAGTGTGACAACTACTAAAGGACATGTGGGGGGAGGGTTTTAGTGTGTGTGTGTGTGTGTGTGTGTGTGTGTGTGTGTGTGTGTGTGTGTGTGTGTGTGTATTTCCTGAAGGAAGAATTACATCAGTTTGCAAGGGGAAAAGCTAGGTACTGATTGGGATTGTTGGCTCCTAAGATGATCCACATGATGTGATAAGCTAAAATAAGGCTCAGTTTTCTAAAGTAAAAGTAATAGTTTGGTCATGATCATTTAACAACCTAATTTTAATTTTAATTTATTGAGCATATAAAGATATTGAGCCATTTCTAACCATTGCAGAAAAATGACAAGAGGAATACCAGGGAATCCGATGTAGGCTGCTTCTCGATGTAACATTGTTCCCTAGGCCGTTTACTGTGCAGCAACACTGCTCATCGGACTCTGTCTCTAATTCTTTTTCTACATTTCTGACATTGCAGAATAAAGTTTCATAAGAAAGGCCGACTAAGCAAACAAGTTACATGGATTTTGAATCCTATAGTTTAGTAGTTTAGCAGTTTTTATTGTAGTTGTCTTTTCAAAATGAACTTACAATAAGTTATGTGAGCAATTTATCTGAGAAAATCTAATTGCAGTTTCATCACAGTGAACTTCTATGCAAATGCTATGGAGAACTGTGTTCTAAACTATTTGTTTTTATGCAGTTTCATGTTGGGGTCTTACAGTGCGAATGATGGTGCACAGCTCTATATGATCGACCCATCAGGTGTTTCATATGTGAGTACCTTTTTTAAGTTATTTAATTTTTGATAGTTAAATGGTTTTGTCAGTTATCTCACTTGGATTATCTACACGTTATTTAAACTCTGTTAAAGCTAGGCCTAGTGATGGACCAGTAGTCCCCGCTTCTGGCTTAAGGGGAGAAGGAGGCAAGAGGATTACAAATCCAAGGACAGCCTTGGCTGTCACAAAAACATCTTGACAACTTACTGAAGACCTGGTCTCAGAGTAAAAGAAATACCTAGGGAGAGTCTAATGGTTAGATATTTGTCTACCATATGTGAGGCCTTGGCTTTAATCCACAGCATTTTAAGGATATATAAAACCCTAACTTATTTAAGGAAAGTAATTTTTTTTTTAAAGATTTATTTATTTATTATATGTAAGTACACTGTAGCTGACTTCAGACACTCCAGAAAAGGGCGTCAGATCTCATTGGGGATGGTTGTGAGCCACCATATGGTTGCTGGGATTTGAACTCATGACCTTCGGAAGAGTGGTCAGTGCTCTTACCTGCTGAACCATCTCACCAGCCCAGAAAGTAATTTTTTTTATATTAATAAACATATGTTATGAAGCAGAGAAAACTTATGACTGACTTTTAGTATGCTCTTTATAAGAACTACCTAGGAGGCCGGGCGTGGTAGCCAACGCCTTCAATCCCAGCACTTGGGAGGCAGAGGCAGGCGGATTTCTGAGTTCGAGGCCAGCCTAGTCTATGGAGTGAGTTCCAGGACACAGCCAGGGCTACACAGAGAAACTCTGTCCCAAAAAAACAAAAACAAAAAAAAAAAGAAAAAAAGAAAAAAAAATAGAACTACTTAGTAAACACAGTATTTTGATTGTGTGTGATTGTCTCTTGGTTGTATTGTATCTTACTACAGTAAGATAAGACAGACGCTCAGTGGTAGAGTTGTTGCCTGGGATTTGCAAAGCCTTCAAGTGGAAATCTAGCGTAGGAATGGTGGCAAAACCTAAATTTTTTTAAAGTTAGCTTTATTCATTTTTTTGTGTGTTTATATGTATATGTTCTGTGTGCATGTATGTGTACCTTGTGTGTACTTGGTGCCCACAAAAGTTAGAAGATGACATTGGATCCCCTGGAACTAGAATTACAGATGTACTTGAAAAATCATGTAGGTGCTAGGATTTAAATATGGGTCTTCTGTAAGAGCACCAAGTGCTCCTAACCATTGAGCCACCTCTCCAGCCGCAACCTAGGATCTTCTAGAAGTAGGTTTGATATTTCAAGGTCCTTAAATTCATGTGAATGTATCTGGCTATTTGTTTGTTTGTTTGTTTGTTTGTTGAGACAGGGTTTCTCTGTGTAGCCTTGGCTGTCCTGGAATTCACTCTGTAGACCAGGCTGGCCTCGAACTCAGAAATCCGTCTGCCTCTGCCTCTGGAGTGCTGGGATTAAAGGCGTGCGCCACCACGTCCGGCCTATCTGGCTATTTTTTAACTTGCTGGGGGTTTGTTTGTCTGTCTGTTTGTTGAGACAAGGTTCTCACCGTGTAGTCTTGGCTGGCCTCCAAATCACAGAGATCTACTTCCCTCTGTGTCTCAAGAACACCACAACCAGAAAATCAAAAACTAAATAGTAACTCTTTTAATGTCAGAAAATATATACTAATTAACTTCTTTCTTCCTTTCCTTTTTAATAGGGTTACTGGGGCTGTGCGATTGGCAAAGCCAGGCAAGCTGCAAAGACAGAAATAGAAAAGCTTCAGGTAAAGTATCTGGAATGCTGGGGTTTGCTAGAAGCGGAATTTACAGATCTTAGTCCAGTGGTATAATGCAGCCTGACGTTTAGAGGAGTGTGTGAAGCTAACTGATTAGATAAGGAAACATGGTAATACAGTACCTGTGGTTTGTATCATGTATCCGTCCCTGTATGATTCGGATGCTTGTGTAAAACCTCAAGGAAGAAAAAAAAGTACATGACAACTTACAAAGATTTATTTTTATGTATGATGGTTTTGCCTGTGTCCATGTCTGTATACTACATATGTGTCTAATATCCAAAGAAAGTATCAGGTATGGCAACAGTTAGTGATGGTTGTAAGCCATCTTGTGAATGCTGCAAACTGAACCTGGTCCCTCTGCAAGAATATCAAGCACAATTAACCTTTGGGCCATCTTTCCAGCTCCCAAACAACTTTTTATATATACTGCCACAAAAAAATTTGAAGTTCATTCTAAATCATAATAAAGGTTACATCTTGTCTTTGGACACAGCTTTTAATCTTAAAGCTACTAGTGTCTGCTCAGTGTTTTTCCTTCCTTTGCATCTAGAGAGAGTGTGAAGTTGAAAACTACCTATTTTAAATGTGGCTTAATAGGTGCACCCCTGTAATTCTGGGATTCAGGAGGCTGAGACAGGAGGACTGCTACAAGTTTAGAAGCCAGTCTGGACTATACAGTGAGATCTTATTTCAGATTAAAACTACTCACTTTCTACTATCCATGAGCCAGGTGTTGAGCTATTAGTAATTAGAATATTTTATTTAAAACCTGGTTTGCCCAAATACTTTGGCTATTGTCTGCTTTTGTTATGTGAACTTTCAAAGTTTTTATCTGTACTTATATGCATGGAATGTACACTTGTGAACGCAGTTGTCCACTGTTACACCCCAGAGTAACCTGCCTAGACCTGAGATTACAGGCAGTTAGCTGCCTGACGTGGGTGCTTGTCAAAGAGAAAACAAATGAAACATTAATGACTATCTTTGAAAGACAACATAGTTAAATCTCTTTTCATAGCTCAAACCACTATGAGTATTATAATCTTTCCTCACTTTAGCATCTGAAAATGAAAAAACAAATTTCCTCAAACTCTGTTTTAAACCTGTCATTAAAGCTCCAACTCCACCCTCCCTCGTCCCTCCCTCGTCCCTCCCTGGTCCCTCCCTCGTCCCTCGCCTCCCCAGTGCTGAGGTCTTAGCTGTGCTCTCACACGAGCCAGTTTCTTCTAATGGCTGCAGTATTCACACAACTCAGCTGGACTCTTAGGTTTATCTCCTCATTTCTAAGTGTCCAATGGAATAATTGATTTCTATTGTAACAACTTTTTGTTTGTTTTGTTTTTGTGACCCTGGCTGGTAAATAAGCTTTTGTTCTCTGTTTTTGTTTTGTTTTTATCTCACTAACTGTGTGTGTGCACATACATAAGCACATTTTCCATGGTGCGCTTGCTCCTGGCAGTCCCAGGGATGTTCGTATATGCACTGTCCATTGAGCTGTCTCACTGCCTTGGGCATCTCATTTTCTTTCCTTCTTTTTTTTTCCTACTTTTGCTTTGTACTTTTATCTTCCATGAAATAAAAGGAAATATAATTCTTTTAATATATATAATATATAAAATATTCCTTTAATAACTTGCTTAATTTTACTGTTAAAAATATGTTTTTATCTGGGCATGTGTTTAATCCCAGTACATTGGAGGCAGAAGCAGGCAGCTTTCTATTAAGTTGGAGGTCAGCTAGGGGATGTATAGTGAGACTCCCAAAATTTGTTACTTTGTGCTCGCGGGCGTGTGAGATCTAATCTTGTGGGTACATGCATACAGTGGCTTATGAGTCCAGGTCAGAAGATAGCTCCTCATAAGGGTCCTGGACTCAGGCTCAGGTTATCAGACTTTGTGGCATTTGCCATTACCTGCTCAACCATCTCGACAGCCTGTAATTGTTGTTAATTTAAAAGGTGTCCCTGGAGCTGCAGAGATCGCTCAGTGGTAAAGGGTGCTCACTATTCTTACAGAGGGTCTGGTTTCAGTTCATTACCACCTATATAATTAAGTGAAGTAATATATTGTCGATTGCAAAAGAAAAAGAACCCTGGTGATTAATGCTAACTTATGAAAATAGCTAAGCAAATAGGGACTTAACACATTTCTTCCTTTCTTTTAATTTCTTTTTTTCTCTTCTCTTCTCTTCTCTTCTCTTCTCTTCTCTTCTCTTCTCTTCTCTTCTCTTCTCTTTTTTTTTTCTTTTCTTTTGAGACAGTGTCTATATGCACCCTTGGCTGTCCTGGAACTTGCTCTGTTGACCAGGCTGGTCTCAAATTCTTGAGACCTGTCTGTCTCCCACGTGCTGCAATCAAAGCCGCACATCACCACTCCTGGTCTTTATACATGACATAAAATTAATTAGTTTGCTTTTCTTATAGATGAAGGAAATGACTTGCCGTGATGTAGTTAAAGAAGTTGCAAAAATGTAAGTTGTTTGAGATTTTATCTGCTATCCACAAGAAAAACCTTACATGACCTGTGTAAACTCTTTTTTTGTTGTTGTTGTTTTTCGAGACAGGGTTTCTCTGCCTCGAACTCAGAAATCTGCCTGCCTCTGCCTCCTAAATGCTGGGATTAAAGGCATGCGCCACCATGCTGGGCCTATGTAAACTCTTAAGAGGCTATTATATGTGAAATTTTTCTTTTTATGTATGGGGTGTGTACTGAGAACTCAGAGCTTTGAAAATGTCAGCATGTGCATGCACTTCCACTGAGATACACCTTCAGCTGAATATATTCAAGTTACATCTTTATTTTTATTTACAAACTGAAGTTTGCTATAGCCCTAGAAACCAAAAGAAGATCCATCCACCTGCTTCTACCTCTATTGGGATTAAATTATGTGCTCCCATGATGGGAAATTTAACGTCTTTTCAAAGCTCAGAAGAGAAGATAGTAGATATTAGAAACTACTTTAGAGTGCTCACAGGCTGGAGCAACGGCTCCACGTTCCTCTTCTGACCTCCAAGGGCAACAAGCACCAACGTACACACAAGTAAATAAACCCAAAGAAGTTTCTTACACGGCTGTTAAACACTGTGTGTGTGTGGTTAGACTTGAGCACGGGCCTCACACACTCTCTGACACCTTCACTAACTTTGCCTTTAGGTTATAGCTATTTCTATATGTGATTAGGAAGCTGGCTGGTTTTCTAGTCTTTTCTGGTTTATCATCACATTTATCATTAAGTTCTTTTAACAAAACCTCTTACACAGCCTGAGGCTTTCCTGTGTGCCACGTCGTGGAATAGTAAGCAGTGAAGTCAGAGGGATAATTCAGAGAGAATTAGAATTTGTCAAGAGCAGTAATGTAGGCCAGTCACAGCATCCAGGAGGTAGAGGCAGGAGGATCTCTCTGAGTTGGAGACCAGTCTGGTCTACAGAGCAATCCCAGGTCAGCCAGGACTAAACAGAGAAACCCTTCCTTGTCTCAAAAACCAAAAAATTAATTTTAAAGAATGCAGATACTAGGCTGGGCGTGGTGGCGCACGCTTTTAATCCCAGCATTCGGGAGGCAGAGGCAGGCAGATTTCTGAGTTTGAGGCCAGCCTGGTCTACAGAGTGAGTTCCGGGACAGCCAGGGCTATACAGAGAAACCCTGTCTGGAAAAACCAAAAAAAAAAAAAAAAGAATGCAGACACTTGCTGTTAAAATATTGTGTAGAGTATTCGCTTTCTAGCTGCCTTTTCAGGTAAACTACACAGACAGACTGTATTGCTGACTTTGTTCTTTATGTAATAGTATCTTTCAGGTTTTGCATTTGATAATACAAACAAGGAAAAAAAATCTGGGATCTATCATAATAATAAAAGATGGTGCCTATAATCTCTCACAAAGGGATTTTTGTTTCTTACTATTTCCATTCTTGCCAAGACTCATCTCTCTTCATTTACCTTCTGTTATGAAGCACTCTTACTTTTTTAAGTCAGTTAAGAACCATATTACATTGGAAAGTGAAAGTAATTCCTTAAAATAGTTTGAGTATGATACAATCCAGGGTCTGTTGCTGAAATAGTCTTTCAAGTCCCTGTTGGAAGTCAACCCTTTGGCACCTTTCATACGTTTGTGATTGGTGGTACTTGATCCTCTTCAGAAAGCCCTCCTTTCATCCTGTAACTAAGGTACTCTCTTGTATTATACAGCAAGGCTTTAGCAGAGCCTCTAAAAGTAAGAAAAGAAACAGAAAGCTTTGTTTTCTATCACAGGGAGGTTTTTGTCATTTTGAGGACAGCCCCAGATTCAGGTCTGTCCTGCCCTAACCTCCTGGGATTATAGGCATGAGCCATTGCTGCCAGCTGAAACTCAGTTGTTTACTGTTACTGTAACTGGTCATGTGCCTTCTTGTTTGTAATGTATTACACCATAAGACCCAGTTTGAGTGGCATTGACACTATCTGGACAGATGGTTTAAATTATTGGTTAGGTCCTGAAATATGTTTACAAATAGAAAAAAAAAATGGTTATCTTGAGAAGGCATTATGGTCTTTCTAATTTGAATCTGTTTTCTTTCTGAGATGTCTTTTATTTGCAGCCTTAAAACCTTATCAAAATATGCCGGGCGTGGTGGCGCACGCCTTTAATCCCAGCACTCTGGAGGCAGAGGCAGGTGGATTTCTGAGTTCGAGGCCAGCCTGGTCTACAAAGTGAGTTCCAGGACGGCCAGGGCTATACAGAGAAACCCTGTCTCGAAAAACCAAAAAAAAAAAAAAAAAAAAAAAAAAAAAATTATCAAAATAAACAACTTGAGAAACAGAAGTATATCAGTATCTGTAAAGAGTGTCTCAATTCCAGTGTAATTTGCCATTTTAAGGAAAATAAAACTTATTTTCTGTGTATAAGTAGTTTGCTTGCATGTACCATGTCTGTATGTGACTATAAGAGACTGGAGAGGTTTTTGGATTGGGGAGGGTGGGGTGGGCTTAGATATGGGTTCTAAGTCAGCATTGTGTATGCCGAGAACCAAAGCCAAGTGATCTTACAACTGAGCATCTCTCCAGCTCCTAATCTGTCTTTTCTAATGTTGAACTAGACTGAAGAGTATGTCATTTTATAAATAATACCAGACACACAATGTCTACCTTGTACTCACTGCTTATAGAACTTGCGTTTATTTTGTGTTAATTTCTTTTCTGTTGTAGAATTTACATAGTACACGATGAAGTTAAGGATAAAGCTTTTGAACTAGAGCTCAGCTGGGTTGGTGAATGTAAGTTACATTTGGACATTTATTGTTCTAGAGTTTATTTGCACTTTAAGACAAGTTAATGAAAGAATTCTTGCCAGGCGTGGTGGCGTATGCCTTTAATCCCAGCACTCGGGAGGCAGAGGCAGGTGGATTTCTGAGTTTGAGGCCAGCCTGGTCTACAAAGTGAGTTCCAGGACAGCCAGGACTATACAGAGAAACCCTGTCTCGAAAAACAAAAACAAAAAACAAAAAACAAACAAAAAAAACAATTCTATGCAGTAACTGATGTTGTGAATAGTTCTCATTGAAACATCTATATGATATCTTATCTCCTTGTCAAGATTTATAAGTCAAGCTTACTGTTATTTTTAAGTAAGTTCACCTTGTGAATAATGATTATCTGGGGGGAGGAAGCAACAGGAAATGATCCCTATGTACTTGTAGATTAGGGAGAGTTCATAGTATTACAAATTACAATCCTCATTTTTAATATATGGTTTAATTTTATAGTAACTAAAGGAAGACATGAAATTGTTCCCAAAGACATAAGAGAGGAAGCAGAGAAATATGCCAAGGTAAGCAACAACATGAACATGGTTCTGAACAGGATCATGGTAATGAAGAAATTTGGTTAATGTTTGTTTGAATTTAGGGTAAACTGTTTTTTAGGTTATCTCTGGTGGGGTTAGATTTGCCCTAGCTCTAAACTTGTATTTTTTATTTTTTGTTGGTGTTTTGCCTCTTTAAAAAAAATCCTTGAACATTTCAGGGTTGCTGGGCATGGTAATGCACCCCTGTATTCACAGCAATAGGGAACAGAGGCAGGAGCATCTCTCAGTTCAAGGCCAGCCTGGTCTACAAAGCAAGTTTTAGGTCAGAGAGGGAAAACACAGAAACCCTGTCTCTAAAAACCAAAAAGAGGGGCAACAAATAAAAGCAAAGAAAATTCCAGGTTTTTCCTTCCAGGACATTTAATGCTTTTATCCATAGGATAAGATAGACTTATCTTTAAATGTGGTAATTTTCAGGAATAAATAGTTTTTAATTACAGATGTTTAAAATGCAGGTTCTATAGGATGTACCAGAATGAAAAACTTAAAATACTTTTTTCTTTTAACAGGAATCTTTGAAGGAAGAAGATGAATCAGATGATGACAATATGTAATATTTTCTTCACCACCTGCTGGTTTACATTTCTGTAACAGTTGCATTTGGCTAGCACCATGGATTATATATACCCACTGACTGATTTTCATTAAATTTTGTCTTATAAACATTGTTGGGTAATTGAGGCTATCTGTGTAATATTAAAATATGGATTCATGTTTGATTAAAAATTCTTAGAACTGGTCCTGGAGAGATAGCTCAGCAGTTAAGAGCTGCTCTTCCAGGGGACATAGGTTCAATTCCCAGCACCTACATGGCAGCTCATACCTGTCTGTAACTCCAGTTCCAGGCTTCTGACACCTACAAACAGAGGTACATGCAGGCAAAACACCAATGAATATAAAATAAAAATAAATGATATATATTTATACATATAATAAATACAAAAATACAAATATGTATATATACAGACACATGTGTATATACATATAAATTCTTGGTGCTATTCTGGTGTGGTAGTACATGCCTTTAATCCTAGTACTCTGAGTCAGAAGCAGGTGGATCTCTTGAGTTCAAGGCTAGTATTCAAAAACAAAACAAAAATATGCAGTGCCCAGAGTTAAGGCCGAAAGATTGAGCCCACAAGTTAATTTATCCATTTTGTTTTAACTAGAATTAAAATAATAGTTTTTAGATTTATTTTTGTGGGGTTATTTTTTTTTTTTTTGCAAGTTTATGTATATTACAATGTCCATGCCTGGTGCCCAGGAAAGTCCGAAGAGTGCTTTAATCTAAAACTAAAGTTATGGATGACTGTGAATCATGGGTGCTCAGAACTGAACCCAGGTCTTGTGTAAGAGCAACATTTCCTCTTAACCACTGAGCCTACTCTCCAGTCCTCTTTAACTAGAATGATCATATTCTACTATGGTTCTTGTAGAATGTTTTGTTTACTGTAGGGACATTCTGTAACCACTACTGAGCACAGCTAGCCTTCTGTAGAAATGTGATGTATTCTAATGTGACATGGATACAGACAGCATTTTTTTTTTAAAGATTTATTATTATACATAAGTACACTGTAGCTGTCTTCTGACACCCCAGAAGAGGGTGTCAGATTTCATTATGGGTGGTTGTGAGCCACCATGTGGTTGCCTGGATTTGAACTCAGGACCTCTGGAAGAGCAGTCAGTGCTCTTACCTGCTGAGCCATCTTGCCAGCCCTACAGACAGCATTTACTTTTCAGATTGCATAAATAGTTTAGGACTGGAAATTATCTTGATATTGACACCTGTCTTAGGGTTCTATTCCTGCATAAACATCATGACCAAGAAGCAAGTTGGGGAGGAAAGGGTTTATTCAGCTTACACTTTCCATACTGCTGTTGATCACCAAAGGATGCAGGACTGGAACTCAAGCAGTTCAGGAAGCAGGAGCTGATGGCAGCCAGGGCCATGGAGGGATGTTACTTACTGGCTTGCTTCCCCTGCCTTGCTCAGCTTGCTTTCTTACAGAACCCAGGACTACCAGTCCAGGGGTGGCACCGCCCACAAGGGGCCCTCCCCACTTGATCACTAATTGAGAAAATGCCTTACAGCTGGGTGTCAATGGAGGTACATTCCCAACTGAAGCTCCTATCCAGCTTGTGTCAAGTTAATACACAAAACCATCCAGTACAGCATGAAACAAAAAGTTTATCAAATTGGGCTTAAATATTCGTGTAATAAGATGTTTTGTAGTACTTATCTGATAAAAAGTTCTTTTCCTTTGTTTCTGGTACTTTTGGTTTATTTGAGGCAGGGTAGGTCCTCCTACATAACCACTGCCTGTCCTAGAACTTATGTAGAACAGGCTGGCTTTGAATTCTCAGAGATCCCCTTGCCTCTGCTTCCACCATATCTGGCCCCCATTCAGTTGTTGTTAAAATGACCTTGGAAAAAAGAAAGCTGGATTTAGATTATCAGTATCTCTGAAACAATTTCCTTTGTAGACAGGTGGCAAATTTGTGTGTATACACACAAAATGAAAATGTCTTGAATGTGTAGTTTGCTAATGTTTGTATTCGTCTGTTGAAATGTAATCTAGAGCTGATCTACATTTACATTCTGGCACATCTCCACTGTATCGATATAATCAAAGGGTGAATCTGGGAAGTATGCATTAAAAACATTCCTGTATTTTGTCATACTACAATAAGCTAAACTTGGAAACTTTGATACACAGAAACTAAGGCAATGAAAGTCAGTGTTCCTTTAGATCACCTAAGTACCTGAGGACTGCTAGACTGTTCTAATTGGGATCGATTTTAAATGTACTCTTAATCTGTTCTTAAAACTAGTAAACCTTGGTTTATAGTTTATGCAAAGTAGACTGGACGGTTGTTTTTGTTTTGTTTTGTTTTTTGAGGTCTCTTCCCACTGACATTGAACTCCTTTGCCTTTGAGTGAAGTATTGGGATTAAAAGAGTGCTGTGGAGCTGGGTGTGGTGGCGCAAGCCTTTAATCCCAGCACTTGGGAGGCAGAGGCAGGCGGATTTCTGAGTTCGAGGCCAGCCTGGTCTACAAAGTGAGTTCCAGGACAGCCAGGGCTATACAGAGAAACCCTGTCTCGAAGAAAAAAAAAAGTGTGCTGTGTACATGGCCAGATTTAAAAATGACTGCCTCTAAACTAGGTAGTGGTGCTATGTACCTTCTGGTATATCTGTAAGTTCTAGGACACCTTGGTCAATAGAGTTACCTCCAGGGCAGGCAGAGCTACACAAACCCTTTGTCTTTTTTTTTTTTTTTTTCTCAAGACAGGGTTTCTCTGTGTAGCCCTGACTGTCCTGGAACTCACTTTGTAGACCAGGCTGGCCTCGAACTCAGAAATCCACCTGCCTCTGCCTCTGCCTACCGAGTGCTGGGATCAAAGGCGTGCGCTCTAATGAACCTATGAACTTTAACTTGTACCTATTGTAAGTGGAATAAATATGGTTGAATGCAGTTCTTACGAGTTTATGGAAGTCTACACAGATCCTTCCTTCACAAGGAATATAACTCATTCACAAACTCCAAACATGTTTGACATGGAAAGCCTAAACGGCTGGCAGGTTGCACACTGGACACTGTCAACAACAGTGCCTCCTCCTTACTTTAGTCTCATGACACCAAGCCAATGAAGCTTCCTGAAAAGGACTCTACATTAGAGAAATAAAGTGCTTCCCTTCTCCCTCCCCCAGATATCTGGATGGCTTCCAAGTGAACTTCAGGAGAAGTTTTAAATGTGAAACTCAAACTCGCTTACTCTAAAACCCATTCTTTTCCCTAAATGGAAATTTGACAAAACAGGAAGTACACAGCGAGAAAGAGAAGCAAAATTTGTGGTCAAAGAATTTACTGAGCATAGCCTAGTGCTTTCTGACTATATGATAAAATACAGAACTTCAAACCTGGGAGGAAGCCAGCAAATTGGTTTCAATATCGTGACACATGAAAAAGAAACAGGAGATGGCTTTTCTTTTTTTTTTTTTTGGTTTTTCGAGACAGGGTTTCTCTGTATAGCCCTGGCTGTCCTGGCACTCACTTTGTAGACCAGGCTGGCCTCGAACTCAGAAATCCACCTGCCTCTGCCTCCCCAGTGCTGGGATTAAAGGCGTGCGCCACCACGCCTGGCTTAGGGGATGGCTTTTCATTACATAAAAATTCCCTGCGCTACCCACTCTGACAATAACAGCCATCAAAAGCATATAGACACTGGAAATACCTTACAATTTCATTTAAAAAAAATAAAAACATTTTTGAAAAACAATTCTTATTTGCTTTGAGAGAAATTGGAGTATCCTTTACCTTGATTACTGAAGTATTTGAAATAAGTCCATAAGTAGGCAATTTGCTTATATCTCAAAATTTAAGCTGTAACAATTAAAATGGCCTAACTAGGTAGTTCTGGGAGGCAGGGCAGGTGGATCTCAGTGAGTACCAGAACAGCCCAGGCTACACAGAGAAACCCTGTCTCAAAAAACAAAGCAACCCCTCCCCCACAAAAAGGCAAAAACAAAACAAACCCCAACCAACAAAACAATCCCTAGAGCCACAAAACAATAGCATACCAATACATCAAAATCCCTAGCAAGTGTCTAACAAACGAACAGAAAGTCAGGAAGGAGACCAATTACACAGAATACCCAACTTCAGTGTAATTTTTTTTTTTTTTTCTTGAGACAGCATGTCTTAAAGAGCCCTATCCTGCCTGGAACTCACTGTGTAGACCAGGCTGGCCTGAAACTCTGAGATCTGCTCACTTCTGCCTCACAGTGCAATCTTGTTTTGCTCTAATTTCAGTATCTCTTACACCAGCTAATAAGAGCAATTGGAACCTCTGGCTCAGTGGTAAAGCACTGTCCTACTCAAGGGTCAACCACTCAAGGTGCCAATCCCTCTCCCTCCCTCCATAAAACTAAGGTAGGTGGGGCATTCAAACCTGAGAATTTGTTCCTATGAAGGACGAATGCCAGCAACATTTGCAAATTAAAATTATTGTCTATACAGAGAAACCCTGTCTTGGTTTCTCTATATAGACAATAATTATTATAATTATTATATATTTTTATTATAATTATTCTGTGAATCTCAAGGGTTCTTAATTTTTTAGGGATAGATGGACATAATAAGAAATATGTCAGTACACTGTAGCTGTCCTCAGACACTCCAGAAGAGGGAGCCAAATCTCGTTACGGATGGTTGTGAGCCACCATGTGGTTGCTGGGATTTGAACTTATCACCTTCGGAAGAGCAGTCGGGTGCTCTTACCCGCTGAGCCATCTCACCAGCCCCCGAGACATTTTTTATATAAAGTGTACTCACATATAATAAAATAAAATAAATCTTTAAAAAAAATATGTCTATAAATTCCTATCTGAAGAAATAAGTTGCTAGATTGTTATCTTGAAATTTTTTTTTGGGGGGGGGGGTTCAAGACAGGCTTTCTCTGTATAGTCCTGGCTGTCCTGGAACTCACTTTATAGACCAGGCTGGCCTCAAACTCAGAAACCTGCCTGCCTCTGCCTCCTGAGTGCTGGGATTAAAGGCATGTGCCACCACGCCCGGCAGAATCTTGAAATATTAATAGCTGCAAATGAAACACTTTTTTTTTCAAAGATTTATTATTATACGTAAGTACACTGTAGCTGTCTTCAGACATTCCAGAAGAAGGAGTCAGATCTCATTAAGGATGGTTGTGAGCCACCATGTGGTTGCTGGGATTTGAACTCAGGACCTCTGAAGAGCAGTCTTACCTTACTCTTACCTGCTGAGCCATCTCTCCAGCCCAAATGAAACACTCTTTTTTTTTTTTTTTTTGGTTTTTCGAGACAGGGTTTCTCTGTGTAACCCTGGTTGTCCTGGAACTCACTTTGTAGACCAGGCTGGCCTCGAACTCAGAAATCCACCTGCCTCTGCCTCCCGAGTGCTGGAATTAAAGGTGTGCGCCACCACTATGCCCGGCGGCCAAATGAAACACTCTTAAAGTAAAATTGAATCCTGTGATGTACTCCCAGTCACAGCCAATAAGAACAAGATTGTGATTTGAATGTGTTTTTTTTTTCAAATCCAGGGTTTCTGAATTGGGATGCATATTTAATACCATTATCTTGTGGAGTTACTGTGAAAATTCTGGGACTTAAATATGAGCATACTTACTTAGTGTGTGTATGGTATGTGTATATGTGCAGGTGTGCACACACATGCATCACATGTCAGGTGAGAGAACCACCAACAGTAGCCTGTCCCCTCTCCCCCACATGGACCAGATCAGTCTTTACCTGCTGAACCATCCCACTGGGCCCAGTTCTGGGAAATTTCCAGCTAAGATTATAGACTTGCCTCTTCAGATCTATGCACTCGTACTACAAACCTGGAATTTTAACTTACTGCTCTAGTCCCAGCATTCTCAATTTTCCTAATTCTCAAGGCCAAGCCCTGACCAATTAATTTCACAGCAACCCCAGATCAAGCAAATATCCTTATAAAATAAAACCCTACTCCTGGTAATAGGAGTTCCTATTGCTAAGCCTCATGTCATACACAGAAGGATAAGCTTTGAGATTAAAACCAAAAGCACTCAGGTGTTGTCCTAGCCTGCTTTCTGCTACTGCCATAGACATCATGCAAAAGCAACTTGGAGAGGCAATAAAAGAGTAAAGTTCAGTTTCTACTTCTAGGACACAGTCCATCACTAAAAGTCAGGGCAGGAATTCAAAAGGGAAATGAAGCAGAAAGCATGAAGGAATGCTGGCTCACTCTCTGGTCTATACTTAGCTAGCTTCTTCAAATATACTGCCCAGGGGCTGGTAATGCCTAAGCGGACTGGGCCCATGTTAAGAGGCAAGAAAATTCCCCACAGCCATGCTCACAGGCCATCCTGATGGAGACAGTTTTGTTTGGGTTTCTCTGAAAAGGGCAATTTTTTTGGTTGAGGTTTCTTCTTTTGAGGTGACTCTAGGTTGAACTGACATTAAAAACTAACAGAGGGGGATTCTGAACTCAGTGAGACACAGGGCCTATATATCCAGTTAATGGCAAGAAAACAAAGCAAATAACCCTTCTGTCTTTACTGTTTTTCTTAGAATTTACTACTAGCAATAGTAAAGATCTGCAAAATATCATTTATTATCCAAAAATCCCTTTGAAAGTTATACTCTTTTAAAAAACAAGAAACAAATCTAATAAAAATTCCTAATGTGTGAATAGTCTTAAGTGTTCTATCCCTGAATGCTCTTAATGTGGCTTAATTCCTCAAGTGGTTTCATTTCTAGGTGATTTTCCAGGGTGTTTGTTTATAAAACCAGAGGTGAGGGTTTTACATTGGCCTGGAGCTCACCAATTAGGTTAGAATGGCTGGCCAGTGAACCTGGCATTTCCACTGTCATTTCTGCAGTGAAGAACTTCAAGTACACGCTCCCTCAGACTCCTAACAATGAAAGCCTGCCATGTAGGAAGGACTTGAACTGCCCCAAAGTTGAAGACCGTCCTCTAGACAAGCTATCTGGCTTCTGCCATTCCGAGTCTGTGTGGGCAGCTTTCCTTATTTCATCTGCCATCTCTCCAGTAGCTTCTCCTTCACCATCCATTTCTAAGCAGTAGTTGCTTAGGTTGAATATTCCATGAGCAACTTTTTCAGAAGAAGTGACCAGTCTAAGGTCAATGGATTTTGGTAAATGGCGCTGCATTTCAGTTTGTTGTCTGGCTAGAATATCAAGAACCTTTGCCATTTCATCGGCTATACTCTCAAAAGCTTCCTGTAATCTGATGATGTGTAGTTCCAAGATCCCCTCTATTCTTTCATGGGTGGTGGTGGTAGTGCATAGTACACACCTTTATCCCATCACTGGGAAGGCAGAGTTCAATGAGACCAGCCTGGTCTACAAAGTGAGTTCAAGGACAGCTAAGGCTACACAGAGAAATCCTATCCCTCAATCAAAACAAAAAACAACAAAAGACCCCCAAAACTTTGACCCAAACATGGTAAACTTCCAAATGGCATGTTAAGCCATTGTTCCTACTAAGTAAGACAATTCTTTCATATCATTGAAATCTTTAGGAGGCAAATTCTAGTGGCCAGACTTAAGTACCCTGGTTCATTATAAGGCTCAAAGGGGTCCAATTTGCCAGCATCTATGATGTATAATGACTAGGTCTGAGTCAAGTACCTTCATGTGTTATATTAAAGTGGTATTAGCCTAATCTCCCCATATGCTAATAGTGGGTGGAGGGCACCCATAAAGAATTTCATAAGGGGGCTGGTGAGATGGCTCAGCCGGTTAGAGCACCCGACTGCTCTTCCGAAGGTGATGAGTTCAAATCCCAGCAACCACATGGTGGCTTACAACCACCCGTAACAAAGATCTGACGCCCTCCTCTGGTGCGTCTGAAGTCAGCTACAGCATACTTATGAAGAATAATAAGAAATGAATCCTTGGACTGGAGAGACCAACCGGAGCAAGTGAGGCTGTCCGGAGCAAGCAGAGCCGAACGGGGACAGCCAAAGCAAGCAGGGACGGCCGGAACGAGCGGGGCCAAATGAAGCAAGCGGAGCGGGGGGGGGGGGGGGGGGGGGGGGGGGGGGGGCAGGAGTGAGTGGGGCTGGCCGGAGCGAGCAGAGCCGGTGGGAGCAAGCAGGGTTGACCGGAACAAGAAAAAAAAAAAAAGAATTTCATAAGGAAAAAATTCTGTTTGGTAGGGTTAAGTCTAGTATTTAAGAGAGCAATTGGCAACAATTATTTCAATTTAAATGTGTCTCTTGCTTAGCTATAGCTTCGATGTCTGATTCACATGCTCCCCCAGCCCAGAGCTCTGAGAGCCTTATGCCCTATTTAAAATCCAGGTGATCTTTAACCCTTTAACCACCAGTCATACTATCTTGGCCACAACACATATGTTCCTGTAGTGATAGAAATTCCAAGTTGAGGAATGATCTCCTTTAAGAGAAGTTAAGGCCACGTGATTAAGAAAACTTTCCACTCAGCCTGAGACAATGCACACAAAGACTAACAGGCGTTTGTAGTAGTCTCAGACTTAGAGACAGTGCAGTGAAATCCACCACAAACATTTGTGTTCCCAATGAGGCCTTTGCATCTGTTGGAGGTTATTCTGTGTACAGGTTTCACATTGTTCACTGATCAGGCTATACCAAAGAGTGGAGGAATGTTAAGTATTGACACAACACAGGCATAGGGGTGACACGGGTTCCATGATGGAATTGTTTCACAGCAGGGGTGGTAGCTTCTGGGATTGCTATACTCATCCTTGAATTCACCATCACCAGTGTGAGATGGCTTCCATTTTCACTCTCAAATACTTAGGGTCCCGTCTGGCCAATGGGCTGGGAAATGGTGCAGCAGTTAGAGCTGGAAGCTACCAGTTTTGCCCCTGGACTATTGTATAATTTCCTAAGAAACTGCAGTACCCTCTCTTCTGCTATTCCCAACGGCACACAAAGGCCACTCTTTTCAGGACCCATATAGCCTCTAAATGTTCTTAGATTTCACTGCCATATTGTCTTTTTCTTCCAAAACTAATCTAGCCCTTTTATTTATATAGGACCCTTGGAGATGTGGAGATGAAGACAGAGATTCTGTGTGCATGTTGTTGCTCCATAAGGTGTTGATGCTTAGCAGCCAGTGGGAAGGCTAAATTCTGCCCTTTGTGCTCAAGTCCCTGTTGGCCACAGTGGCAGAATTAAATGTCATTATAGAATAACCAGTAAAGAAAGGGTTCACCTTCCTTGACAAAGTTACTGCCATCAATGGACTATTCTACAGCACAGTTTTTTTGTTTTTTTTTTTTTTTTTTAAAGATTTATTTTATTTATATGAGTACACTGTAGCTGTCTTCAGACACACCAGAAGAGGGCATTGGATTCCATTACAGATGGTTGTGAGCCACCATGTGGTTGCTGGGAATTGAACTCAGGACTTCTGGAAGAGAACTCGGTGCTCTTAACCTCTGAGCCATCTCTCCAGGCCACTACTTTTGGTTTTTCAAGACAGGGTTTCTCTGTGTAGCCCTGGCTGTCCTGGAACTCACTTTGTAGACCTGGCTGGCCTCGAACTCAGAAATCTGCCTGCCTCTGCCTCCTGAGTGCTGGGATTAAAGGCGTGCACTACCACGCCCAGCAACAACAGAGTTTTTAAGAGACTGGTCTGTTAAAGACCAGCTCAAAACAGGCCTCAGTGCAGTCATGATCTGCTTGGTTTGACCCAACGGGCAGCAAAGTTGAGAGGTTTAAGTTTTGTTATACCTCCAAATGAAAGCCTTCCTTCATATCTGACTATCCTGGCATTGGTTAGCCAATCCTTACCCTTCCTTCCACTGAAGTCATTCCTGTGAGGCCAGATCTAGTCTGGCACATGGTTAGGTTTCTCAGTCTCTGCCAGTAAGTAGCACAACTGCTTGCAGGGATGGTGGCCAGTCCTGAAAATCAAGAATCTAAATCAAGAAACCTGCTATGGCATCAGTGTGTTTAAACAAAGCCAAAGTCTATGCTGTGTTTGGGAGTGCAAGCCAGGTGCTTTGGTAAGGGCCTGTTAGATCTCTAAAGGCTCTGAGAGTTGCCCACAACAGTGGCTAAGTACCACGGTGGTCTCTACAGAGAGTGGTATTACTGGTTAGACTACTGGTGCTTTCAAACCTAACATGTGAAGTTAAAGGAGGTGGCTCTGGGGTGATTTCTAATAAGAGCCTCTAGTAGCCTTCAGGGGACTGTATGGTTTCAGACAGAGCTTGGGCAACAGCAGGAATGAACTCCACAGGCACTGATGGTGCTGACAAGAAGGGGTACAATCCTTCAGAAGAGGCTTCTCAGGTTCTGGTCTAACATTTTAAACTATTATCTTTGCTAGCATGGTTTTAAGTTTTCCTCTCTGGCATGTACAAGCTCTGTACATTTAGCCAACAGTCCACGTAAGGGACTGCATCTGGATATCCTGAGCCCTGTCACAGCTCTCCACACTTCAACACTTCACTGAAACACAACACTCACAACACAGGGGGCAGAGAGGGGGAAAAGGATGAACTCTTGCTTCATTCATTACTAGCTGCTCGCCTCTTGGGGATATTTCAGGTTCTTTGTTTGAGTGGTTAGGAACCCCAGACTAAGGGGAGGGAAGAAGAGGGCGGATACAGGATGAGGGGATGTGAAGGAGTAACCGGGAAGGAGGATGTTGAGATGTAAACAAAGGGAATAATAAAAAAGAAAAAAATCCCAGACTGGACTGGAAAGATGGCTCAACGGTTGAGAGCCCTGACTATTCTTCTAGAGGTCCTGAGTTCAATTCCCAGTAACCACATGGTGGCTCACAACCATCTGTAATGGGATCTGATGCCTTCCTTCTGGTTTGTCTGAAGAGAGCGACAGTATACTCATACACATAAAATAATTAAAAAGAAAAGAAATCCGAGTTTTGGAACCCCAATATGGCTAACCATGGACTGAGGGAACCATGTAACTGGAGCTGACCTGACTACTGCTTTGACCTGTGTGGTCAAGTCCCCCGACCATTTTATCCAGACACACTCACATTTCTACGTAAGCCACTGTGCAACTCCAACCTATACTGGACTCCTTGGGCAAGTCCTGGGGGTTCCAGGAGATGATCAGGCCCCTCCTTCTCCTGGTCCCAGGGGTCTCTACCCTGGCAAGGCAGGATGTGCACCAGGTCTCAGCCTGGTGAAAGGGGAAGTTAAACCACCAAGAGATGTGGAACTCTGAACAAAGAGACAGGACACGAAGGCTACTTCAAGAAAACAGCTTTTTGTTGTTGTTTTTTTTTTTGAGACAGGGTTTCCTCTGTGTAGTCCTGGCTGTCCTGGAACTCACTCTGTAGACCAGGCTGGCCTCGAACTCAGAAATCTGCCTGCCTCTGCCTCCGAAGTGCTGGGATTAAAGGCGTGCGCCACCATGCCCGGCTAAGAAAACAGCTTTTATTTGTGGTAGCACAGACTAGATCAAACTGTTTACAGCCTTTTATATGATGTTTGTTTGTTTCCCATACATGGCAACATATAATTTCACTGGCTATTTTAAAACTATAGGGCGAGATTCTAAAAGTGCTAGAGTATAGAGGAAGCAAGGCAAGGCCCGCTTGGTAATGAAGCAAGGTCACATCACAGATAAGCATTTTAGCAGAGACTAGACCACATGGCGGTCCTTGTTCTCTCTCCAAGGTCTTTGGGAAGGCTTGCTAAGCAAGTGCTCAGAATAAGTGCCTGTTGGGTGCTCAGTTCAACAGGACATTTATATAACCCACTTCAAGGCTCAGGGACAGGACAGGAGAGGCAGAAAGAACGTAAGAGGAGGTGGAGACCTGAAACACTGACCTGTGATCTGTGATGCATCCTTAAACTTTATGGTAGCTATGATAGCCTCTACTCAGCACGTGAACAAGATAGGGTCTGTCAACATCCTGTCAGGAAGGGACAGGGTCTCATGGGGCTTCACTTCTCCTAACAGTAGTTATACAGTTAATGTTTGATAGAGGGAAAGTATAGTCACTGGAAGTGTGCCCACAATACTTGTAAACATACCCAAGTAAACACACTGAGAGGAGAGGAAAAACCCTTGACATGGGCACAAACAATGGAATACATCAAAATAGAAATGGGGAAGAATAAAAAAAAAATAGGAGAAGAATAAAAAAAAAAAAAAAAAAAAAAAAAAAAAAAAAAAAAAAAAAAAAAAAAAAAAAAAAAAAAAAAAAAAAAAAAAAAAAAAAAAGAAAAAGAAAAAGAAAAATAACAAAAAAGCCAGGCACAGTGGCTCATACCTGTAACTCCAGCACTAGGACCACAGGGGAACTAAGGCAACATGCCAGTCCTAGCCACATGATGAGATCCTGCCTCAAAACAAAAACAAAATACCAGATAAAACAAGGCTAATGAAGGATAAAGAAAATGTATGTAACTTATAAAGCTGAGAAAATAAGCCACATACAAGTATGTTAGGGTGGGTATGCTGGCCACTGCTTTTCACCCCAGCACTTACAAGGAGCAGGTGGGGTCTGTGAATCTGAGGCTAGCCTGTTCTACAGGCCAACCAAGGATATTAAACAGTGAAACCACATCTCAAAACAAAAGTCAACAACAAAAAATAAAAATCACCTTTAACTTATACTCACATCTCAGACTCCAAGCCACCTAAAATTGTAGAGGGCAGGTGCTCCACAGGACTCCAGCATGCAGCTCACTCTAGCAGCTCCACAACACAGGCCTCTTAACTTTGCTCATCTCATCTTTTGCTAGGCATCCTTTCCCAAGTGCTTCCTATATGAAACATCTTTTCTCAAACACGCTTAGTCACAACCTTCCACTTAACTGGAAAGACTTTTAACATCATTATCCTTAAAAGCCTTCACCAACATACACTAACTTTTTCCTGTTTCTTCTTTGACTTGTTTCATGGTACTGAAAATACAATTGAGGACCTTGTGTATACACTCACAAGCATTCCGAGCCAGCTACAACAAGCTCTCAGTTCTGCTTGCTTAGGTTCTTTTTTTTTGTTTTTTAGGGTTTTTCGAGACAGGGTTTCTCTGTCTAGCCCTGGCTGTCCTGGAACTCATTTTGTAGACCAGGCTGGCCTCGAACTCAGAAATCCACATGCCTCTGCTCCCAAGAGCTGGGATTAAAGGCGTGCGCCACCATGCCCGGCGCTTAGGTTCTTTTTATGATGGTCCCTGCCTTTCATCTCAGCACTGGAGAGGCAGGGCAGGCAGGAGGATCTCTGGGCTTAGGACTCATCTACAGAGGGATTCCAAGACAGCTAGGGTTATTTGTCTGTCTTGAAAAACAAAACCAAACAAAACTCCAATTATTCAAGACTCCTAAAGTATTTAGATCAACTTTCTATGCTTAATCATGCTATGTATCTTACTCACACTTAGCTCCCTAGACATATACCTTTGGAAGAATGTCATTAAATAACCCAGATCTACTTTTATCCAGATTCTGAAATATATTGTCCTTCTAGTTTGAACTACCCGTGGTCCTAAAATCTACAACAAAAACAAAGGGTAAAGAAAAAATCATACCGACATCCACACACACACCACAGAGTATGCTTTAGTATCAACAGCAAAACTGGTCCTGGGTTTTGAACCTAGACCCTTGTATATGTCAGGTACAGCACTCTTACAATCAAGACCTGTATCTCTGGTGCCCAAAATAATAGTTTGATTACATTTTTTTTTTTTTTTTTGGTTTTTCGAGACAGGGTTTCTCTGTCTAGCCCTGGTTAGCCCTGGTTGTCCTGGAACTCACTCTGTAGACCAGGCTGGCCTCGAACTCAGAAATCCGCCTTCCTCTGCCTCCCCCCATCCCCCCCAGCGCCGGGATTAAAGGCGTGCACCACCATGCCTGGCTTTGATTACATTTATAATCCCCTCCAAAAAAAAAAAAAAAAAACTCTCAATCGTTTGGAAAGCAGCTATATTCAACCTAGCAATCAATTCTACTTCTCAACAAATCCTGATGTATGCACATGCATACATATGTAACATGGCCAATCTCATTTTCCTAATGATAACATAAAATTTACATACTAGAACCAAAGTTTTCAGTACAAGTAACAAATCCTAGGTCTTCTTTTAGAATTGAAGTAGCTGGGTTCTTTTTCTCACAACAAGTCAATGTCATTGTGAAAGACAAAGAATTCTTTTTATTTTGAGCCATGCTTTACCTTAAAGATGCAGAACATGCACTTATTTATAACAAAGTACTCATCTTGCCCCTGAACACTCTTCATCAAAACACACTTCTTATACCAGGCTTTTAAGAAGAGTAAAAGTACAGCACTTGGGAGGCAGAGGCAGGTTGATTTCTGAGTTCGAGGCCAGCCTGGTCTACAGAGTGAGTTCCAGGACAGCCAAGGCTATACAGAGAAACCCTGTCTCAAAAAACCAAAAAAACCAAACCAAACCAAACAAACAAACAAAGAGTAAAAGTAAAACCAAACACACAAGCACACACACATGCACACATATTCAGTGTTCTGTGATAAAAATATTATAAAAAGTACTATTCAAAAATTGAGCCCAGGGGTTGGGTATTTAGCTCAGGGGTAGAACGCTTGCTTAGCAAGCGCAAGGCCCTGGGTTTGGTCCTCAACTCTGGAGAAAAAAGAAAAAAAAAATTGAGCTCAGAAATGTGAAACCCTATCTCAAAAACAGTCCAAACAATCCAGAAAATGGAACCATATAAACGTGTATGGAGGAGGAGGAACAGCAGAAGAGGGAGGGAGGGAAGGAGGGAGGGAGGGGCCCAGAGATGAGGAGATGATGGAGGAAGGGTACATGCTGCTCTGAGCGTCAGAGCCTACATGGTGGATGGAGAGAACCAACCCTCCTCCCACAGCCGTCCTTTCAACTTCACCCCTGTACTATGGCACACACCCACTAACCCCTGAAAGAATGTTTAAAAAGAGGGAAAACAAGCATTTTTTAAAAAAAGAATCTCAATTTATTTTTTCAATAAAAAATACCAAACAGTTCAATTAATTACATTCTCAATGGCACATATGAACTACTCTTTCAAAATAGTTTATTGTTAAATTTTGAAGAAAATTAAAGCTGTTGGTCTTTTGCTAGGACAGTCTCAGCTAGCTATCACCTTTTCCTGACTCCTCCACCATCCCATGTATCCACGTGGCTCTCACGACTCCCAGCTCCGCCCTCCTTCTACTTCTTCAGCATCACTCAGTGTCAGCCTGCTCAGGAATTCCACCCTTACTTCCTGCCCCAGCTCTGGTAACACTGTAGGGACATTTCTGCAGTAACACGTGTACGGAATGTGCAGTATGCACAAATTAGCTAAAGATGAGTCTGTGTTCTATGCTTGAGCAGGTAAAAATTTATCTGTCAATCTTTAAAAGTCTGTTTGGACTGCATAACCAAACCGTAATAGGGCTTTATAAATCCGCATTCATGCCATAGGAAAGGATGACATGTACTACTAAGTCATGAGGACCTGACAGCCAACAAGATTGCTGGCTTCTACAAGGGCATTCATGTCTCAGCCAGCCTCCTGAACTGTTCCTGCACAGGGGACCAGCATTCCAGTCACCTGTTTTCTTGTTCTTCTGGGTCTCTTTTTCCACATCAGCAGCCAAGATTTTCTAGAAGGCTTCCATGGTCAAACCTAATCTTAATTAACTTTGAATGAGTCCACAGCTTTTCATTTCCTGTAGAAATAAAAGCATAGCTTTTTATGCAATGCAACAGACTTCCTGACTTCCATTCTGAGCTTAACACAGCCTTAAAGTACATAGACTGATTTTATTCAAGTCGTATCTAAAACCTATTGGTTTTCAGCAGCTGCGCTACCTGTCTCATTGACATTAAAACAAATGAAATTAATAAAGCATTATAATCTATCTTTGGGTGATCTCATGTCCCCCCCTCTATTTTTATAAACATCTCCTTTAAAGTGCACTTAGATCTTTCTATAACTGCTTGACCTACAGGATGTAAAGGTATGCCTGTAGCATGTTTTATGCTAGATTTTATTGGATACATATTATGGAGCATTATCAGGTTTTTGTCCGTAAAGGTATTCCTAAGATAGCCATCAATTGTAATAAATATGCAATTACAAAATCAGCCTTTTTAGAACTTAAGGCAGAAGCCCATTAAAATCCTGAAAAGGTAACAACTGTATGACATATATACTTTAATTTTTCAAACTCTATAAAATGAAACACATCCACCTGTCAAATTTCATTTCCTTAGGTACCTTTAGGGTGACTTCCAGCAAGTAATAGAGCTTGATTACACAAAGAACAAGTAGGACAATTTTTTATAATTTTCTTGGCTTGTCACCAGGTTACAGAAAAATTTTTCTTTAAACTTCCACTACTTATATAATGCCTTTTATAAAAAACTGAAGTTTCAGCCCAGCGTGGTGGTGCACGCCTTTAATCCCAGCACTCGGGAGGCAGAGGAGGTGGATTTCTGAGTTCGAGGCCAGCCTGGTCTACAAAGAGTTCCAGGACAGCCAGGGCTATACAGAGAAACCTTGTCTCAAAAAACCAAACCAAAACAAACAAACAAACAAACAAACCGAAGTTTCTAATACATTTCCTATTAATAACCAGTCTACAGATTTCCTGGTGCCAATGGTCCTTGCAAACTGGTATGAGACTGAACATGGATTATATATAATGGATGATCTGTTTCGAATTACCTGTTGTAGTTGTATAAAAAACAAAGTTAAGTCTGAATCATCTGGATTAAGTTCAGCAGTTTATATATACTAAACAAGTATCAAACAGTTTATATATACTAAACAAGACAGTAAGTGACTGTATTAAGTGATTCTGGAAAATCTAATAGAACCATGAGAGTAGCATATAGTTTTGATTTTTGAGCTGAAGTATAACCCACCATTCCTAACTTACTGGCATCTAGATAAAAGGTCTGAGCTTTAGAAATTAGTGTTCAAGCAAGGCGTGGTGGCACACGCCTTTAATCCCAGCACTTGGGAGGCAGAGGCAGCCTGGTCTACAGAGTGAGTTCCAGGTCAGCCAGGGCTATACAGAGAAACCGTCTCAAAAAACCGAAAAAGAAAAAAAAAAAAAAAAAGAAACTGGTGTTCCTCTTACTGTACCCAGAAGGATCCAATTAGTTCTTTTTATAAACTGAAGTTGCTGCTTTTTGAGGTATTTGTTATTAATTTCTATCAAAAAATTAATATACACTCTTTGCCAATCTTCACTGATTACTCATGAGGTAATTTCAGCATTAGTATATGGCATTATAATTTCTGCTGGGTCTGTTACTAATTGAACAACTCTTATTCTTTCCTTTACAATCAATTCAGAAATCTTTTCTATATAGGTTTTAAACTTTTTACTGTTTATGTGCTAAAAATATCTATTTTAAGATATTAACTTCTCTCTGCAGACATAAGAATTCCTGTGGGAGAATGAGCAGAAGGCAAAATAACTGCTTTAAAAGATCCTCTAATTTCTTGTCTACCACTTATAACCTAGCATTCCCCATCTAGGTCCTCTCCTTATCTATGTCGGCTTTCTGTGAATGTGAGGGACAAGGACAAAGAGATTTCCTTTCTTCTGATCTTTCTTAGAGAGGGTCCAGTAAAGTGTGATTGTTACAGAACCTATTGTAACTAGCTCAGTGATGACAACTAAAACTAAACCAGTAGTTCTGTTGGCCTCTGTAAGCCATATTGCCTCCAACGTGCTGGATGACAGGTTTGCATTACCAGGCCTCGATGATCTANAGGGACAAGGACAAAGAGATTTCCTTTCTTCTGATCTTTCTTAGAGAGGGTCCAGTAAAGTGTGATTGTTACAGAACCTATTGTAACTAGCTCAGTGATGACAACTAAAACTAAACCAGTAGTTCTGTTGGCCTCTGTAAGCCATATTGCCTCCAACGTGCTGGATGACAGGTTTGCATTACCAGGCCTCGATGATCTATTTTTCGTGGGTTTTCTCAATCTTCATATTATGTGTACAGTGAGCACATGTGAGTACATAGGGCACTAAAGCCAAGAGACTGATGATGTCAGGTGTCTTCCTATATCACTTGCTTTTCTTTTTTGGAACAGGTTTCGCTAATACTCATCGACAGGCCACACTGGGCGGCCATGGAGGCCCCAAGGAGCCTTCTGCCTCTGCTCACCAAGGAATGGAGATTTATACCCACTAAGCCATATCCTTAGCCTAAAATCTATATACTATTAACAATCAAAAATCAGATAAATTGTAATATTAAAAATTTGAAGACCAAGATAAGATGTTCAAACATTTTCAGAAAAGAATTGCTATTAGATGTAGTACATTATCTTATTATTTCACTTACTTTATATATAACTACACATATAATTCATGTTTATACACATACAAGGTACCAAATGACTGATTCAAAATAGTTTGCCTTTTGCAAACGGAGTCTCAAACTAGAGAGGAGCCAAATGATTGTCAAAGCAGTAGGGTGACAATTTTATATAAACTGTCCTATAAGGCTACCAAAGTCCTGATGGATCTACTTTCAGGAGGGGCGTGGGAGGCTTTCAAGAAGACTCTAAGGACTTGTTTTTAGTAACCCAAATGTCACTTTCTGTATAGCAAAATGTTGCAATGTAGTAACGCCAAAATAAAAAATAAAATCCTTTGAGAAACTATTAAGTTTCCAGTATGTATAGCTTTAAGATTTGATAGTTCTGCCAGGTGCAGTAGGGATAAGACCTGCAGACCTCACTAGATGGGAAGCTGAGATAGGAGACTTAGAGAGTCTTGAGTTCTGGGCCAGCCTAGGGAACAGAGTGAAACATCGCTAAGCAGGAAGAAGTAACTCCTCCATCTGTACAAGCAACAGGAACAGATACATACACGCGGCACACACAACTGCAAAAAGCTTTCTCATTCTCGCTTCTGAAAATCTATTCCAAACAAGAGCCGGGGCTGTCAAACCAAACCAAGAAGCCTCGAAATTTTAGCCTCGGATGTTAGTTTTTAGGCATAGCATTTTGTAAAACTCAAGAGGCTTATCGTGGCCATCACAGAAAAACAAACAGGAAAGCTCTCTAGAATGAAGATATATGGGGCTAAAAGAGTAGTTCACTGGAGGTCACCTGCCTGTCATGCTGCCCAAGGGTCTGCATTCATTTGCAGCAAACCAAAGCTTAAATCATGATTCATCTATCCCAGATAGCCATGGAATGTGCTTTATAGAGAAACTACTGAGGGCCCTAATGTTTTTCTCAGGGAAAAAAAAAAGTAATAAAATGAACACATCTGTATTTTTTTCACATCTGTAGCTTTAGAAAAAGTCATTTTAAAATACAATCTCAATCCCATGAATACAGAATAAACTTTATTATCTATTTTGGTGGAGAGACTGTAAGAGATTTTTATTTTTTATTATGTTTCAAATGCACACTGGCATAAATTATATATATCTAAAACTTGATGGTGAAGTGATATGTGGGCGATGACCACCAGGGAGAATCAGCAATATACATATAATTTTCTTTTTTCATTCTTTTTGTTTGTTTGTTTGTTTGCCAGACAGGGTTTCTCTGTGTAGCCTTGGCTGTCCTGGAACTCACTCTGTAGACCAGGCTGGCCTCAAACTCAAAAATCCACCTGCCTCTGCCTCGCAAGTGCTGGGATTAAAGGTGTGCGCCACCACTGCCTGGCTGATTTTCTTAAAAAATAAAACTAAACAGAAAGCCAAAATTCTTCCTGCCTAAATACTCACTAATCAGTCCTTTCTCAAGAGACTTTTAAATCAGAGTGGTGGTCAAAAATCAAGAAAACATTAAGATTCTGACTTAAAACACTGACTGTTAAAAAGTCTAAGAATCAAAGCTGGGTAGGCATGGTGTACTGTGGAGCTGAAGCAGGGACAGCAGTCCAAGGTCATCCATCCTTGCTACCTGGATTCTTGAAAGCCATGACAAGGTCCAGAGTAGCTTGGACTACCAAAATCCTGTCTCCAAAAACCAGAGTCCAGAAGGGAGAAGCCCAGAATGGGTGAGCCCGAATATTAAGGATGCTTTTATCTGTGGGTTTCTCTAGGGCATAACATCAGGAAGCTAATTAAACCGACTCATTTGAAAGCCTGAGCTAACAAAACACCTTCAACAACCAGTCACATCGCCTAGTATTTGGCTCTAGTCTAGTCACAAGATTTCAAAAGACACGAGGACTCACCTCTGTGATACTTTGGGTTGTCATGGAGGTGTCTGTTGTCTTCAGCACAACTCTAGAAAAACAAACAAAAATCCTCAATCACTTGTTTACTCCACCGTTTTCTAGTTTTGTGCATCACCAAAACTAAGCAGATTTTTAAAAGATAGACAAGACGTAGTAAAACTACCAAAAATAACTTCAAAATCTTAACCAATTTTGAAAAAAAATACAAATATAAAATAGTTGATGTGACATTAGTTCAGATGTACTCAATTGGGCAAATTTACTGGGGTTAACATTTCACATCTTAATTTAGTGCCTAATCTGTTATCCAATTGTTAAATTTTGTGCCATTAAACAGAAAGCCATTTTGTGCAATTAAACGTGCTGACGACTGAACCCATGTCTATCTGGTCCAGAAAACCCATCTAAGAAACTGCCGTTCCTTCCAGAAGCATTAATACTTTCTTCGGAAAAAAAAAATAGTATAGCACACGCCTCATGCAGTGCCAAGAGTCGCTTGTCTAAGGTCATAGTGGCAGCAGCGTCTGTCCTGGCAGGCACATTCCTCAGCATTCCGAACGCCGGAGCTTCCACGTTTCCTCCTAGCTCCATAGTTGGGAGGAAATACCACTTCTACCCCACGCAAGACGTTTCTAGAAACCACACCTCCTCCGCCTTTACCAAGGAGGCTGCCACCTTGGGCCCCTGGTGTCTGCAGACCGCAACCCAGCTTCCGAAATGCAATGTCAAAGGCAGACAGAGCTATGCCGGGAGGAAGGGGGTCAGTAAAAGCCCGCCATCCCGGGTGAAGGGGCGCAAGGGGCCGCTTAGTTAACTACACGTGCGCCCCCGACCTCGCCCCCTTCCTCCACGCCCCCCAGCCACGCTCCGCCGCCGCCGCCGCCGCCGGACAGCGGCTCCCATGGCCGCCCTCGCTTCCGGTGCTCCCAGAGCTGCGCCACCCCCGAGGCCACCCGACACCGGGAGCCTCCGACAGACCTCTCGGACGACTCCGCGACTCCTCCACCCTTCGCTAGGCGAGGTCCTGGAGCGAAGGGTAAGCCGGTGCCACACAGAAATAAACCTACCCGAGAGAGTCCGCCTCCTTCCCCCCAGACACAGAAAATGGGCTAGAGCTGCGGGCTGCTGCTGCCGGGACAAAATGGCGCCGGGGAGCCGGTGAGGCGCAGGCGCCTGAGGACGAGCCGGCTCCGCCCCCGTGCAAAACCCTGGCTGCAATTCTGGATTCCGTTTCCATGGGACACGCCACCGCCCAATCCTCGTGCGGAACTGCTCTTCCTGACCCCTCTGTTCTCCAATCAGTGTTCAGTCAAGCACATCCGGAGTCGGCTCCTCCAATCAAATTTTTGGGCTCTCTTACTCAATCCTCTCTCCCCCAATAACGTGCGTGTTCGGAGCCAGCCAATCAGAAGTGGAAGCTATCCTACCTGCTGTTTTCCGCACCAATCATGGAAGTTTCACAGCTACATCCAATGAGAAAGGCAGACAGCGAGCTCCAATCCGAAGCTATTCGGCGTCATGAGCAGCCAATAGGAGTTCGTGTAGAAGCGAGTCTGCTCAACAGCTTGTTATTTGGTGGATTGTGGCAGTAAATCGGGGCGAGTGGGGGAACCCGGCGCAGGAACTGCCGCTGCGGCCGGGAGCGGTGCTGCCCGGACGGGGACCCACGGCGATCAGTGGGACGGCAGACTGGAGAGCTGACAGCGCTCTGCACCCGCAGTAGGTAGGTGGTCAGCGGGGGCCGCTGAATGGGCAAAGCGGCGGGAGCAGCTGCTGCTGCGATGGGGTCCCGGTGCAGTTGAGAGCTCCGCAGGCGGGGAGGGGGATGCAGGGCGGGCTGTGCCCGGGGCGCCGGGCAGCGATCGCGTCCTGGAGTCGCGGCGGCAACTGCGGGCACGACCGCCTCCGCCGCCTCCCCGGGAAAATGGCTGTGGGGCTGGCCGCGCCGCTAAGTTTGCTCGGGAGGAGCGGGCTGCCGGGAGAACCGGCCCCCAACTCTGCTGTGCGTCTTTGGCGAGGACTCGCTGCTGGACCGCGGAGATCGGGGTGCCCGCGCCTCTCCGGGCTGTACAAAAAGTTGAGGCGGGCGCGGGAGGAGACGGCCGCTGCGGCGGTGCGGCTCGCTCCCCTCCCACACCCTGTCCTGCCGCCTCCCCGCCCCGCGCCTCCCCCGCCGGGTCCCCCCGCGCCGGCCGCCGCCGCAGGCCGCCGCCCCTGCCCCCCGGGTGAAGGAGCGCTTCTCCTTCCTGACATGGTGCAGAGCGGAGGCAGGAGAGCAATGGCGCCGTGACACTCTGTTGCTGCCGCCGCCGCGGGCCGGGCCGGGGCGGGCCAAGGGGGCCGAGCGGCGGAGGCGGGGCGCGCGCTAGAGTCGGGGCCCGGCGGGGCGCGGACCCGGGAGGCCGGGGCGCAGGGGCTGCGAGTGGCCGACGAGGCGGGGGCGCGGTGGGCCGGCCGGCCGGGCAGGGGCGGGACGTGCTGCCCTTTGGCGCGCGTGGGGCTCACTGCCCGCCAGGCTTTGGCTGCCCGTCGGGGGGTCTGTCCCGGGTCCGCGGGGCTCGGCCCCTCCCTGCTTGCATTTGTTTACTTTCTTTCCCGGTCTCACCCCGCCTTGGACTGATCCTCTGCTTCTCTTTTCCCTGCTTTGGCTCTAGCGCCGGGGAAGAGAACTCAAGGAAGCTGGAACCCCACAGGTCACCAGTCAAGATGAAGGTAAGTGGAGCCAACTCTTCGTAGCCCTGTGCCCTGGACGCTGCCAGTCCGCAGGCTGCAGTTGTGGAATGGCAGCGTTTTGTTACTTAGAACTGATTTCTTTACTAAGAAGCACTTTCAGGAAAATGACATGTGAATGGGTGAGGTGTGTGTGTGTGTGTGTGTGTGTGTGTGTGTGTGTGTATGTGTATGTATGTAAGTAAGTGTGTGTAAATGCAGGCGGTCCAACACTCTCTAGCAGTTAGCACTTTGAGAAGATCGGTGCTGTCTTTCGATTTTCAAACACTTCAGTGTCAAAAATGCCTTTCAAGAAGAAAAGCTTTTGTCCTGCTTTGGTTTTTGCAAGGTTTTTTTTGTTGTTGTTTTGTTTTGCTTTTGCTTTCTTTAAACCTACACTTCCCCCTTTCCACTACCAATGCCATTTTCTAAAAGACATGATATGTAGCTTGAGTAAGAGAGATATTTCTATATATTTCTTGGGAAAGAAAATAAACTAAGGTGATGACAGTATTTAGATTGATTAGTTCAGTCTTCATAATATATATCTTAAAACGTGGATTCTATGTGTAGTTTTTGAAACTTCCTAGTCTTACAAACATCACTGGCTGCCTGCTTAAAGGGAAAGGAAGCTTTCATAACATTCCTCAGAATTCCTTAGGCTACTGTGGCCCTTGCTTGTTTCTGGTCAGATACTTACCAAAAAGTATTCCTCTTCATTTTTTATTCTTTTTAAGTTGACTGACATTTAAAAGTGCATGATTAACGTTGTACTTACAGTTGTGGGGTGTGTGTGTGTATGTGTGTGTGTATGTATGTATGTATGTATATAAAATAGAAAATATGTAGTTGTTTTTGTTTTGGTCATTTTGAAACAGTATACTTTAGCTCAGGTTGGCCTGGCACTCATGGTGTAGTTCAAGGTCAGTCTTGAACTCCCTCGACATCCTCCTGCTTCTCCCCAAGTGCTGGCAGGATGAGCATGCTGTACCATGCCTGACTCGGTATATTACTTTCTGAAATTCTCAAAGTTCCTCTTATTTTATTTTATTTTATTTTATTTTATTTTGGAGTGACACAACTTCCTTTAATATAACTTGGGAAAATGAAAATTTGTTTCCTACTTAAAATAAATATTTAACTAAAGTTAATATTGACATCTTTATACATATAATGTTGAATTGGTTGAATGAATACCATGCCCAGCTACTAATGTTTAAATAAAAATTATTTTAAGTATACTGAGATCAAAGCTGTAAACTAGAAATGGCTGCAGCCTTTAGCTATCAGTTTTCATCAGTTGAATTTAGATTTAAACCTTTCAAATGCAACCTTCAACCAAGGCAATTTTGGAAAGAGGTTTCTTAGTTTCTTGTGTGTAGAGATACATTGTATCAAAAGATAATGCCTTAGCCAGGTTTGGTGGCCCTGGTCTGTAATCCCAGTATTTAGGAGGCAGAGACAGCCTGCACCTGGTCCCAAAAGCCCAAAGCAAAGGAAAGATGTTACCTTCCTAATCTGTCTCAATAACCGTTTAATTATGTATTGTTAATATTAACTTTGTAGCAGTATTTCTTTTTAACGTAGAAAATAGAATCACCTGGCGGCCCCAAACTAATAAAATTTATGAAACATTTAATATAAATACATTTCTTCTGTTTATTTATCTTTCTATCTCTTATATATTAAACTGTAGAATTTATTAAAGCATGTACTTTAAAAAAATCTTTTTTCCTACTGGTAGCTTCCAGTTACAATTTTTACGTCATCAGGAAATGAGTGCATAAGATGAAATAGTGTTAATAAAGTGTTTGCTTTAGGAGGATTTTGCAAATTATCATTGTTATTAAGCAAATGATTTCAATGTTCTAGTGACTTTAGATGTAGTTCCTTTTGGTGCTGTTAGAGGTCGGGTAGTAGTGATGTTCGATGTCTCTGTTCTTTCCTCACAGGCGGCAGATGAGCCTGCCTACCTGACAGTGGGAACCGACGTCAGTGCCAAGTACCGAGGGGCCTTCTGTGAGGCAAAGATCAAGACTGTGAAGAGGCTGGTGAAAGTCAAGGTAAATGCGCGAAGGCTTTGTAAGACCGCCCAGGCTTGTCTGGCTGTTTGTCTCTGAGGACACAAAGCGGGTTATTTGGTGTACTTCGAGTGACAGAAGGCAGAGTAGGAATAAGAGTCACTCCTGTTGTGCACCAGGCTTGGTACAGTGAAAAGATTGTAGTCCATGGTAGCCCAGAGGGAAAGGTTGAACGTTGTAGGTCTTTCTATCGAATCAGTCCTGGGGCAAGTATCATTGCACACTAAACTGAAAGAATGTATTAAGAAGTGAAAAATTAAGAACTCAAGCTGAGAAGTGATTCCAGATGGCTTCATTTCAGGGCACCAAGGCATGATGCTTGTGTGATTTGGATCATTCCTGCTTGTAGGACTGTACCTGGGCTATAATTTGGTGTCTCCCTTTCTTAATCAGATAATGACAGTTTCAGTGATTAGGAAGAACAAAGAGGTAAAATTATGTTTTCAAGATAACATTAAAAATGATTCATGGAGTTGGGGTACGTGTGTCTCTGTGTGTGTGTGTGTGTGTGTGTGTGTGTGTGTGTGTGTGTGTGTCTGACTTTTTTAGACAGTTTCTGGTGACCATCCTGCCTTTGCCTCCTGAGTGTTGGGATTACAGACGTCAGCCTCTATGTTTGGCCAAGACGCTGATTTTTAAGATCAGGGAAAGCTAAAGTTAATACATTCCTGTAGAATTAGGAAACACAGAAAAGGATGGGTGGAGAAAGACCTGCATCTTTTGAGAAATCTGTTTACACATTGTTTTCCTGTAGATCTTTTCTTTCCTTTTGAGATAGGGGTCTCATGTAGCCCAAGACAGTCTCAGCCTCACTAAGCATCTGAGAATGAGTTTGAACTTGATCCTCTTGCTTCCATCCCCAAGTGCTAGGCTCATAGGCTGAGGCCGCATGCTGGTTTTTACAGCATTGATGGTAGGATTCAGCCTCGTTCATGCTAGACTCCCTTTACCACGCGAGGCACATCGCTAGCCCCTGTCTGCTGTTCTGTATACTCTGCTAATGTAGATACAAGAGCATGTATATAACTATTCTTAACATTGTAAAGCCATAAAAGATGACTCATGAAAGTCCTTGATAACTCTTCACATACTTTCTACAGTCTTCCACACCATGTTGTACCCATCATTGTGTTATTGTTAGTATTATTATAATCATGTTTCTACAGTTTGTGATATGCCCTATTCAGCTACATATCTGCTTTCATTTATTTATTTAAGATTTATTATATATATATATATATATATATATATATATATATATATATATATATATATATATATATATATATATATATCAGTCTCCTGCATGTATACCTGCAAGCCTGAAGAGGGCAACAGATTTCATTATAGATGGTTGTGAGCCACTATGTGGTTGCTGGGAATTGAACTCACGACCTCTGGAAGAACAGCCATTGCTCTCAACCTCTGAGCCATCTCACCAGCCCCATATTGTTTTCTTACCAGAGTTAAGTACTGTGAAAAGGAGAGGACAGCTCAGAGTTTCTGTTTCTGTTCCTGATACATGCAGGAGGGCTACATGTCTAGTGGTCACACAGAGTCTCTGGAATGTGGAAGAATAAATGACAGACGGGCGAGCCAGTGCACTGGTGCTCAGGGTGTGCCTTTCAGACCAGGAGCATTAGCCCGGCTTTGGAACTTGCTCAAAGGGAACATTCTCAGGACTCTATCTCAAAGATTCTGAGTGAAAACCTCTGGGACTAATTGAACAAGCCTAACGTTTGAAATACAATCAAGGTTTAGAAGGCCTTGGCCTCAGAGACTGGGACTCAAGTAGTCAGTAGACCCAAGTATGAATCTGCTAGTGACACTTGCTTGTTAGGATGCCATTTGACATTTATCTTCTTCATTGCATATAGCCTTTTAACTTTGTAAACTAGAAATGTAGACCACTGAATATTTGAGAGTCATTGACCTTTAAAATATATATATATTTATATTAAAATATATATATATATAAATTGTGACTCTTAGTTGTTTATTTAAAAAAATATGATAATTGTTTTAGGACTTCTCATACAGTCAATTCCTCGGAATTTCTTTTTTGTTGTTGTTTTGTTTTGTTTTGTTTTTCGAGACAGGATTTTTCTGTATAACCCTGGCTGTCCTGGAACTCACTTTGTAGACCACGCATATAGGGAAACATCACAGCAGAGAATTTCTAACTCTGCTGTGATGTTTCGCTATATGAGTGGTGGAACTGCAGGAGCAAGAGCATCCAGAGGGATACTTTGTTGTGACTGAATTGCTTCTAATTGTATCATAAGACTTTTTTCTTGAGACAAAGTTTCTTTATGTAGCTTTGGCTGTTCTGAAACTCTATGTAGACCAGGCTGACCTTAAACTCACAGAGATCTGCCTGACTGGCTGCCTCCTGAGTGCTGGGATTAAAGTTATATGCCACCAGGCACAGCCTCAGGGGGTTTAAGGACCACAAGAGCTCTGTTTTTAAGTAGGCAATAAAATGTGAAGGTTTTAAAAGATATTCTGTGACAGTCAAAACCTTTTCTGACTTGATCAAATACACTAGAAGCAGTTTTCCATTTTTATAGTATCACTGGATTATAAATCTATACTTTGTTCATTGGGCAGGCAGTTATTAAGTGGCTGTACTATGCTCTGACACTTGCTAACTATAAGGGAAAGAGTAATGAAAGAGGGCTCCAGCCCTGAAGGAGCTCACAGTTAATGAGGAAGAGGATAAAGGTAAGTACAAGACAGTGTAATAACTGTTACTGCAGAGGTAACTGCAGGGTGTTAAGGAGGCACCTGCAGGGTTATTATAGATACATTGTCTCAAAAGTAACTTCAGGATCATTTTGTCTTTCAGGTGCTTCTGAAGCAGGATAACACAACACAGTTGGTGCAAGATGACCAAGTAAAGGGCCCTTTAAGAGTACGTAAATAATGGGGGGGGAGTACTTTTGGCCATTTCAGAATCAAAAATAGTGAATCATAGGTAAATGTTATAATTTGTCAAACTTCATTCTTACATACACTTGAATTTTTATAGGCATGTGAGTCAGAAAACAAAATGCAGATGTACAATAGTGTAAATTCATGATATTGCAATGATTGTATCCTTTAAGAACATCAATCATAGCTGGATTAGTTACTTATTTAATTTTTTTTTTCTTGTTTTGTTTTGAGTTGGTGTTTCCGATGGTCTCTTAGCCTAGGCTGTCCTCACACTATAGCCAGCCCTCTGCCTCCCAGGTGCTAGGATTGCAGGAATACCACTGTGTTTGGCTGACAGAGTGCTGCATGCTTTCTCTTGCTTTTTGTTTTGAGTTTAGGTACTGAATACGTGTGTACATATACGTATATATTAAGCATGCTTACTTGTTTGTTTGTTTTGAGACAGAGTCTTACCATGTAGCCCTGTTTAGCCTGGTACTTACTGTATAGGCCAGACTTGAACTCACAAAAATCTACCTGTGGGGCTATGCTGCCTTGCCCAGTTTGAATATATTACTGTTGTTTGTTTTTACATTGTTACAATATTTAAGGTGATGCCTGTGACATGCCAACTACCATAAACTTTCCTGTTCTTCTGATTTATCAAACTATATTTGTTTCATTATGCAATTTGATGAATAGCAATATTATATTTTCTATTCATTTCTATTTATGCAGTTTTTGTTTTGTCGAAATACCACTTTGGTTAATATTTGATATACAAAGGTTTGGAAGCTGAAAGAAGGTTAACTGGTCTGTTCCTCTCTCCAGCTGAACGTTTATCTGAAAGGTCCCTTAAATCCAAGTGTTGAATGCTGTACTCAGTGTTTTGATGAAGGAAAACCAAGTATTTTTGTTTTATTATGGTTTGATACTTTTTTCATTTTAGCTTATTGGAGGTAGTACAATGTGAACAAACTCTGAAAATATTTAGTCAGACTTGAATCCTGGACTATGCAAATTCTCTTTTTAATTTGTAAAATACAAGTAACAGTTCATGCCAGAGAACTTTGGGCTCCAATTACACAGTGAAGACTGAAGCATCCTAACTGATAATTCTGCCTTATTCCAGCTTGTGTATTTATCGAAAATTTCCTACTTGGATCACGTAGTTGGTGGAAGGGGTTTGGTCTGTATGTTTAAATCTTGTAAGAAAAGTTGGCTTTTATATTTTAGGTTGGAGCTATTGTTGAAACAAGGACATCTGATGGATCTATCCAGGAAGCTATTATCAGCAAATTGACAGATGCTAGTTGGTATACTGTGGGTAAGTAGTAACTCTACATATGGCTTTGGCCAGAGGGGTGTATACCTTTAACTTATAAATACAGTGATGTGTGCATTGGCAGGGACATGCATTCTATCCTGTGAACTTACTGGCTATAGCTAGCCAGAGTTGCAGTGGCATTCAGCTGGGAGCCAAAGCAGGTATCAGACGACTTGCAAGTTTTTATCTTTATCTAAGAGTACTTCTGTTGGACTGTACTTGGACATTTTGTCCTTAGGAAAGTAACTTTTTTTTTTTTTCATAAGACAGTATCCTATTATTTCTATAACTGCAGTAAGGATCGCACAGACATCGATAACACTTGTTGCACTAAGGATAATGTAGTTGTTACAGCAGAATGTAAAGATGGGACACGTTCTGCCAGTAGATTCAAGCCTACGTACTTGTAGCTTCATGTTTGGTGATCTGTATAGTGGACTCTCTTGTTAGGACCTTTCAAGAATGATGCATATACTGTTAATATGAATTCATTCCTATTCTATGTAAATTTACACTGGTCAAGAGTAGTGGCAAATACCTTTATTCCCAGTATTCAGAGGAAAGGCAGGTGGTCTTTCTGCGTTGAAAGACAGCCTGGTCTACATAATGAGTTTCAGGCCAAGCGTGAGGATAATGGTCATTCCTGTGATCCTAGAACACAGAGGCAAGAAGCAAGAAAATCTGGAGTTGGATACCATGCATGACTATATACCTAATTTGAAGCTAACCTGGGATGGGTACATGAGACCCCATCTCAGAACAAAACTAAAATCAGAGAGAAGGAGCAAGTATCACAGTATATGCAAATTAAACCTTCAGAGCTGCACAGAAGTACTGAGGTTCTATATACCGAGAGAGGAGCATTAGTGACCTTTCTAACCCTCCTCTCAGTACTTTGAGACCGTGCACTTGTGTAAACTATCCAAGACGTTTGCACTGCACACCCTAACCCTGCTCGCTCCTGCACATCTGTCCTGCTGTAGGTAATAGAGTTGTCCTGCTATGGTTTCCTTGATTTCTTAGCTTGACTTTTAGTTTGTTTTTCTTTTTCTTTTTAATTTATTTTAGGTTTTTGGTTTTTTTGTTTGTATGTTTATTTGTTTCTGGTTTTCTGAGACAGGATTTCTCTGTATCCCTTACTGTGCCTGGAACTCACTTTATATACACCAGTGGCCTTCAACTCAGAGATCCATCTGCCCTGTCTCCCGAGTGCTGGGATTAAAGCTGTGCACCACCACAGCCCGCTCCTCTATCTCACTCAATCTTTCCAAGTGCTGTTTTCACAAGTTTTACTTCTTTGGCTTCCTGGAAACAGTGGTTCATGTGCTTCTGTTAGTCTCAGCTATATGGTTTTCATTATTATTACTGATAGTTTTTAAGGCCTTAAAAACTGCAATTAATAATAACTCTGAGATTAATTTGATAGAAGTGTGCTATTTTAAGCAAGGCACTGGTAAAGGTTAAAGGCTTGGTAGCTACAGAGTTACGTGAGATTATGTGAGTATTCAAATACTGGTATCTCCTCTGAAGCACTCACTGTCAAGGCTACATTCAGAACCTGTATGGTGCTTGCTTTCTTTCTTTCTTTCTTTCTTTCTTTCTTTCTTTCTTTCTTTCTTTCTTTCTTTCTTTCTTTCTTTTGGTTTTTTTGAGACAGGGTTTCTCTGTGTAGCCCTGGCTGTCCTGGAACTCACTCTGTAGACCAGGCGGGCCTCGAACTCAGAAATCCGCCTGCCTCTGCCTCCCGAGTGCTGGGATTAAAGGTGTGCACTATCACTGCCCGGCGAGTATGGTGCTTTCTTTACCTGTGCTCTGCAGAGGCATGCCTGCGCATCTTCACATTTTCTGTTTTTATGTTCTAGAATAGTCACTGAATCCCAAGTCTGTCCTCTACACAAATAGCATTTTGTCAATTCTAGAAAGTAGTTGCTAGTGAGCATTATTTACAGTGCTCTTCTGTGCTGGATACGTTCAGTAGGTCTTAGGGATGCCTACACAAGCTTTCTTTGTATAAACATCCTGGTCGATTCTGATGCGCACAACTCATATAGAGAATGGGCCAGTGACGTGGCTCAGTGGACAAAAGTGGTTGGTACAAGCCCGGCAACTGAATTGGGGTGAACACCGGAACTAATGGAGTGGGAGAAGAGAACTAACCCTTCAAAATGCTCTCACTTCTCCATATGTGCGGCATGTGTGCACACACACTAAACATCACAGAGCCGGAGGGCTGACATACTGCTCTTGCAGAGGACCTGAGGTTGGTTCTCAGTAGTCTGGTTGGGCAGCTCACAACTGCCTGTAACTCTAGCTGCAGGGGGTTTCAATGCCTGTGGTCTCCATGGAAACCTGCACATATGCCTTATAATTAAAAGTAATAAAAATATACCTTTAATGAATAAATATTACCAAAAAAGAGAGAGGGGTTGTAGGGGGGAAGAAGAAAGGAAGGAAGGCTGATTATACAAAAAGAAACACTTATTTGGGAGAAAAACAAAAATCATTGGAGCACAGTTTCAGTTCAGTGATAGAGTGCTTGTCTCTAGGCCCTGGTTTTGATCTCTATACCATAAACACACAACCAAAAGAAAATAATTGAGTTTGCACTTAAATGAATAAATAAGGTTGCTCTGTAATTGTTTAAGGTTTTAAAGACGCTATTGACTTAAGTACACTCAAGATACCACCTTACTATAAGTAAAGCTTACAAGGAAGTGGACCATACAAGGCTGATCAGAGGGTAAGGAATATAATCACAAGTGGAAAGGACAGCATTGGAGAAAGTGAGAATGTGTGATCTCTCATAGGTCATAAAATTACTGTGTGTGTGTGTGTGTGTGTGTGTGTGTGTGTGTGTATCAGAACATTTGAGAGAATACTTACCAATTTTTTTTTTCTTCTGAAATTTTCTTCATTTTTATTTCTAAAAAGTAGTAGATTAGAAAATTCTAGAAAGTATTGGTGATCTTTGAGCTGGATGTGGCTCGGTGGTAGAGCAGTTGCTTATCAAGGCCTTGGGTTTGATCACCAGTATTACCTCTCTGCTAGGGTACTTATAGGGAAGAAGTTTTCCCCCTCTCTAATAACACATCCCTTGCTAATATTGAACTGTACCTAGTTCCAGCTCACCGGGTACTTTAAGTCCAGAGTCTCTTTTTCTAGGCAAGGCTAGCTCCCAACTCAATGATCCTTGTGCCTCGGCATCCCTGGTAGCAGCATCTTGGGGTTTCATTTGCTTGTTTGTTCCTTGGAGGGGTCATTAGCAATAATTATCACCCGACGTGATGGCTCCTCTGTATAATCCTAGTACCTGGGAAGTTGAAGTGTGAGACTTCCTTCCTTCTCTCAGATAATTTTCTTCTGCTTTTGTGTCATGCATGTCTGTGACCTCCTCTTTCTGCCTTCCCCTAGGCTCCTTCTTCCCTTCTCGTGAGTCTCTTTATAGCACATACACACACAAACACATTTGGAGTCTAGGTCTCGTATATAAGAGGAAATACATAGTATTTGTCTTTTTGAGTATGGTTTATTGCCCTTAACATAATGACTTTCAGCTCCACCTATTTACCTTGCATGTCATGATTTCCGTTTTCTTCATGACTGTATGAAATTCTGGCATCTATGCGCCACAGTTTCGTACATCTAAGCTGTCTGATTTCCTCACTGTAATGAATACTCCGCAGTAAAGATGGATGTGCCAAGCGTGTGTCTGCTATGTTGGCTTAAGGTTCAAGAGTAATCCAGCAGGTCATGGGGTAGTTCTCTTTGACTCGGAACCTCTACACTGACTTCCCTAGCAGCTGAGCTGGGGTGCTCTCTCCTCCTGCATGCCCTGTGTCTAAAAGTTCTTCTTCCCGTGTGCTTACCAGAATTTGTGACAATTTGTTTCTGATTACAGCCTCTCACTGGGGGAAATGGAATCCCAAACCAGTTTTAATTCACGTTCCCTGATGGGCAGTGAATACTTTCCCAAGGATTTCTTGGCAGTTTGCAGTTCTTTTCAGAACATTCCACTCAGTTCATTAGTTCATTTATTGAGTAGATGATTTAGTTTTGGTTTTGTTTTGAGTTTTGCAGTTCTTTATATATGCTAGATATTAATTCCTTGTCTGGCATATAGTTGGCAAAGACTTTCTTTCATTTCTAGGCTTTCTTGAGGGTTCTAAAGCTTCGCTTAGGGTTATTCCTTGGTGTTACTGCTTTAATCAGATTGTTGAAGTTCTTTTTCTCAGCAAGTTCATTATCGGTAGATAGAAAAGATAATGGGTTCTGTGTTGATTTTAGCGTCTGGCTGCTATGCTGAATGTTTTTATCAGGTCTAAGAGTTCAGAGGTTTTTAAAGCAGTTCTGGAGAACAAGATCCACAGTGCTAGCCAGCCACGTGGGCGTGTCACAGTGCACGTGTGGAGTCAAGGGACATCCCAGCCACGTGGGCATGTCACAGTGCACATGTGGAAGTCAAGGGACATTCCCAGCCACGTGGGCGTGTCACATTGCACGTGTGGAGTCAAGGGGCACCTTTCGGGATTCAGTTCTTTCTTCCATGCTGATCCCAGTATTCCCACTCATGTTAAGTTGGCCAACAGTTGCTTTAAACCCCTAAGCATCCTCGCCTGTCCTTCATTACCTACCTGTTCAACTGAATTACAGTAATGGAGATAGTGTATCTGATGAGAATACTGTAGGACCAATAGCACAGAACAGACAGCTCAGAAATAAACCCATGTATTCATGGAGTATTCACATTTGGGAAAGGTGTCATGAGCATGAGTAACGACTTCAATAACTGTCTGAGAAAACTAGACGTTCTGTGACAAGTGGAACCAGACCTTTATCTCACATGGCACGTGAGAACAACAGAAAAGGGATCAGCTGTAAACTGAAGATCGATCGGCTTGCTCTCTCTCCATCAGATGTCAGTCCCTGTCAGAGCTGAAGTGGCACCAGCTCAACTTGGACTTGTTACTGTACTGGAAAGCTGAAGCCAGCACCTCAGTAGACATTCTCAAAGGGAAAAATGCAGTCAATGCAAGCTTGCTTTAAATCAGCAGTTCTCATGCTGTGGGTGGTGACCCCCAAAGACCACTAGAAAACAGATATTTATATTTATATTACAACTCATAACAGTAGCAAAATTACAGTTATGAAATAGCAACAAAAATAATTTTATCATTGGGGTCACCATAACATGAGGAACTATATTAAAGGGTCACAGCATTAGAAAGGTTGAGAACCACTGCTCTAAGTAATGACATTTTGATTAATGACCGAAAGCACTTTTTAAAATTATTTTTAATTTCTATGTGACTGTGTGTTTGTGAATTTATGTGCATCATATGTGTGCAGGTGCCTATAGAAACCTGGAAAGAGTATTAGATCCCCTGGAAACTGGAGTTATTGCTGATTGTGAGCCACTCCGTGGATGTTGGGACCTGAACCCCTGGGCCTGCTACAAGAGTAGCCAGTGCTCTTACCTGCTGAGCCATCACTCCAGCTCCTGGTCTGTGACTTGTTTATTGTTCATCTGGGATCCCAGCCCTTTCTAGTTACTCTTCTCTACCTGACCCAGCTAAAGCAGCTTTAGTTCTGTATGTTTCTTTTTTTTTTTTTTTTTTTTTTTTAATTTTATTTATTATATGTAAGTACACTGTAGCTGTCTTCAGGCATTCCAGAAGAGGGCGCCAGGTCTCATTAAGGATGGTTGTGAGCCACCATGTGGTTGCTGGGATTTGAACTCATCACCTTCGGAAGAGCAGTCGGGTGCTCTTACCCACTGAGCCATCTCACCAGCCCCTGTATGTTTCTTCTACAGTAAGTAGCCTGTATAGGTCACCATTTAAATATTATGTATATGGTTATTTAACCTGCATGTGTGTATACCACATGTGGCTTGAATGTTGGATACTTAATCATGTTATTGAGCCCTACACTTTGAGGACAGTACGATGCTTGGCATATAGCCTAAGGGCGGTGACAAGTGCAGTATCACCTAGGTGTGTGCTGAGCTATACCATCTTGGATTTTGATGATCTCACAGTGATATAATCACCTAGCCACACCTCTCTCCAGACAGGCTCCCATTGCTCATTGGTGTGTGACTGCATATTGATCATTAAGGAAGTTAAAACCAGCATGGAGGAGCTGGGCGTGGTGGTGCACGCCATTAATCCCAGCACTCAGGAGGCAGAGGCAGGTGTATTTCTGAGTTCAAGGCCAGCCTGGTCTACAAAGTGAGTTCCACGACAGCCAGGGCTACACAGAGAAACCCTGTCTGGAAACAAAACAAAACAAAAAACCCGTCATGAGGTATCATCTCATACTGGTTAGGTTAGCTGTTACCACAAACACAAGATGTCTGCATAAGAATGTAGGGCAGAGGGAACCTCTGCTTGCTGTTGGTAACCAATACGGAGAGCAGTGTGGAGGCTCCTCATGAAACTAAAATGTGAACTTTTGTTTTTCCAGACAGGGTCTCCCTATGGTTACCTAGGCGGGCTCAAACTCAAAATCCTTCTGCCTCAGCCTTCTGAGTGCTTGCTACCATCGACACTTTATACCAAATAGACTGACCATCTATGCATCTAGCCATGGCACTTCTGGATTTATGTCTAGAGAGCTATGAGAGCAGGCCTCAGAGAACTTTGTGTATTTCTGTGTTCACTGTGACTTTTTTTTGTGTGCGTGGTAGTATGGAATTTCCCTAAGCCTTCATCAGGCGTGCCCAGGTAGACTGTGGTCTGCTGCCATAGAATACGCTTGGGCTCAGGGAGACTAGAAATTCTTCCACTTACAGCTGCATAGATGAATGTTGTGCTAAAAGAAACAAGCTCGTCACAGAAAATCAAATACTGTACCCTGTCATCTGTACTTAGAGTCCACAAAGGTCCAACTAACAGAGAGTGGGATGAAGGGAACTGGGGAAGGCGGAGCTGAGGGCTGAGGGAGAGTTCAGTCAGGAGGGGTAAGTTGAATGGGATGTGGTAAGTGCCTGTATCCTAACACTTATGGCACGAGCACCAGGAAAGCATCTTGGCCAGTTACTAATAGTGCACTGAGACAGACTTTAAATATTTTCACCACGAAAAAATGTGAGGGAATACATGTACAATGATGTTAAGTTGTACACATGTGTTACAAACATCATGTAATATGCCATAAACTTTTATATTTTGATTTGTCTGCTACGCAAGTAAAAGTAAGTGATTTATTTGTTTGGGTCGAGGTTTCTCTGTGTAGCCCTGGCTGTCCTGGAACTCACTCTGTAGACCAGGCTGGCCTTGGACTCAGAGATCTGCTCACCTCTGCCTCCCGAGTGCACCACCACCGCCTGGCAAAGCAAATGACGTTTAAAGGATAATTGGTTAGACCTAAAATATGCATATTTAAAGTTTTTACTAAATTATATGAAATATTTTGTTCTATCATAACTGCTGTGTGTATATGTGTATATATATATGTACATGTATATGTCTATACTGGTATATATTTTTTTGAATTTTTGACTTCCTCTTCCTTGTAGCAGCCTGGGAACAGTAGCCCAGTATGCAGTAGTCTTGTTACCTAGGGTGCTACACACTCATTTTATACTTACTCCTCATACCTATTAACTGTCATTGATCCTTTTAATTAACTTGGAGGTCATTAACCTTCTGCTTCTATATTTAATCTATAAAAAGAAAATTGTGATTTCTCCATGCAGATGCTGTTTTGTGGGACTAGCATGTGGTTGAAGTTTAGTAAGTGACAGTCAAGTCAAGTATCTTTGGATGGTTGCCTTGCTTTAGGCGTTTATTATGCCATGGTGTCAATCAGTTTTAGGATAACAGGTAGACAGATCTATACTTAATAGTATATTACATTCCCCTGCATTGTCTGTTCCCTTGCGTTCTAGAGGAGTAGGGTTAGGGTATATGCATTTGTTTCATTTGTCTACTTTGAATGATTACTTTTGCCTTGAGTCTTAGCTTTGCTGTTTTTCTGTAAATAGGCTTTTGTTTCTGTATAATATCAGATGTAATCATTTTGGGCTGTGCTGAAATGTTCCATGAATTATCTGTACAAACATCCTTACATCTTTCGATGTTTACCCTACCTGATTAAGTCTTTGTAGTCTCACACGATATGCTGGAAGTCTGAGAAGTCCCTGAGAGGGGCCAGCTCACTCTGCTTGTTCTGAGACATTCTTCCTGTGTGTAGCCCATGCTGGCCTGGAAGTCAGGGCAGTCTCCTGCCTCGGCTTCCCACGTGCTGGGATTCCCCACACCTGACCGATGGCTAGAGCTATCTTTGATGACAGAGATGTCAGGGTTAGTAAGTAGAAAGGTGGCGAGTCCCCTGGACCTGAGGCTACCGATGGTTGGGAGCCAGCATGTGGGTTTGGGGAACTGAACCTGTGCCCACTGTAAAAGCAGCTGTGAGCTTGACTGCTGAGTTCTCTCCCCAGCTCCCATATTGGTGTTAGATTTTTACCTTTTCTCCTCATACTTCCATTCAAATGTCCATTGTCATTAGAGGCATTAAGGATAACTCTGTGTGTGTGTGTGTGTGTGTGTGTTTTAAGGCAGGGCTTCACTGGTTATCCTGAAACGTCTTAAGTAGACCAAGCTGGCTTTAACTGGTATGGAAATGGGCTTGTCTTTGCCTCCTGAGTGCTGGGATGATGTGCATGGCGGTTTCCACCGTCATGACTGGCTTGATTTTATTCTTTGAAGTATCTTGTATAGTGACACAAATACATGAAGAATTGTATTAAGTTTGGTTTGTGAGGTCAGGGATTGGAATTTTTCAAAGAATAGTTATTCATTTGCTTGATAATGCAGCATACATCACCTTCACTTATACCCCCTCACAACACACACTGGGGATTGAACTCAGGGACTAGTACCACCACAGAAGCCTTCTACCACTGAGCTAGGGACAATAGGGGCAAGCTCTATATTGTAATTTTGTCACACATAGTGTGGACAATAATGCTCAGATTGGTGATATAATCCTAGGGATGTCATAGGGGGTTGTTATCATGCCTCCCTTATATCTGTCCTCCTCCTCATATCACCAGCTGGGATGGCTCAGAACTCATGATTTCCCTGCCTCAGCCTCCTGAGCACTGAGATCACAGCTCCAGGCCACCAAGCTGTTTGCAGACATTGTTTATCTTATTGAATTTGCAGACAGCCATTCATTTCTGTGTCATGGACAGGACCCAGCATGGCTGCTTTCCTTTGAACGTATGTCGGGAGTTTTTTATTTTCTTAAGTTGTCCTCTGCATGTAAAATATTTTCACTAGAAAATATATTTCATCTCAGAGGAAGAACTGATTGAAGTATGTAGATACTGAGCATGTAAGATTGCTTTTTGCAGAAACTTTTTAAGTCTTGTTTGTTAAGAGCAAGTGTGTGACTTGAAGGCAAAATACTTGCTAGCAACACCCATCAAAAAACAATGCCAGAGGCCGGGTGCTGTGGCTTTTGAATCTAGAAATCTGCTTTCCGGAAGCAAAGGCAGGTGGATCTTTATGAGGCTGAGCACCCCCACCCCTGGTCCACATAGAAAGTTCCAGGACAGTCAGGGCTACGTAGAAAGACAGTATCTCAAAAATCCAAAAGAGGGTAAAAAAAGTCAGGGTTTTATTTTCTTATTTATTTTTTGCTTTTCAATACAAGGTTTTTCTATGTAGCCTTGGCTGTCCTGGAACTCACTATATCGATCAGGCTGGCCCCTAACTCAGATCTACCTGTCTGTGTCTCCCGAGTACTAGGATCAAAGGCATGCTCTATCACACCTGAATAAAAGTCAGGATTTTAATTCTAAGATGTTATACCAATTCATTCTGCCTAGTATGAAAGGATGGGGGTGGGTAGGGTGTGCATGCATACGTGTGTATGCGTGTTTATTTGATATGAGAATTTCGCTATGCAGCTCAGGCTGCCCTGAATCTTCTGGTGAGCCTTGTGTCTCACCATCCTGAGTATTTATATATTTTGCAAAGCAGTTACAGGACCAGGATCACAGGTTGAGACCACACACATTGTGTACTCCTTAGAAAAAGGACTAGGTGGCCGTTTATGTGACATAGTGAGTAATACTGTGGCGTCTGGGTGTCACTGCTAGGTTGTCAAGCTTCCTCAGCAGTGTCTTTTATACCACCTCAGCCATTTTCAAGACCCATGCTTTTTATTTTGTTCTGGCATTTTATTCATTTTATTTTATATATAATATAATATTTATTCATATTTAAGTTGATTTATTTTGAGACTGTATCATGTTGTTCAGCCTCCTGCCTCAGTGTCCCCTTTGCTAGGATGATGGGTTGGATACACCATCACTAATGGTAACCATTGTAGTGTATGTGTCCTTTCCTGTGAATATGGCTGTTGGTAAAATACATATATATTTTTGAATGAATATGCATTCACTATCTGAAGTAAGGATTTTATCTTTGTATTTTATTGTTGCATAATTCTGGACAACTAAGTGTCATCTGAGAATATTTACTTTTTAATAAGCTATAAGTGACTGGTGGTAGAACCGATACATTCTGAAAATTTTAACATTAAAATCATCAAATACTGTAGTTAGGGTTTTGAAAATTAGGGATAAATTATTAAATTCCTTACTTGGATTTTTTGACTCTTACACATTACCAAGTCTGGCTGCCATCAGAAGGTACAGCCTTGGCTGCCTCACACAATGGTCTTTCTGGCTGTCCATTCAGAGACATCTCTGACATTCAGGACCTCAGTGCCTTTCCTCAGTCTCAAGGGGAAATTCCGTCCTTGATCTAAAGGTGGAATGAAGTGCCTGAAGTTGGCAAGTTCTGTTGCTTGCTGGGGCTGGAATATGGTCCTCTTGTTCAATTACATCTTCACCAGCTTTCTGTTTTCCTTGGTTTCCTGACTGCCTAAGCTTGGCTGTTCTGAACCAAGGCTGTAGAAAGGGCTGACTTTGAACTCACAGGTCTGCATGCCTGTTTCCTGAGTGCTGGGATTAAAGGTGTTTACCACCATGGCTGGACCTAAGCTTTTCTCTAATTCCTTTTCACAAGAGGAAAGGAATGGTAGGATCTTGTTCTGAGGTTACCACTTTCTTAATTGCATTTAATATCTTAATCTGTTTATCTCCTTGAACACAGGATTAGCTCCATTCCACTTTCTGGTACCCCTTTAACCCTTGAAGCATACTTTTTATATTTTTCCTTTCTCAGCTTTCTACCTTCAACCAAAATGCTCTTCACAAGAGTGAACCACAGGACAGAATCTGTGTTAGGCTGTTTTGAGACTTCCTTTGCCAGTGCAATTAAGCTAAATCCCACCTTAGCCTCAGGCAGACTATTTGGACCAGAGTAAAAAGCAGCCACATTCTTCACCAAAATACCACAAGAATGATCTCTAGGCAACATGCTAAAATTCCTTTCCTCTGAAAAGTTTTGAGCTAGCACCCCAAAGTTCAAACCACCCTCAGCACCATTGTCTTCCATTTCCTACTGGGGTGACCCATCAAGCCCCACTTACAGCATTCCACTGTTTTCCTAATCCAAGGTTCCAAAATCCACATTACTCCAGACTAAAGCATGGTCAGGCTTATCACAGTAATAGTTCACTCCTGGTACCAACTTCTGTCTTAGGTAGGGTTTTATTACTGTGAAGAGACACTGTGACCAAGACAACTCCTTTAAAGGACAACATTTAATTGGGACTGGCTTACAGGTTCAGAGGGCTGATTCCACTATCTTCATGGTGGTAAGCATGATGGTGTGCAGGGAGGTTTAACCTGGAGGAACTGAGAGTTTTACATCTGGATCTGAAAGCAGGAGGAGGCAGGATGTGTTTTATAATGGGTGTAGCTTGAGCATTTAATACCCTAAAGCCCCTGCTGGGCGTGTTGGTGCACGCCTTTAATCCTAGCACTCGGGAGGCAGAGGCAGGCGGATTTCTGAGTTCAAGGCCAGCCTGGTCTACAGAGTGAGTTCCAGGACAGCAGGGCTGCACAGAGAAACCCTTTCTCGAACTACCCCCCCCCCCAAAAGAACCTAAAGCCCCGCCTCCACAGAGACACGTTTCCTCTAACAAGGCCACACCTACTCCAGCCAAACCAAACCTAAAAGTGCCATTCCCTGTGGGCCAAGCTTTCAAACATGAGTCAATGGCTACCATACCTATTAAAACCACCAAAAGTTCTGAAATAGTAATAACATTGTTTACATTGTTTTTTTTTTTTTTTAATCGATGTGCACAGAGTCTCAGACATCTTTTGCTTTTTTGCAGTGTTTGATGACGGTGATGAGAGAACTCTGAGGCGGACCTCACTTTGCCTGAAAGGGGAGAGACATTTTGCCGAGAGTGAGGTAGGATGGCCAGGACTGACATGGACTGACGGACGGCAGCACCTGATGGGAAAGTGGAGTGTGACTTGAGTTCATTGTCTCTTCTGCAGACGCTAGATCAGCTTCCTCTAACAAACCCGGAGCATTTTGGAACGCCAGTCATTGCCAAGAAGACCAACAGAGGGAGGAGGTCGTCACTGCCTATGTGAGTTCTCACACTTGGTTACTCTGTCGATGGTGTTAAAGCCTTCCTCTGTTGACTTTCCTAGGATGGCTGTGTCCTGAGGGGTAACGTTTCCATAGCATATTGTAAGGTGCACATTCGGTCCTCAGCAGACTTCATTCTTAACTACCCCATTATAGACATCATGACAATTCCACTTCCTGCCGCCAGGTGTGGTGGCGCACGCCTTTAATCCCAGCACTTGGGAGGCAGAGGCAGGCAGATTTCTGAGTTTGAGGCTAGCCTAGTCTACAAAGTGAGTTCCAGGACAACCAGGGCTATACAGAGAAACCCTGTCTCGAAAAAACCAAAAAAAGAAAAAAAAAAGAAAATTCCACTTCCCAAAATACTATTCCAATTTGCTTTAACAAAAATCTTTAATTGGTAAGATTTTCCTTTATTCAGTAATTACTTGTAGTTTTTGTAGGTTTATTTTTTTTAATCTTTTTATTTAAAAACCAATTTTGTTGTTGTTGTTTTTTCTGAGACATGGTTTCTCTCTGTAGCCCTAGTAAAACTCACTCTGTAGACCAGGCTATCCTTGAGCTCAGAGATTTGCCCGCCTCTGCCTCCTGAGTGCTGGGATTAAAGGTGTGTGCCATCACTGCCTGATTTACAAATAATTTTGAATTTAAAAATAACAATACAAACAGTTTCCATATGTCTTTTGCCTAAATTCAACAGTGTTAATATTTCTGCCCTCTTTGCCTTATCTTTCTATCTTTTTGTACATAGATAATTAGTTTTCAGTTTCATAATTTTACTGAACCCTGTGGAAGAAAACAGCATCACAATTCTTGGTTGGCTCTTATATAAAATACTGATATCATAATTAGAACATTGAGTTTCACATATGTAAACTATGGAACCCACAGGCAAACTCCTGACCATTTTGCTTCATGGTCCACAGTCCTGGGCCAGGCCTGGTCTACTTGCCTAACAGTTTACTTTGTGGCATCTTGTTACTTCACACTCTCAGCATTTCAGGTCCAGCTGTTGTCCTAGGCGCCTTCAGAGCATCTTTTCAAGATCCAAACCAAGGTCATGTGCATGTGGCTGCATTTCCCTGATCGTGGTTCATGAGTTCCAAAAACAGTTGTTAGCTTTTGGTGTTACATGCAGATGTTTTTCAGCAGTTTTTCATTTATGGATTAAGGTTATTCAGTGTAGATAGTAAGTGGTATGTGTTTTTCTCAGTGTAAGCACACCAGTAGATACACACCACCTGTTTGCCCCATAATTGCTGGCATCCCTTTGGTGAGTGGCTAGTGCTCTACCCACCTAGTTCCTGGGCATAGAGTTCTCCAAGTCACCTATCCTCTCTTCTGGTACGAGGGTCCACCTCAAGCTCTCTTCCCTGCTTTTTTTTTTTTTTTTGGTTTTTCAAGACAGGGTTTCGCTGTATAGCCCTGGCTGTCCTGGAACTCACTTTGTAGACCAGGCTGGCCTCAAACTCAGAAATCCACCTGCCTCTGCCTCCCGAGTGCTGGGATTAAAAGTGTGGACCACCACGCCCAGCCCTTCCTCCTTTTTTAATTACTCACTGGGGCTCCTTTTATATATCAGTACTGTTTGTTACAGCAAAACGATGACTTTGTAACTTTTCACTCCAGCTCCATTTCTTACTTACATTTGGTTGTCATGGCCCTAATAAAGTCTTCCCAGGCCAGCTAGGTGGTTTACAGGTAACAACACTTGTTACCAAGCCTGACTATTTGAATTTGATACCTGAATCTCACATGATGGAAGAAGAGAACCGAGTCATACAGATTGTCCTTTGACCTCTATGTATGTGCTCTGGTGCTTGCACATACAGAAATTCTCTCTCTCTCTCTCTCTCTCTCTCTCTCTCTCTCTCTCTCTCTCTCTCTCTCTCTCTCTCCAGGATCCTATTACTAGTTTATAACTGAGGACAATGGGATTGATAATGTCTTGGCAGTTTGAACTAGTGTTGTATGTGTTTTCCAGTAGGTAGCAAGTGCTTAGCATATTTATTTAATAAGTCATTAATGGTATTTGTATTCATAACATAGTATTTAGTAATTATAACTTTCAATAATTTGAGTAAGCTGATATTTCAGTGCAGGACACTCAAATAAGCAATTACAAGTATTAGAACTAAAGATAAGGAAATGTCAGTGCAGAAAGTAAAGAGACGTATGGTAGTTCCTAGGCAACAGGTCTGTGAGAGGAGAAGGGAAAGAAATGCTAGAAGAAAAGGACCAAGTGCCTCCAGAGCATTAGTAGTTAACAGCCCTGCATAGTGCTGAACTTGCAGATATCAGCATATTCAGGATGCTTCAAGAGCATGTCAGATTACTATTCATCATGATTTTAAAAGAGTACATACTCACTTTTATTTTTAAAATATAGACTCATAATTAATGCTTGTTATGGACACTTAGAAGTAAATGATTACCCCAGAGAAGATATCTGAATAAACCCACATATGCTTTTTGGGGCTATTTTCATACCCTACTAGAAAATTAAACTTGTATTATTTGTCCCCTGGCATTAAAAAACAGAAAGGTAATATGTTTTTTAAAGTGCATATGGTGATACAGTTAGGCTTCTCTGTCCTAGCAGAGGAACTGAAGTCTAGATATTCACTGACCAGTGATGCAAATTTAAGTGTTGCTTACTTAGGTGGTTCAATTCCTTGTGTGAGGCAGGAGACTGTCCATCTCCTCAGTCCCAGTGAGAATGGAGAGCAATGATAGGAGCCAATGGACCATGCAGAAGTCACCGCACTCTGACATGCCTAGGTCTGGACACTAGGATATGGACATTCAGACAATGACCAGGTTCTCCTGACTCTTAGCACTGAAGATGAAAAGGAAGAAGAAAGCAGCGAAGAGGAAGATGAGGATAAGAGGCGACTCAATGACGAATTATTAGGAAAAGTTGTCAGTGTGGCCTCCACAGCAGAGAGCACTGGATGGTACCCTGCTTTGGTAAGTTTCATCGCAAAATTAGTCAGCTGTGTTAGTTGTTGAAAATGGGCTTTTAAAAATGTATGTAAAATATTTTAGAAGTATTATAAATCTAACAAAGATGTAATTGTAGTTTAAAAATTAAGACAGGCCCACTCACACTGGCCGTTGTCTTTGGCTTTCCGTTCTGTTATCTATTTGTTGACATCTTTCAGGTTTTGCCCTGTTTACGCCTCCCAGCTTCAGTCCCTGTAGGTGATTCCTCAGTACTTTCCTCAGTACTTTCCTCAGTACTTTTTATTGCTGTTTGGCTTGTTTCACTCGATAGTCCAGGCTGGCCAGGAACCTACTTTGTAGCCCAGACTGGGCTCAGATTCATAACGGTCCTCCTGCTTCAGTCTCTTCAGTTGTAGCATCAAGGTATGAGCCACCACATCTGACTTCTTAATTCTTTCTCTATTGCATTCAGACTAATTATCTAGAACTAAGTTTTTAGGTAGAGCCATTTAAAAATAATCGATTATCTCACCGTAATCCCAACAACGTAGTCAGAGGTGGTGCTTCAGGCTGGAGTCCAAAACAGGAAGTGTGCTTCAGCCCAGGAGGTGGAGACTAACTTGGTCTCAGAAACAAAACAAGACACTTGAGGCGGGGCAGCATACTGGTAAGAGCACTTGCCCTGCGAGCAGGAGAGCTTGGTGGCCCGGTGCCTATGTAAGGAGCCAGGCATGGCCTGGGGTTGAGTGCCAAGACAGCAGATTCAAAAGCACACTGTCCAGCCAGCCTAGCCAAAGAAGCAAGCTTCAGTTAAGCGAGAGACCTCGTCTCAGGGCAGTGCAGTGTCTAGAGAGTGACAGAAGACATCTGTTCCCGTGTTTTGCATCCCCATGTGCATGAGCACGTGCATCAGCGTGTTCAGATGCATCCACATGTTCATCTGTGTGCATGCACCACACACACATGCCACATACAAAACCTTGATCTTTCAGTTAATTACATCTAGTTTTACTGAGTCTGCTTCATCAATTAGTTCCACTTTTTGTTGGGGGTTGGGGGGTGAAGTTTCAAGACAGGATTTCTCTGTGTAGCCCTGGCTGTCCTGGAGCTCACTCTGTAGACCAGGCTGGCCTCGAACTCAGAAATCTTACTGCCTCTGCCTCCCGAGTGCTGGGATTAAAGGCATGCGCCACCACACCAGGCCCAGCTTTTTTATTTTGAGGAAGGGTTTCACATATTTCAAGCTGGCCTCAAATTTGCCAGACAGCCTAGGATGACCTTGAACTTCACCTCCCAGACACTAGGCATAGAGGTGTGTGCTTCTGCACGCAGCAGCCCAGGCATGCTAGGCAGGCGCTCTTCCACAGAGCTACTTTCCTTACTACGCCTAAGCTAATATCGTCAGTCTGTGCGCCTTTACTTCACCCTGAGTTAATGAGTGTTACCTGAGACAACAGTGAGCTTGCTTTGCCTTGACTGTAAATTCCTGAGAAGATGGGCACGTGTAGGACTTCTCTCTGTGACTCTCAAGACCATGTGTTCTACACATAAAGCATACTATCTCCAGTGTCTGAAGACAGCTACAGTGTACTTACGTATAATAAATAAAATAAATCTTAAAAAAAAAAAAAAAAACCAAAAAAAAAAAAAACCAAAAAAACAAACCCTGCCTCCCAAAAAAAGTTGTAGTAATTTTTTAGTACTGGTACATAAACTAAAATAAGGAAGTAATAGAAAGAAAGGATACTGTCTTAGGGTTTTACTGCTGTGAACAGACACCATGACTAACCAAGTCTTATAAAAACAACATTTAATTGGGGCTGGCTTACAGGTTGAGAGGTCCAGTCCATTATCATCAAGGTGGGAGCATGGTAGCATCTAGGCAGGCATGGTGCAGGCAGAGCTGAGAGTTCTACGTCTTCATCCAAAGGCTGCTAGTGGAAGACTGGCTTCCAGGCAACTAGGATGAGGGTCTTAAGCCCACACCCACAGTGACACACCTATTCCAACCAGGATATACCTATTCCAATAAGGCCACACCTATGAATGGTGCCACTCCCTGGTCCAAGAATATACAAACCATGACAGATACCCTTAGATGTTTAACATTTTAGAAATGGCAGTTTTTGTATGCACAGAAGAAAGAACAGATGGTCACTAGAGGATCTTTTATGAGAGGATGCAGACTGCTTAGGTGTATTTGTCTCATAGAAAATCCTCTTTGACTGATGGTGAGAGAGAGGAGGGGGATAATAGGATACAACCGCAAATGTCATTGACCCCTGAAGCAGAAGGGCCTTCCAAGGGTCACCTAAAACTCAGGAGACTATTCTGCAGATAGTTCTGAAAAAGAATGGTATTTGTGCTGCATCTTTGGGAATATTCATAAGACTGTTTGTTTATAGAAATCAATATGGAGGCCATTAGAGTAGCTCCCAGGTGATGTGATGAGACTTGGACTTACATTTATTTACACCTCAGGACTCGGCTGCCACACCTCTTCTGGATGGCTAGGGCTAACTTTCCCAGCTTTGGCACTGTCCTGTGCCTGGTGTACCAATGGGTCATCCCCCTGTTGTGTTCTTTCTTGTATGTCTTAGACTTGCCCTTCTGTTAACTCTTGAGGGAAAGCACAGCGACTCTACTAGTCTGACAGTTATTAACACCTAGTACTCACAAGAGCTGTATTTCTCTCTGAGGCCAAAGTGTGGCCATGTCTGTGATCTTAACACTTAGGAGAGTAGTGTAAGTTCAGAGTCATCCTCTGTTACATACCAGGTTCTGGGCAGATGAGACCTGCCCCAAATCAAACAGTAATCAATAAGAGTATTTACAAATCCAGTGCAGTGTGGCGTCGCACAACTTGAATCTTTGGAAACAGAGGCCAGCAGACCTCTGAGTTTGAGGCCAGCCAGGTTTACATAGTGGAACCTTGTCTCAAAAAAAAAAAATTAAAAGTCTGGCTCTGTAGTATTGAACATGATAGTTATAAAGTCTATATTGTTATAATAATAAACTTAATAAATGAAACTTAATTACAAAAAATAGAGTTGGGAGCTAGAGTGTGAGTGAGTGTCTGAGACATACTTTTGCCTACAATTTCCAAAACTCTGGGTTTGTTAAGTATTAAGAGTATCATGAGAGCCGGGCGTGGTGGCGCACGCCTTTAATCCCAGCACTCGGGAGGCAGAGGCAGGCGGATTTCTGAGTTCGAGGCCAGCCTGGTCTACAGAGTGAGTTCCAGGACAGCCAGGGCTATACGGAGAAACCCTGTCTCGAAAAACCAAAAAAAAAAAAAAAAAAAGAGTATCATGAGTAAGTCTGTCTCAGCAACTTTAGGAGTGTGCTTTCCAGCTTGAGTTTTTAAAATACAAACCACGACTACGTACTCAAAAATTACCCACTAAGCAAACTGCTAAGGCATTTTTTACTTTCAAAAGCTAGATTCAAAGTTTTCTTTTCAATGACAAATTGAAAATTGTTCATACACTGTTAATAAAATTTTAGGTGATTTCTAACAGCCAGATTTTAAAGTAAATGCATACTGAGGTGTGTGTTTTAGATGAAGGACTGAGTGCTGCTTCAGTGACCTCAGAGCACAGTGAGGACTCTGCTGAGGACCAGAGTGCAGGGCACCCACAGGTCTAATGCCTCTGGTCTCTCCGTGAGTACATGCATGTGCACAACACACAATGGAAAAATAATAAAAACCAAACCAGTGGCATGTCCCTTCAATCCCAGCACTCAGGAGACAGAGGCAGACAGACATCTGTGGGCTTGAGGCCATCCTGGTCTACATAGTAATTTCCAGGCTAGTTAATGATACATAGTAAGATCCTTGTTTCAAAAGAAAGAAACAAAAATACCACCAATTAAACAAACTGTAACGTGCCAGAGGAAGGAGAGTACAGAGTTCAGTCATCCTTGGCTATGTAGTAAAGTTGACACCAACTTGGGTTATTAGGAGTCCCTATCTGAAAAAAATAAGAACAGACTATACATCCATACATGTTACTGTTTTGTATACAAAATCAAGTCTTGAGCCAGGAAGATAGTTGCACCTGTAGAGGTGCTTGTGCCAAGCCCAAACCTGTGGCCTGAGTTTGATCCCAGAGCCACATGAGGAAAAAGAAAATGATAGCAAGTTGCCATCTGACCCTCATAGGATGCTAGGATACATGTGTACCCTTCCCCACAAATGAATAAATGTGATAAAATGTCTTATTTAGGTTTGAATACGCTCTAATTTTTAAAGTGATGCTATTTTAACTTACATTTCATTATTTTTACTACCTAGTGAGCATGTTAAATATCTAGAAAGCCAATATGCTAAAAAATAATGAAATAAATTTTGTAATTTATTAGTAATGGGAGCTATTAGCAATTGAGCTAGTTCTTGTAAAACATAGTCCATACGAAACAGCAGATCCAGAAATTTTTTAAAATTTTTTTAAAATTTTATTTCTTTGTGGTATGGGGTGTTTGGCTTCTGTGTATGTCTGTGTACCAACAGGGTCGCTGGCCCTTGTGAAGGCCAAAAGAAGGGGTCAGATTCCCTGGAACAGAAATTACAGACAGTTGTGAGCCATCATGTGGTTGTCAGGAACAGAACCTGGGTCATCTGCATCCTCTCAGCTGCTAAGCTATCGCCCCAGTCTCCCTGCCCCCAAGTTATTTTTAAAATTACATTCTTGGGCCTGGCAAGATGGTCAGTAGGTCAAGGTGCTTGCCTCTACTGCTGACAAACCTGAACCGGAGCCCTAGGAAACCCACATGGTGACCGGAGAGAACCAAGGCTTACCAAGTTGTACTTTGACCTCTACATGAGCGTAACAGCAAACTTGAATTCTCCCTACTCCATACATAAGTAAATGAATAGACATAATTAAAAAAACTAAAGCATTCTTGTTGAGGGATGTGACGGAGTAGATGAGTCCTTTCCTAACAGATGAAAGGCCTTGGGCGTGATTATTTAGGACTGGGGTGGGGGGTGGGCGGTGGGGAGGGAGGGGTAGTAAATAACAAAATAAACGTTCATTTTTCTGAGCAAGGGGAGTCAGTTGATTCTGAATTTGTATTCCAGGTCGTCTCTCCCAGCTGCAATGATGATGTCACAGTGAAAAAAGATCAGTGTTTGGTTCGATCATTTATTGATTCTAAATTGTGAGTAATGAAACACCACCCAGTAATGATTCATGGGGCTGGGACACAGTGATTGGCCACCTACCATAAAGGGACTCACTCAAGTTGAAACTGAGAGGTTGTTATTACTGTCTTTATGTAGGGTGCCTTTAGCTGATAAATTTTATGTAAAAATAACAATATGTGGCAGCAGTATTAAAGACATCTATTTGTAATTTATATATATAGTTTATTGAAATTTTTCATATTTTTATCATGTGCTATTTTATATTATGAATTATGAAGCTTCTTAATAAACTTTATTGGTAAAATAAGTATTTTCATTTTTAATTTTAAAGAAGACTTTGAGAAACGTTCCTTTAATTTTGTATTTTTATTAAAACATTAAAATTCATATTTTTAAGTTATCTATGAAAAATATACCATAATATATAATAATAAAAATATTCTAGCAAATTAACAAAAATTAGAAAATAGTAAACAAATGGGTGTTATTTATAAGTATTGAAATGACTTTGTTGATTGAAACTATTGTCTGTAGGAACGTTGTATATTTAGAAACATTGTGAATTGGAGGGTCTCACATAATAGTACTTGAGTACATGAAACTTAAAAGATACAACTTTGCCTCCAAGGTTTTACTAAGAATTGGGGTATTTATGGCCATTGGCTTTTAAAGCACTGTTTGACAAAATAATTTTCATATCTTGAGGTCTTATGTATGTGTCAATGTGGATTGCTTAAATGATGTTTTTCATTTAATAAGTATTCTTTGTTTTGTTCTTTTTCATAGTTACTCTATAGCAAGAAAGGACATTAAAGAACTAGACATTCTCACTCTACCAGAATCTGAGCTCTGTGCTAAGCCAGGTACGTGAAAGCAGTCAGTTTATTTCATGATGTGACTGTGTTTGGAAAATAACAAATACTGACTATTGCGTGTTACCATATTAACCGTTTGGAATCCTGTATCCACCCTGTCATCCATGGGCTGCATGTGGCCCAATACAAAGTCAGTAACCTAACAGAGAGTTTCTGCTTCTTGCCTTGCTGCCTGCGCTCAGTTTCAGAGTGTGAGCCTCACAGATAATATGTTGGACACACCTGAACGATACTCTCACTTAATGGCATTTTTTTATGTTTCGATAAAATGCTTGGTTTGTAAACTGTACAGACTTAACCTTGCACATTTGATCGTTAGTATTTCTTCTTTCGGAGGACTGCAGAAGGGTTGTCTCTCTACATAGCTCTGGTTGTTCTAGAACTCACTGTGTGGCCTTGAACTCACAGAGATCCGCCTGCCTTTGTCTCCCAACTGCTGAGATTAAAGTCATGTGCTACCACACCTGGCCTGACCTAGTTCTAGTAGTGGGGCTAGAGAGATGGATCAGGGGTTACGAGCATGTATTACTCTTACAAAGGACCCAGGTTGGTTCCCAGCACCCACATGGTGGTTCACAACCATCTGTAATCAGTTCTAGGGAATTTAATGCTACTGGTGAACTTGAGTCTGCCCATAAATAAATACAGGACACTCATACATAAAATAAAAGTATAAAATAAAAGTAAATCTTTTTCTCTAAAAGGCTATTTCTAATCTTTGCCAGGCTTGGTGTCACTTAAGAGGTGTCAACGTTAAGGTCACAAGTTCCAGGCTAGATTGGGTTACATAATGACAGAGTGGGACCCTGTCTCATAACAGTAAGCAAACATAAACGCCTACAGATTGTAATAAAATCTACATGGTCTTCTGACTCATGAGACACCCTGATTTCCTCTATCATTTGAGAATAATGGCTGGACTTGGCTTGAGCCTTCAGACTCTGAGCGGCAGGCATCTCCCTCCCTTCATTCCGTAGCAACTGCTGAAGTCCACGTTTCCTTTCAGGGCTGCGAAGAGCAAGTGTCTTCCTAAAAGCTAGAATTGTTCCTGATAACTGGAAAATGGATATAAGTGAAATCCTTGAGTCTTCCAGCAGTGATGACGAAGAGTGCCCGGCTGAGGAGCATGAGGAGGAGAAGGAAAAAGAGGCCAAGAAGGAGGAAGAAGAGCTGGTAGGTCAACGCTGTGCTTGCTTGGTTGGTTGGTTGGTTGGTTGGTTATCTAGTGAAAATAATACCTCTATGCTTTTGCTCTCGGTTGTTTGTTTTTGTCTGAAACATTTCTTAGCTTAATTTGGTTGAGGAGTTGTGGCTGTTTGGCTTAGACCGTAGTGTATAAATCAGGACTGGTTTTCAGCGTAAAGTTACCAAAAAGTACTTTTCCGGGTTAATCAACAAGATTTGGGGGAGGGGAGACCAGGTATTTTCCATGTTCACCAGTGGTCAGCGTGTGATGTAATTGTTACCATCCTGCCTTCAGGGTGCTCTAAGACTCAGAACTTAACTGTCCTCAGCTGGCACAGCTAAAATGTGCAGTGTAGGGATTTGAACCCGGGTCTTGGTTCTCCTAACTTAGAAACCTTTTAGGGGGTGAATATCCTAATTACATCCAAAGAAAAACACACCTGGCAGCTTGACAAATCATAGAAAAAACTGTAGATTGTGTTTTATCATGAGTGGTTTTCTTTGTACAGCTGCCGTGTTGTGCACACTGTGATTGTAGGTTACAGAAACCATCCGTAGGGTTACCAGGGCTGCTCAGATGCTGCCTGGCTGTGGACTCACCAGGGTTTTGTTTAACGGGATGAATTTTCTAGTGTAATTTCAGTTGTTGAGAGGCAAAACAAAGCATGACTTTATTGAAAATGACCACCTATTTGAGCATGAAAAATTCTGCCTTGAAAATGTGCGATGCTTTTGTTTGTTTTACATGCACACATGTGAGCTTTTGGAATACCACAGCTAGATTTATATGTAGGGAAGAATATATGCTGGTTCTTGCCTTTGACTTCCCCTGCAGCATTTGGCTTTTTACACTCTGAAATCAGAATGGCGGTTCATACTTACAGGCTGCCTACAGAGTTGCCATAGTAACATGCTGTTGGTTTTAAGTGAGCATGCTCAGAAAGACAGGAAGGTTTAGCAGAGGCTTGGCAGGTTGCCAGTGGAGGTTTGCCAGCTGCTTTGAAATGGGCTGTCTTTCTCTTCCTTTCATGTAATGTCTGATTTTTATGTGGAAGAGAATGTAAGTAGTGCTGTATAGCCCTGCGGATGCTGTGACCTCAGAGGGGACAGCAGATATTTGCCAATCAGACTGACATGCCCAGACCCTGCACTAGTAGAAGGGGAATCTAACCGTTTTGCATTTGAAAGGAAATGCAGCACATAGGTAAGACTTTTCTTTTTAATATTTAGTTATTGTTTTGGTTGACAAAAAATGGGATTAAATAAAATTTTTAGGTGTTGATTATATGGCTGATACGGTGGAGCTCATAACCAAGCGTAATTGTTTCTTGTAAAAGACAGTAGGAATCTATTTTTAGAAGATTAGAGGGTAAAGGGGATTTTTCTCCAACATAAGATAGCTTTTGGAATGACTGTGCTGAGACAATTTGGCAAAAAAAAAAATTGTCTCGGGATTTAAATTTTGAATATTAGATGTGATGTCTGAATTTTATCTGTATTTAGTCTTAGGCTGTGTGTTTCAGGGTAAATAGGCCACATTTTCAGGGTGTGAACTGCTATCAGTCTGTGGTTCAGCTTTTGGATTTCTATTGAACATTAATTAGGTTCTTATATTGCCAAATGCTGAAAGAAGGGTTAGTCTCTTTATTTTTGCTAATACTTTTAATTAGTGTCCCTTCCAGAATGTATTTTCCCTACCCCTCAAAAATTGGCCTGAAATTTTAAACAAAGAGGCTAAAAAGAGCTTTGAAAGAAGTTGCAGAGGTGCCTCTAAGACAGTAAATGGTGTTTATGTTATAGTGATTAATTCTGTAATATTGTAATGTTTCATCCAAGTGGCTAGTGAGAAATGCTAGGAAAAAATGCACAGAGCAGAAGCTAAAATTTGCAGGGATAACAGCAAAGAAAAATTCAAAGATAAGGACACTTAGAAAAATAATGGCTCCTTACAGTGTGTTACTTTTGAACTTGCTAAAATTTAGTGAATACGGTTGCTTTATTCCTGCCAGAAAAATAGCAAAAATCATAAGCTGTAGGCCTGCTTTATACAGTTTATTCTGTGTGACTTTTCAGATGTTCATTTCCCACTGTTTGGTCTATTGACATAAGCTTGTTGTAAAGTAGTTCTCTGGTCACCTTAGTGGGCTTTCTTTAGTGAGATTTTGATTGTTTTGGGGGGGGAGAATTCAGCTGCATTTTCTGCTCTTAGATTTGAGACTTAGTTGCTGAATCATTGTAACTCGTCTTGAAGAATAATTCTTAAAACAACTTAACATGCTGATCAACCAAGAGCTGCTTTAAAGCACACATAGCAAGAGGAGAAACCTGAGTGTGATATGCACTGGCTGATCTGAGGAGCCAGGGCCTACCTGGCTTAGTCATTATGGGCCTTCCCCACACCAGTGAGGCTAACTGCTGTATTACAGTACAGAGCACAGCTCTCCGTCAGATGGAGAGATGCTGGGCTGCTTATGAGGATGGAACGCTGCTCTACAAGGATCTAAAGATCCTTTGGAACAGTCTGTAAACCATTAAACAGCACTGTAGATCGTCACCCAGGGTAGGCTAGCAAGCAGATGCAGCAGAATCATACAAGTGTTTGTGTTTCTGCAGTGCAAATGAGCAGTAGCCTCTGTTCATACACCGTGCTTCGGGGATTCAGGCATAAGTTGGAGCAGTAAGATTGGAGATTATACAGCTTTCCGGGAGCAGGAGCTTTTTTATTTAGTATTTTATTTCCTACTCAGAGGATACATCAGGCTTTGAGTGTAAGCAGTATGTCTCAGGCGTGCTTGGGAAGAGACTTGCGGATGGGGCAGGAATACTTCCTGTCTGTATTGTTAATTGCAACACATAGATAATTAGGCCAAAAAACCCTGCTTAGAGATGATCTTTGTGGTCTTATTTAAATGTCTTTGTTAAGAAAGTTTTATATTAGAAAAGACATTACTAATTTATTTTAGCTTGGAAATTTATTGGAACGTCCAGATGAATAGAAATAATGATAGGAATTATTTCTCTTGACTTAGGTTTATATTGGATAAATGTAGGTGAGTTTTCTGAGGGTGAGATGTTAGAAGGTTAATTCTCAAGAGGAAATTAACCGGTTTTAGGTTAAATCATCATGACTTTATCAGTAGATTTTGTGTATCAGATTTCATGTGTAACAATGAAAATTAAAATTAGTAAGTTTTTTTATAAGATCTACTCTTTTTAGTCTAATGTATTGACATACTCATTTTTCCAATCTTGAAGCTTTTGTAGGGATTACCAGATTTAGTGCCCAAGATAATTTTCCATTATTGTAAAAGTCATAAGTGCTTGAGTTTTTTAATTGCTGGGAATATGACTATTCTTTTCTTTTTTTTGGTATTTGAATCAAATGTCATCTGTGTCAATCTATGACCATGTAGATTAAAGGCATTTGCTGATGATTATTCGAGATCACTTTGTGTATAGACCCAAAGTAAATACCTGATAACGCAGGAAAACTATAATGTCAGTAAAAGCTTAAGGTTTTAAATGTAATATAGATATCAAAGATAATTTTAATAACTTCAGTTACCAATAATAATAGGCTTTAAGTAGATCTGCTACAACCTCCTTTAATGAATACCTTAGATATTAGCTTACATTCAAATACAACAATTTGCTTAAATTTAGACTATTAAACAAGTAAATAAAAAATAACAGTGGAGCTGGGCGTGGTGGCGCACGCCTTTAATCCCAGCACTCAGAAGGCAGAGGCAGGTGGATTTCTGAGTTTGAGGCCAGCCTGGTCTACAGAGTGAGTTCCAGGACAGCCAGGGCTACACAGAGAAACCCTGCCTTGAAAAGACAAAAACAAAAACAAAAAAACCAGTGGGTTGGACAGAGATGGTTAAGGGGCCAAGAGCATGGCAGATTGTGCAAAAGACTTCAGTCTGGCGAGTTTGCTACATGGCAGTTTACAAACATCTCTACCTCCAGCTCCAGGTGATCCTCTTCTGGCCTCCTCAAGGTACTGAATGTATATGGAGCACTTGTGTATGCAGGCAAAAACACATACACAGTAAAAAAGAGAAGTCTTTTTATTCTTTTAATTTTTTTTCTTTTATGAGCACTCTGTCGCTGTCTTCAGACGCACCAGAAGAGGAAATCAGATCCCTTTACAGATGGCTGTGAGTCACCATGTGGTTGCTGGGAGTTGACCTTAGGACCCCTGGAAGAGCATTCAGTACTCTTAACCATTGAGCTATCTCTCCAGCCCTGAAATCTCTATTTAAGAAGTCTTAATGAGTTTTGAAAAGTCTTTACTATTTTAGCCTAAAACATAAACAACACTAAATTCACATAATGAGACTAATGAGATTTATACATTTGTTCACATAAATTTAGCTACATTTTAAAAATAGTTATTGTGTAGAGGTGTTCTATCTGTATGAATGTCTGTGCACTACTTGCATGCCTGGTGTCTAGGGACGCCAGAAGGTGGGGGTCAGATTCCCCTGGAACCGGAGTTACAGATGGCTGTGAGCCACAATGTGGGATCTGGGAATCAAATCCAGGTCCGCTGGAAGAGCAGCTAGTGCTCTTAACTATGGAGCCATCTCTTCAGCCCTCTAATACAGCTATATATTTTAAAAAAAAGCTTTACATAATCATACTTTATATTAGTGGTCATATATGAGGTTTGAGTGACGTTAAAAACTTGATGATAACCAGCTGGTGATGGTGCATGCCTTTAATCTTAGCACCTGGGAGGCAAAGGCGGGAGGATTTCTGTGAATTTGAGGCCAGCCTAGTCTACAGCCAGGGTTACATAGAGAGCCCTGTCTTGAAACACACACACAGTATATGCAAACAAATAATAAATAAATGAATGGTCTTGATGAGAGCACTGCTTTCACATCTTGGTTATAGTGTATGTATCATTTCAAGTGGGAAAATAATTTATTAGGTTTAGTTAACTATTGAAATTTAAGAGTCATAAAATTATTTTAAGTGGGATGGTTAAGTTGTAAAACAGCCTCTTGCAGTAAGTATATCACTTCCTTTGTGCTCTTGGAAGTGTTTGACATGTGTGTGTAACACTGCGGAATGGTATTTCTGTAAATTTTAGCATCAGGGTTAACTGGTTCTCCAACTATTACTGGGTAATTCAGTGATTGCAATCAAGTCATCTTCTGTGAATGTCACCTTGTCTCCACTCCAGCTTTGGCAAGAAACCCCTACGTTTCAGGTGGGAGCAGATTATAAAGTGCATGAGAGGAGACTTTAGACCCAACAGCCTGTTCTTTTTCCCAGGCACACTTGACAGCATGTCGCCCTCTGAGAGCCGGGTCCCTGGGGTTCTGCTCTGGATCGGAAGTCTGAGTCTATCAGCTCCCTCTCCCCCTCCTTTAGCCCATATCATTCTGTTCCCACTTCTCCTGCCCTCGAGTTTCCTCCACTTGTCTGGCTGTCTAGGTCTGTCTGTCTGTCTGTGCTTACCCTTTTGTCCAGGTTGCTCAGTTGCATCTGTCACTGTGGTGTCTTGTCCTCTCATCACAACCAGAACAACTGCTGACAGTCACCAGAGACCTTTAGCCAAACAACAGTGTGTCTTATCTCATCTGACACCTTAGTAGCATTCCGATGACATGACATTACATTTGTTTTCTGGTTTACTTCCCAATTAAATGATAGAATGACCCCAAATCTCTATGTACATCTCAGATGTCTCTTGGCTACAGGCATTTATATAAAACTGTCTGGGGTTTTTTTTTTCTTTATAAGTACTCAAACTCAGTATGCCCACAGCTTCGCTTACCTTCCTTCCTCCCTTCCTGGCCATTTCTAATTTATTTTAATAAAATCACCACACCCAGTTGCCTAAGCCAGATACACAAAAGGCACCTTGATTCTTTTCTTGGTCCTTCCATCTGAATCCATTCAGACACAAACCCTTTGTCTTCTACCTCCTTGAATAGCTCCTTACTTGGCCCACCTCTTTACATTTTTACTCTGCCACCCTTAGCCCCGGCAGTCTCTGGCTTTCCCTAGACTAGTGCATTAGCACATAACTGCTGGCCTGCCCCCCTCCCTCTCCCCCAGGCTGGTCTCTGCACTAGATCTGAAGCTAGTTTTTTCAAACTAGAAACTACATGTGATCCCTTTGGGAATAAATTATTTTAGGACACAAAAGAGGTGGGGGGTTTTTGTTTGTTTTTTTTTAACTTTTTACTTGAAATATTTCTGAAGCATGTTATGTAATACCATCTCTTTTTCAAAGCAGTGTGTGTACTTGGCATTACTTAATGTCACATTTATTTCAGGTTTATTTATTCAGGAAATTCACTGCTGTCAGGACCTTTGGACCTTACACAAATACTGCCAACTTCATTTTTTAAACTTTTTTTTTTTTTTTTTTTTTTTTTTTTTTTTTTTTTTTGGTTTTTGGGTTTTTTGTTTTGTTTTGTTTTGTTTTTGTTGTTGTTGTTTCTTGAGATAGGGTTTCTCTATATAGCCCTGGCTGTCCTGGAGCTCACTTTGTAGACCAGGCTGGCCTCGAACTCAGAAGTCCACCTGCCTCTGCCTCCTGAGTGCTAGGATTAAAGGCATGCGCCACCACTCCTGGCTCTTTTTAAAACTTCTTTCTCTTTTGTTTTATAGTTAGTTATACATTTTATTTGGGTAGAGGAGGCTCACCAGCCATGCTGGTCTGGGGCTTGAACTCTGGCTGTGAGTTCGTAGCAACCCGCCACCATTACCCTTTGAGCCATCTCACCATCCCTGTGTATTTAAGGCAGCTCTAGAAGCCTAGGCTGAAGATGACTTTGAATTCCTCCCAAGCTCTGGGATGGCAACTGTATCCTTCTATTTCCTGCTCTACTATCTAGCTTTGTATTTGAAACTTTGTACATAGTTTGTTTTTTTGTTTTGTTTTGTTTTTAACTTTGTAGATTGTTCATTAAAGGTCGATTTTAAGTTCTCCCTCCCTCCCTCTCCCTCTCCCTCTCCCTCACCTTTTATGAGATGAGGCATTGCTCTGCTGCCCAGGCTGACCTTGAATTCCTACGCTCATTCATTTCTCTTGTATGAATGAGATTTGAACTCATCACCTGCTCTTCTGAAGGTGATGAGTTCAAATCCCAGCAACCACATGGTGGCTTACAACCACCCGTATGTATGTAGCTGAGACTACAGGTGCAGGTCATTGTACCTAGCCTTTTTCTTTTTTCTTTTTAGATTTATTTCATTTTATATGTATGAGTGTGTTGCCTGAATGTATGTTTGTGCACTGTGTGCATGCTTGGTGTCCTGGGAAGTCCAGGCATCATATCTGCTGGAACAGGAATTAGAGACCAGGACGCTGAGAGTCAAATACTTCTGCGGGCGCAGCAAGCATTCTTTTTTTTTTTTTTTTCCCCCTTGTTCGGGTCAACCCCGCTTGCTCCCGCCTGCTCTGCTTGCTCCGGCCAGCCCCACTCGCTCCCGGCCGCCCCGCACTGACTGTTCTTCAAGAGGATCTGAGTTCAATTCCCAGTGACCACATGGTGGCTCACAACCATCTGTAATGGGATCCAACACTCTCTTCTGGTGTGTCTGAAGATAGCAACAGTGTACTCATACACATAAAATAAATATTTCAAAAAAATCTTCTTGGGTGCTAGAGAAGAGATAGCTCAGCAGTTAAGAGCACTGACTGCTTTTCCTGAGGACCAAGAATCAGTTCCCAGCACCCATGTGGGGCTCACAACTGTCTGTAACTCTGGTTCCAGGGGATCGACCCCCTTACAGACATACATGCAGGCGAAACACCAGTGCACATTTAACAAATAATAAATACATTTTAAAACATATGCTTAAAAGATTTTTCTTTTTAAATTGAAGTCGTTATTAACTATTCCACTGAGGCACTGTGATATATCTGTTGTATTAGAACATCTGCCAGCAGTAAAATATACCTTTTCTTATCACTATTAAAATTACACTTCTGTTAGGGTTTGACCAAGTGAAGGTGGCTAATCCAAATCATTTTTTGCTTGTTTTTACAGACTTGTTGACTTTAAAATGCAAACTGCCTACCCTCTTATCAGTATAAATGTGTATATTTAAAAGATTGTGTGTATGGCCAGGCATGGTGGTGCACGCCTTTAATCCCAGCACTCGGGAGGCAGAGGCAGGTGGATTTCTGAGTTCGAGGCCAGCCTGGTCTACAAAGTGAGTTCCAGGACAGCCAGGGCTATACAGAGAAAGCCTGTCTCAAAAAAAAAAAAAAAAAAAAAAAGATTGTGTGTATGTTACTGTGCATGGAAGTACTTAGATACACTACTCTATAGTACCTTCAAAGCAGACTCGCTAGCTCAGTAGACTACCTTCTCTATTTTCTCATTTTTTCTTATGAGAAACTCTCAGCTTTCACAAGCACTTCAGTTTCTGTTTCCCTTTTCTATGTTGTAAATGAACACAAGGTGTGCCAGGGACTTTGTTCTTCCTGCTTTCTCCCCAGGGCACCCTGGCAGCTAGCACTATGGCGCATGGCCCGTAGTAAACCCTCATCACCTAGTTTGTGAACAATTAATAAATGTGGATTATGTAAAATCTTGGGAGATTGCTGTGTGAAACAAGCTGTTGGACTGTCGTTTGAAGTTAATTAGAACAGTCTTTGACACAACTTCTCTTTTCTTCAAAATACCTCATTTCTTACACAGTGTAGTCTAGGTTTTCTCTCTCTCTCTCTCTCTCTCTCTCTCTCTCTCTCTCTCTCTCTCTCTCTCTGTTTTTAAATATTTTCCTCCAACCAACTTAGGATAGTTTTCTGTACCTTGCCAAAGATTCAAAGATTTCTTGTTTAAACCCTTTCATTGCTTTCAACCTGTATCAGATGAACACTGATTTTGGTACTGGGTTTTGTTGTTATTTTATATATATTTCTTTTCATCCTTTGAAGTCTGGGCTTTCATGAATTGACCCCTGTTCACCTTCTTCTTCTCCTCCTCACATCCATGTGTCTCCTAGCTCCCAGCCTCCACTCAGACTCGGCTGGAGGCCTCCTTCCTGTTGAGTGTGGTCAGGTTTGTCTTCTCACTGTTAAGTAGCACAGGATGGATACAATGAAAGCTAAGCTAGCTGGAATGCTCATCTGTAATCGCAGCACTAGGGATGCAGAGACCGGAGGATAGCTACAAGTTTCAGGCCAGCCTCCAGTTTTGACAGTTTGGATACCTTCCGGATTTGCAGTCTGTAAAGTCGATTTCTTGGCTAGGAAACTTAACAGCAGAAGTGAGGCATGTATTGCTTCGTCTGAGGCATGTGCCTGTAATCTCAGCACTTGGACAGGAGGATGGACGCTAACTGGAGGCTAACCTAGATTACAGGAGACCCCGTCTAAAAAGCGTAGCATACGGTATTATAGCCAGATGAAGTGTGAAGCCCGTTGGTTGCTGGAGTGGATGCTGTTTCTAAATGAGCATTTGCTTTCAGATGTGTGGAGATGGTGGCCCATGTCGTGGACAGCTTGAAACATCCTGTCCTTCCCGGCTTTCCTGGCTTTGGCGGCCAGTGTGAAACATGCAAGAACATCTTCTCAACTCAGTTGCAAGATGTCCTTTCATCACACAGTGATTATCTAACTGCGTGCCAGTCATCAGAGATTAAAGCTGTGCTTAAAGTAGCCGTGTCTCAAACTCGCAGGCCTCCAGAGTGCTGCCAGCATAGATAGACATGAAAGAAAACCCCAACCAGGAGAAACCTTCCTGGAACTTCTCGCCCACTCTCATCTGCTCCCTCTCCTTCAGGGCAGGGCTGATCTTTCCTCCTCCTCCTCCTTCTCCTTCTCCTCCTCCTCCTTCTCCTCTTATTCTTCCTCCTTCTCCTCCTTCCTCCTCCCCGCCCCTGCGGACTGAGTGATGGCATCCTCTGCTTCCCTACTCCTCCTTTTCATTTATGATTCATGACTGAGAACTTCAAAAACATGACGCTAATTCTTTACAAAATGTCCTATCTATATGATACCAAGTAGTGGCTCTTTAGTGCATTGTGACAAAGCCCTTTCCTGATCACGGCTTTTCTCTGTCGGACCTATCTGCTCCTGCTTGCTGTTCAGGGACTGTCTTTACTCTTACAGCAGCAGCCCCTCCCGAGCAGAACTGGTTGTACCACCCTGCATTCCTGCACTGCACCCACTACATTATGTGGTCTGGCCTCTTGTGTCTGTCCACACCAGAATCAAAGCAGCAAACTGAGAAGGGGCCACGTGGTCTCATTTCCTTCCACAATGCTCTTGCACAGCTCCTGAGTGATGATAGAACTATTGATAAATACTTGAACTTAATTTGAAGATATAATGCCTCATGTCAGAAAGATCAGAGCCTGGTAGTGTAAACCACTACTTGTAATCCTCCGTAGACTATGGGTAGCAGTACCCATTTATGTAGAGGAGTGTTCTGGAACCTTGAGATCATCTTGCTTGCTCTACCAGGTTTGCCAAGTATATAGTTACTCCTGATTATCTGAAGGGAAGAAGTCTTTCGGTTCAGTTAATCTCTATCTTTCTTCTTTCTGCCCTTTCCCACACTTAAGTCCTTCAGAGGTGCTAGAGTGTTAGAAGGCCAAAGGAGGGACAGCAAGCAGCAACAGCTCTGGATCCCAGGCAGAAGGCACGTAAAAAGTGCATGTAAAACAGCTAGTAAAAATCAGGGTGAGGGATTCTCTATCCACCTTAGGAATTTTAGCTTTTGCAAAAGCCATCAGGTAAATTTAAAACTTTGTTTATAGGGGCTGGTGGGATGGCTCAGCGGGTAAGAGCACCCGACTGCTCTTCCGAAGGTGATAAGTTCAAATCCCAGCAACCACATGGTGGCTCACAACCATCCATAACGAGATTTGGCTCCCTCTTCTGGAGTGTCTGAGGACAGCTACAGTGTACTTACATATAATAAAATAAAATAAATCTTTAAAAAAAAAACAAAAAACTTTGTTTATAGCTTACTTATTTTTGGTGGGAATTTCCTTTCAAGAAAGTAGGTATATGTAAATTGAATTTCTTACTAATTTTGTTTTTATATCTTGGAACTATACCTGAACTTAAAATTTTGTGACATAGTTCCTCACAGAGCCTAGAATACTCTTTATTATCCACTAACTTAATGCCCATAAACTATCAGTTTTTAACCTGATCTCTGAGTTCGAGGACAACCTGGTCTACAAAGTGAGTTCAACCGTGAAGAATTTAGCATAGCTTGATACAACCTTATTTGTGCCATGTTTGCATTTAGTGGGTTGATTTTTCTTTGCTTGCATTAGGGAACAACTTTTATTTTATTTATTTTTGGTTTTATTGAGATAGAGTGTCATTATGTAGCTTTAGCTGTTGTAGCACTTGCTGTGTAGTACAGGTTGGCCTTGAACTCACAGAGATCTGCCTGCCTCCTAGATTTTATTATATATATAATATATATATATATATATATATATATATGTATATATATATTTTTTTTTTTTTAAAGATTTATTTTATTTATTATATGTAAGTACACTGTAGCTGTCTTCAGGCATTCCAGAAGAGGGCACCAGATCTCGTTACGGATGGTTGTGAGCCACCATGTGGTTGCTGGGATTTGAACTTATCACCTTCGGAAGAGCAGTCGGTGCTCTTACCCGCTGAGCCATCTCACCAGCCCCCTTGAATATGGTTCTTAAAAGGCAAAAATTTGAATTGTTCTTTTAGCACCATAGGAAAGGTATCTTCTAAAGGCATGATCCTTTATATGGAAGAAACATTCATGTTTTACTAATTTTTCCATAGTACTGCTGAATTTTAAATAATTTCTATAACTCAGTGTGATGTATGTCTTCAGTCTTATCCCGTGACAGCAGGATGGTCAGTAGTTCAAGGGCATCCTCACCTACAGAGCTGAGGTTAGCCTGTCTTGCTTGTGACCCTGTCTCAAAACAATAAAATTATAAATATTTATAGGTAATATACCAACAGATATTATATTTTTATACCATGTATGTGTATGCACATGCTTGGATTGGCACCTGTGTGATGGTATGAGGAAAACTTGGGGAATCAATTCTCTTTTTCCATCATGTGGGACCCAGCGATTGAACTCAGGCCATTAAACATATTGGTGGTACCCTACCCACTAAGCCATCCTGCCAGCCCAAGGATTGTTTATTTTAATCCATAATACTATTATATGAAAACACTACTACACTTATGTAATTAGTACATAGGAACACTTAAATTGGTGGGTTTTGGAAATTTATTTTTTACAGAGGTGGGGGTGCGCACATGTGTGGGTGTACAAACAAACACACACAACTAAGTAATTATGTGTCAGCTTTTTTTGCTAGTAAACAATTCTTTTTGTTTTATTTTGAAGCAGAGGTAAAAAGTATCCATTCTTTTGACATGGTGACACAATCTTTTTTTTCTTTTATTTTTTTGGTTTTTCGAGACAGGGTTTCTCTGTATAGCCCTGGCTGTCCTGGAACTCATTTTGTAGACCAGGCTGGCCTCGAACTCAGAAATCCACCTGCCTCTGCCTCTGCCTCCCGAGTGCTGGGATTAAAGGCATGCGCCACCATGCCCGGCTTATGGTGACACAATCTTGTCTCTAAATGCTTTAAAGGGTTATAGTAGCAAATACAGAAGGAGGCAAGCACTAGAGAAAAGTGCGGGTGGGGTGGTGGTGGAGGGGATCTGGACCAAGCGATTTATATGATTTACTTAAAGGACTTAAAATTAATTTTTAAAAAGTCTCATCTAAACAAAAAACTCTTGCCACTGTCCTTACAGCCTTTGCTTATATTCATTCAGTGATACTGGTTTGGTTTTTTTGGTTTTGTTTTGTTTTGTTTTGTTTTGTTTTTTGAGACAGGGTTTCTCTGTATAGCCCTGGCTGTCCTGGAACTCACTTTGTAGACCAGGTTGTCCTCGAACTCAGAGATCCACCTGCCTCTGCCTCCCAAGTGCTGAGATTAAAGGCGTGTGCCACCGCCGCCCAGCAATACTGTTTTATATAAAAATTTTTTGTCATTATTGTGCTTGTCTCCCAATATATTTGTATGCCCTATATGACATTTTTCAGTTTTCCCCAAATGAAGTTGAAACAGTCCTCTTGCTCAATTCTAGAATCTTTTTCTCTTGACTCTTGTTAGTTTCTTGTGGAAATCAAGGCAGGGTCACAGTGGAAGGTGGGCTGAAGGATAGAGACTGGCGGACAGTGCAGTGGATCTGTGTTATCAGATGTGACTTAAGGGCTGGGGATGAACTTGATGGTGGAGCACTTTCTTAGCATTTGGGAGGCCTAGCGTTTGAGTCCCAGAACGGCAAAAAGCCACAGCATTATGATGTGACTACCAGGGGTTCACACCCACACCGGTCACACTGATCTCTTGCTGGTCCCTGTGCTTGCGTTACAGCCTGAGGAAGAGCTTGATCCTGAGGAGAGGGACAACTTCCTCCAACAGCTTTATAAGTTTATGGAAGACAGAGGTATGTTGTTCTTAATGGCTTTATGTGTTTGAGGTCTGTGCATTGTTTCTGCAGTATTAGGAGTGAGAGCCCTGTATTCCAGTGAGAGCCCTGTATTCCAGTGAGAGCCTATGAACCACTTATTCCTGGTGGCATTTAGATGAATAGAAATAAGAATGAATATTCAAGTAGAAAACACTGGAAATCGTTATTTATATAATCACACTAGGTGTACCTTGTATTTGTAAAAAGATGAGAATAGTCAGAAATAAAAAGTGACCAATTGGGCTGGAGAGATGGCTCAGAGGTTACGACCACAGGCTGCGCTTCCAGAGGTCCTGAGTTCACTTCTCAGCAACCACATGGTGGATCAAATCCATCTATGATTTGAAACCTGTTGCCCTCTTCTGGTATGCAGGAATATATACATGTAGAACACTATATACTAAATAAGTAAAAAAAGAAAATGTTTTGAAAAGTGACCAATCATAACATCACTTACTCTGCATAGTATTTTATTTGTTTATTTTATGTATATGAGTACACTGTCTCTGTCTCCACACGCACCAGAAGAGAGCATCAGATCCCATTATAGATGGTTGTGAGCTACCATGTGCTTGCTGGGAATTAAACTCAAAACCTCAAATGCATAGTAATTTATTACAATGGTAATGCGCTCGTGGAGAGTAGACTCACCTGATCCTTGTTCTCCATGAGCTGAAGAAAACAGACATCAACCTCTTTCTGAGTAGGATAGGATTTCCATAGAGGTAGAAGAAAGAGAAGCATTGTAAATCATCACAAGCTGGCCAGTTTCAGTCCTAGAAAGTCTTTGGGTAACTTGGCTCTGGACGTTCTGTGCATTGAAGAATCTTGCACAGAGCCGCAGCGAGCGTGGAGCTGCAGCCTCCCTGCTTCATCTCATGCCGCATTGGGCCACAACCAGCACTCTCAATTTTTAATTTAATTTTAGCCATTTCTTTGGCATAGAGGCAACTTGATTGACCGTAGACATGTGCAACTCCTAAATTTCAGAGAGCCCAAAACTGCATACAGAACACAGAGAAAAAAAGAATTTGCATCTTATGTGGTTTAAGGACCTTTAAATGTATACCTTCAGTGAATGAATTTTGTTGAATTAGAAGTCAGTTTTTTTACTTTCAAACTAGTATTTTTCATTTGACTAAATGCTTTATTTTTTTTTTCCTTCTGACATTTAAAAGGTACTCCGATCAACAAACCACCTGTTTTGGGCTATAAAGATCTCAATCTCTTCAAACTCTTTAGACTGGTCTATCATCAGGGGGGATGCGGCAATGTAAGTATACCTTTATATGCTTTAGAAACATGTGTTTGTGCGTTGAGAAGTCTGGTTGCTTGATGCTGCCCTGACATAGGCATTATCTTAAAGAACACAGAATGCTAGTGTAAGGATTATTTCCTTTGACAGTTGTTAACAAAAGTCTTAATCTTGCAGATTGACAGTGGTGCCGTATGGAAGCAAATTTATATGGACCTTGGCATTCCAATTTTGAATTCAGCTGCTTCCTACAATGTAAAAACTGCTTATAGAAAGTAAGTAGTCCAGCTTCATTAAAGAATAAAAATTCGCAAGCAAAGTGGTTTGGGCAAAAGGGTATATTGTATGACACACCTTACATAATATGGCCTCCTTGGCAAGAGTTTTTTTTGTTTCTTTGGGTTTGGTTTTAGTTTTGTTCTTTTTGTGGAGAGGTTGCAAGGGCAGAAGGCGGGTATGGAGGGATGGGGAGATGGGTGGGATTGGGGTATATGATGTGAAATTCACAAAGAATCAATACAAAATCAAGCCAGGCAGTAATAGCACACGCCTTTAATTGGAGCACTCAGGAAAGCAGAGGCAGGAGGACCTCTGAGTTTAAGGCCAACCTGGTCTACCAGATGAGTTACAGGACAGCAAGGGCTACATTGAGAAACACTGTCTTGAACAGCACCCCTCCTGCCCCCAAATAATCATTTACGGGGAACAGCCTTCCAACCATGTGGTTATTTTCCTTGGTACTTCATAACTGTAATTTTGCTGCTGTTATGAATCATAATGTAAATGTCTGGTATGCATGATCTCTGGTATGTGACCCCCGTGAAAGGGTGGTTTGGCCCCCAGAGGGGTTGCGACCTACAAGTTGAGAACTGCTCTTCTGGAGCAGTGCTGGGGGAAGCTCAGTCTCTGGTTCTCAGGATAATATTTTAGTTGATGGTATTTTTTGTATCAAAGGCATTTACTAACATACCAAGAATACTTTAAAAGTACCTCAGGTTTTACTACATATTTACCTAATATTCACATTAAATGCAAAGACTAAGATTTCTTAAGATGAAATGTTGTGTGTTTAGGTATCTCTATGGTTTTGAGGAGTACTGCCGTTCTGCAAATATTCAGTTCAGAACTATTCACCACCATGAACCAAAAGTAAAAGAGGAAAAAAAAGACTTTGAAGACTCAATGGACGAAGCTCTAAAAGAGGCCCCGGAAATGCCTTTGGTGGACGTGAAGAGTGAGCCCGAGGAGAATACGGACTCAAACAGTGAAAGTGACAGAGAAGACACAGAACTAAAGTCACCAAGAGTGAGTTCTTGTAGCTTTATCTGCTTCGAGCATTAGTTTAAAATTTTTGTGGGCATTTTAATGTATGTACATACTATTTGTGTAGAAAACCTAGTTTATGTTCCAGTATTTAATAATGTTGCAGCAAGATTATTATAGCAGTCTCTCTCTACAGTCAGTGCTTATCACTCCTCCTACCTGCCAGCCTGTGCCACAGCCTGAAACCCTGTCCTAAACAACCAAACCAAACAGACAAAAACAGTGTACGCACACGCACACGCACACACACTCGTCCTCTCTCTGTTACTGTCTGTTCAAGTCTCTGTTGTCTGGCTCAGTCCTGTGTACCCTTCCTGCTCAGATATCTCCCCAATGAAGCCTGCACTGGTTGCTGTCTTTATAATTGCTTCTTATCTCCTTTCTCACTCCTCTTATCTGCGATGTACTTGCTCAGTCTGAATTGATTTGATCTCTTTTCCTCCCTCTGTACTAACGCTGCATCCCATGAAGGCAAGGATGAGTGCTGATTTTGCTCACTGATGAGCTCCCAGGCTTCTAAAATAAAGAAGCACAGCACATAGAAAGGCTCATTGAGTAGTTGAGTGAATTACCTCTAGGTAATTCCTGTGCTCCCTAACTACTGCGCTTCCTATAGATGTGTGTGCATGCTGTACGGCTTTATTTCTGCTCGCATTGATTTTTATTTTCCCATCTACCTTGCCCCCCCCCCCCCCGCCCCTTGTATTCCTCCTCATTGATTAGAATTTTATGAAAGATTGCCATTCACTATCTGATCCATGCCCAGTGATCTCTACATAGCATGATTTATCATTTTATGGGTTGCCACACTATCAAGAATTTCCGTTCTTTTTTTTTTTTGAGACATGGTCTGTCTATTATGTATCTTTAATTGTCCTAGACCATGCTGGCCTCAAAGTCATGGACATTTGCTTGCTTCTGTTCTCCAGTGTAGGGATTAAAGGCATGAACTACTGTGCCTGGCTTTCAGCTCCTTGTGCATCTTATTTGTTGGTGAATCCATGTTTAATGGAAGGGAAAGGTGAATTCTTTATTTTTATTTTATGTGTACCAGTGTACACCTGTCTAGATGTGTGTCTGTGCATCAGATGCATACCTGGAGCCCACAGAGACCAGCAAAGAGCACCAGATCTCCTGGAACTGGAGTTATAGATGGTTTTAATCTAGCTTATGGGTGCTGAAAATTGAATTCAGGTCCTTTGCAAGAGCATCAAGTACTCTTAACTACTGAGACACCCCCCTCAGGCCCCAGAAATCCTATTTGTACACTGACTTTTCTGTCATCTAATAAGTAAATAAAGTTTTGTTATTCTGTTAATTTTAGTTTTAGAGAGGGACTCATATATCCCAGGCTAGACGCAACTCACTCTGTAGCTATTGATAACTTTGAACTTTTGACCTTTCAGTCTCCATTTTCCAAGTGCTGGAATTATAAGAGTGAACTCTACCATGCCCCCATTAATCTGTTAGAGGGGTATGTGTGTGTGTGTATTTGTGTGTGTGTATTTGTGTGTGTGTATTTGTGTGGTCCATGTGCATAGCTCTGCAAATGGGAGGATGCCAGCCGGGTATCTTGCTCTATTTCTTATTGCCTCGGTCCTTTGAAACCTGGTCTCTCACTACCTGGAGGTAGGCTGTGGCCAGCAGTTCCCAGTGGCCCTGCTGGTTTCCCCTGTCCTTCCCCTAACCCCCAGCACTGGTGTGGGTGCATGTGTGGGTTTTGTTTGTTTGTTTGTTTGTTTGTTTTTTTAAGGCAGGTGCAGGACTTTGAACTTAGGTTCTGGAGTTTCCACAGCAAACACTCTTAGATGATGAACCCCCTTTCCAGCTCCTTTCTTTTTTCTTTCAAATCCCTGTCAATTCCAAGTAGAGGAGGGAAGCCTTCTGCCATCATATTAGATGGACCTGAAGGAAAGTTTAGAACATCTTAAGAAGGTTCACCAGTTTCCCAGCTGACACAAAGGTGCTTGGTAGCGGCTTCATGAGACAAGTAACCCTATTAATGATCTTGGTACTTATTCAAAGAAATCTCAGTTACTTAGTTACGTAATTAGTTAGTTTATTTTTGTATGTATGTTTATTTCAGTTGTGCATGGGTACCCTCAAAGTCTAGAAGAGGATGTTAGATCTCCTAGAGATGGACTTATAAGCAGTTTTGAGCCTCTTGATAAGGCGTGCTGAGAACCAAACTTGGGCCTTGTAGAAGAGCATCCAGTGCTCTCAACCACTGAGCTATCTCTCCAGACCAAAAGCTCACTTTTTAGATATTGATGCCAGTAGGTCCTTAAAGCAGAATCACTGAAATATACAGATATTTTAAAAAAATATTTATTTTATGTATATGAGTACACTGTAGTTGTCTTCAGATACACCAGAAGAGGGCATCGGATCCCATTACAGATGGTTGGGAGCCACCATGTGGTTGCTGGAAATTTAATTTAGGACCTCTGGAAGAGCAGTCAGTGCTCTTAACCACTGAGCCATCTCTCCAGCCCTGATACTTGATTTTTATTGTAGTAAAAATATATTGCTATTTAAGTTTTGTTTTAATACATGGTATGACTGGAGATCACAGAACTTTCTCTTTTTTCCTTTTTTTTTTTTTTTTTTTGGGGGGGGGGTGTTTTTTGAGACAGGGTTTCTCTGTATAGCCCTGGCTGTCCTGGAGCTCACTTTGTAGACCAGGCTGGCCTCGAACTCAGAAATCCACCTGCCTCTGCCTCCCAAGTGCTGGAATTAAAGGCGTGTGCCACTACGCCCAGCACAGAACTTTCAAAGAGGCCATAAGTTAGGGGGTAGATTTATGAAGATTATTATTAGTAACTTAAACATGTTTTTAAACATTTACTGTGTGTGTATACACATATGTGAAGGTCAGAAAACAATCTGTGGGAGTCACTTTCTCCTTTCATGACCACGTGAGTCCAGGTCATGAGCTCAGGTCATCAGGCTTGGTGGCAAGGACGTACCTTCTCTCTGAGCCGTCTTGGGAGCCTAGCATTCATTACTAGTGGGAAATTCTATCCCTGGCATAGAAATGATTCATTTAAACTCTTTTATCACAGCTAACAGTATAGAGTTAGGATGGAGCCCTGAGGCCAGCACTTGCTAAACGTGTGCAAGGCCCCAGCACTGCCAACAGAATGGAATAAAACAATGTTGTGAGCAAAGACTTTTCGGGGTTGGTAGGGTGCCAGGTGCCACGCCCAGCGGTGTTCGACATAATTAAGAGATTTATATTGATGATTCTTTTACTTGCAAATGGAAGAGGATAGTCCTGAGTTAAGTATTGCTCAGATTCTGATCTCAAGCCAGGAAGTAGCACCGTCGCTGCTGTGGAGACTTCAGAGGAAGCTGTAAAGGTGTCTTTCTCTCTTGTAGCGTTACCTCTCTCAAAGCTTTTATCTCCTCTACTAGGGGAGAAGGAAAATTGTTCGAGATGCAAATTGTATTAAAAAGGAACTAGAGGAAGAGAAAATCGAAGACAAATTCATCCAAGATGATTTAGAAAATAAGGATGCAGATGATGAGGATGACGACCCAGCAGAGAAGAGAGACAACGAGCTGCTGCTCGGGAGGAAGAGCACACCAAAGAACAAAGAGAAGAAGATTAAAAAGCCAGAGGACTCTGAGAGAGACTCAGACGAAGAGGAAGAGAAGAGCCAAGAGAGGTACATTGTCTTATGTCTGTCCTCCAGAGGCGCCTGTCTGGGGTGCAGCCACTTTGTTCCTGTTTAGAGATTCAGGTGTGAGGGATGTCTTCTTATTGGCACTTCCCTTCCTCTTGTCTAATGAAGGGGAGACACATTGTGAAGATGATGTGTATTACCTTTCGGAATTGGAGAATATACTGGTCGCACCATTTAATAGCACTTGTGCCTTAAACAGTGGCCTCAAAGAAGGCTGCACCACCCAGTCAAAAGGTCCTGCAGTTGACAGCAGGGAAGGGAGCTGGAGAAAATGGAGGAAGTGGACAAGCGGAAACAGCGACAGCAAAAATTCCATTTTAAAAAAGGTACAATGTGGGAAAGCTAACAAACACATGGGTGCACAGGACGAGAGAGAGACACGCTTCTATGAGTCAGCTTGATTTCAGACACTTTTCTTTTTCCAGTTATTGTATTGGAGAATGTGCCATGCACCCCTGGTTCTAGCTTGGAAAATACATTCTTTCCCCACATCTCATCAATAAAAGCCAGCTTTTTAATGTCCACTCTATTTGCTGTTGAGTGAAAAACATCATTTTTTTTCCATGTATTAGACTTGCATGGATTGAAGTAACTTAGGCCCCAATCAGGCCCTTGAGCTAGATCAAGGTAAATGTCTCACCACACTTTGTAGTGGGCCATTCTGCACATGTGATCAAATGAATTGACTAGTTTTTAGGTGTTATTAAAAATCAAGTTTTAGAACAACAGTGTAACGTCTTACTTGAAAGTAGAAGCTTTTCTCCCATTATTTTGTAGTGATTTTTATCACATAATGATACATTTTCTAGAAGTTTAAGGTCTTTATGCTCCATTTGGAGAAAGTGGCCTGCTGTATCCAGTTGAGAGCTGACAGTGTTTGTAAATGGCCCATTGGGAGAACTAGTGGTAGAGAAGCAGATCCTGGGTGGTGAGCGGCAGAGGCATCTGGTGCTTGGCAGGGACACAGTGAGCTCTGGAAGTTGCCTGTGCACTAGGCTAGTTTTTAAAAGTCCCATCAGGAAGTTGAATACAGGACTTAAAAAGTAGCAGGAGATATCTTGCAGCTGGGAATGATGAGTACAGTTTAAACATCTAAACAGGACGTTAAGCAAAGGCCAGCTACTTAAAAAGTTCTAATTATAATAATGTCTGTAAATAAGTATAGCTAAAATTCTTCATACTTTAAACATAAATGGAGCAAATATTTTAGAGCAAAGAATTCAGTCTCCCATGCAAAGGATAATATTCTGTTTTACTAAATAAAAGCTGAGTGTAAAAACAACAGCCAGCACATAGTCCCAGGCTGTGTCAGGGCCCACGGAGATTTCTGTTTAAGGAGGTTTTCTCCAGTACTTACAGTGATTTCTTCACGACATTTATGAAAAGTGTCCCTAAAGAGCAAATATTCCTGAAGCAGGTTAGCTATGAGAGCTTCAGCCATGTACCAGGGCCCACTGAAAGATGCCTGTGGGTAGGGTTGACTCTCACAGTTCCTTAAGACCACGGCTGAAGCTTTGAAATTCGCAGAACACCTCAGCCATCTCTGAGGCAGCAATACACTTTATGGATACAGTTTTAAAATATTGTTGGACTTTTCATATGAATACCCTTTGTGTCTAATTACCAAAACAAAAATTGCTGGGAGAGGGGTCAGAAGTAGAAACCAACACAGACTTATACAGCTCTGCTCTCCCATTGGCTCTCCTATAATTTCAACAATAGCCTCATTTAAAGCAGAGTCCGGGCTAAGAGAGGGTTACTATGGGAGGTAGCCTTTGTTCATCATGTTACCCACCAAACAGTGTCTTGTAAAGTGAGAAGACAGGAAGATAGTAGTGCTAAAGTAGACTTAAGATACCTAGTTGCAAGAATTTACAAAATAGCTTTAGAAAATTCTCCCAGTTAAGGTGGCATTTGAATGAGTCTTAGCGACCACTCTAGGGCATACGGCTTTTACTTTTTGGTTTAAAAGTGATTTGTTTATTGACTCTGCATCATCATTAACCGTGATTCTTGAATGGCCTTTAAGAAGAATGGGTTTACCTTTGTGCAGTGTACGTTTACATAATCAACTCCTTAGTAAATGGTCCACGAACTCTCCTCCCCCTCCGCCTCCCCCTCCTCCTCCTCCTCCTCCCCCTCCTCTGACAGGTCACTGAGGTAAACTTGGTTGCTGGATCTCTTCACAGTTTGTAGTTTGCCCTCCGTTGAGCTATTAGTAGCACTATCAATGTTGTAATTCACTGCAGGGAAGAGACTGAAAGCCGGTGTGACTCGGAAGGGGAGGACGAGGAGGACGACACGGAGCCCTGCCTGACAGGGACCAAAGTGAAGGTCAAGTACGGACGAGGAAAAACTCAGAAAATTTATGAAGCCAGCATCAAAAGCACTGAGATGGATGACGGGGAAATTCTGTACTTGGTACATTACTATGGATGGAATGTCAGGTAAGCAGTGTTGTGTGTTACAAGGCACGCCTTGCTTCTAAATATTTGAGGACTTAGACTTTTGCACTGCTTTATAAATTATTAGTGCTTCCACCAGAGACCAGCAGGATCTGCCCTTGAAACAACTGAGTCTATTACTCTTTTATTGGGAGGCAGACCACAAGAGAGGAAGCCATGGGGCTGAGTTTGTGAATGCTCAGGGCCTCACCTTAGGAACTAGGCCTAGTACAGGGCTCTGGGAACCTTGCAGCACTGTCAAGGAGCAAGGACACAACTCTAGACTGCACATGCCTCTGTTCTCTTTAGCAGAAGTCAAGCCAGTGTCAAGCAGCGCAATAGTTATGAGTTGGGTTAGTAATTAAAATCTGTGTTGGGTAGACTTGGATTTGAGCTTCTGTATGTGATAGCTTTAAGAAAGTCTTTGTTCTGTGCTGATACAGTCAGGAAGCTGATGTAATTCTATGATTGGTTTTCTTAATAAATCTTACCTGGAAGGAGCGACAGCTAGATCAGAGTTAATCCTATAATTGGTAAAGAAGCAGAAGTGACTCATTAGTCAAGGGAGAAAGGATATTTTGCCATTTTTGTGGCTTGGACAATGTTCCCTGTTTGTTCTGTGTTCAGACATGATTAGGAAGTTGTCTTTTTTCCTGTCTTGATCCCTTGTGAGCACGGAGCAGACGTGTCTGTACAATTGGTTGCATTCAAGGGAAGGGCATCTCAGTCTAGCCGGGAGAATCAGACCAGCTTAGAGCAACACTGAGGCCCAGTGTTCTGAGTTCTGCTTTCCCCTTAAGCCTTTTGAATGTGTGTGTGAAGACTTGGGCCGCACTGCCTTTTGGACATTCTAGGTGTGTGCTCGGTCCCCTTTTCTCCAGATTGGGGGAATTGGAGTTCTTTATAAGTGAGTTGTAGAATTATAATACCTGTGTTACCTAAAATACGAAGAGCATAGAACAATGCCCAACACTTAGTAGGTGCACTGTGTCAGCTGTTCAGCACCACTTTAGAGGGTAGAACGATGCCCAGCACATCGTGGGTGCTCTGTGTTAGCTGTTTGCACTATGTTAGAGGATCTTAACTAACAGAGTCAGTAACCTGATAAATTTGGGAGAGGGACTACTTCCCAGCTCTGGCAGCTGCAGCATGTTATATCCATTTCCCCTCAGATCAAGTTCGTTTATAGCCATCTACTCTCCTATGTGCATTCACGTTGTATTTCTAGAATTTCTCTTCCTGTTACCCTTCTTATGTTCTCAGAGGTTTTCTTTTATGACACTACCCAGTAGTCCTTTGTCATATGCTAGTTTAATTCTGCCTTTCAAAGAAACCTTATAATTTCTGGATAATTTAATCCTATTTCTAAAATGGGACATCTGTGTGAGAGGAGCCCTGATGTGGCTGCTAACACCTGCCTGACAGACCACTCAGACCAGGGCAGAGAAGACGATGCTGAGGTCCTCCAGAGAGGCCTGCTCTTTTTTTGGTCTGATGTGTCCTGGAAAATTCAGGAGTAAGATGTTTTCTTCTTTTTAGCCCTAAATCAAGTATGTATCTTTCTTACTGCATTTAGAAGATTGTATTTAAATAGATTTTTTTAATATCAGCATGTAATCAAAGTCTTGTTTTCTCTATTCCCTGTATATTTTATAGTTCCTGGTATATTAGTAGACCCTTAATAAATGTTCAAACTAAGAAATATTGACATATAAGGTATTGTTAGCCATCTCTGTTCCAAAGGGCTTAGCTATTGGGTAATCTGTGAGAAGATGATTTTTCAGCTGTAGTATAAACATCATGGTATCAGGGTAGCTAAAACCTGTGCATACTTGAGCTCTGCACGTCTCCATGGCAACTAGTCTACAGTGTTACTGAATATGAATATCTGTGCACTTGCATAATGCAAGAACTGTTACTTAGTTCTGGGTAGTTTCTTTGTTCTTTATGTTCCAATTGTGAGAACAGAAAAAAAAGCACTTCAGATGGGTCAGAATCGGGAGTTACCCACCCAGTCCTCTCGCTGAGCCTCTAAGGAGCTCATTTCTACTCTTTGTTGTTTTTGTCTTGGGGGTTGGGTTTTTTGGGGGGTTTTGTTTGTTTGTTTGGGTTTGGTTTGGTTTGGTTTGGTTTGGTTTTTCAAGATAGGGTTTCTCTGTATAGCCCTAGCTGTCCTGGAACTCACTTTGTAGACCAGGCTGGCCTCGAACTCAGAAATCCGCCTGCCTCTGCCTCCCAAGTGCTGGGATTAAAGGCGTCGGCCACCACTGCCCAGCTGTTTTGTTTTTTCAAGTTGAAGTTTCTCTGTGTAGCCCTGCCTACCCTGAAACTCTCTCTGTAGACCAGATTGGCCTCAAACTCAAAGAGATATGCCTGCTTCTGCCCCCCCCTCCCCCCAGTGCTGGGATCAAAGGCATGTGCCATCACTGCCCAGAAGGAACAGACTTTTCATGTCACTGCTGGGGTATGGGTGTGGGTGTGGGTGTGTGTGTGTGTGTGGGTGGGTGTGGGTGTGTGTGAATGTGAATATATTTCACATTGTGAAAGGTGAACTTTTTTTCTTTAAGATATGATGAATGGGTAAAAGCTGACAGGATAATTTGGCCCTTGGACAAAGGTGGACCAAAGAAAAAACAAAAGAAGAAAGTTAAGGTATGTCCATACATTCATAACACTTATAGATGTAGGAATTATTCATGTATCTTTTCTGTTAGATTTTGTTTTTTAATAGTTTTACCTTCATAGGAAAAATAAGAAGGTACAGGAATTTCCGATGTGCCCTTTGCCCTAAGTGGGTATTGTGTAATGCACTGTCGGCCCCTTACCCTCACAAGAGGAGCCCATTTGTTATAGTGGTAAATACCCACGGTTTACACTGGGGTAGGTGTCCATCAGAGATGTAAGGCTTCGCTGGGTCTCTGTGCCTGCAGTGGTTTGGGCAGATGTGTAATGCCATTATTCATCCTTAGAACCACACAGAGGACCTCATCACCCTGGAAACCCACTCTTCTCCTCTTCCCTCCACCTCCACAGTGTCAACCCTGCCTGCTGGCCCCACTGTACACTTGGCCACGCCTTCTGTCCGGTTCCTGCTGTAGAGGTCTGCCTAGTGTTTTGTCTGTTTCTGATGCCTTTCATTCCCTCTGCAGGAAATGAGCCAGGGGGAGTGATTCTGTTCAAATGAATGGGTTAGAAAACTGTTCTAGATTTTTCTATAAGCGCATACTGGTATTTTACTTTTAAATTGACTGACCTTTTTGTTTTGGCATTAATAGATTTTTCTTAGAGAAAATGGAATGTTCATTTTTGAACGCCTTGGCCTTTCTCACGCATTGTGTTGTTGTTACTCAGAATAAAGAAGAGAGTGAAAAGGATGAAAAGAGGGATGAGGAGAGGCAGAAGTCCAAACGGGGAAGACCGCCTTTAAAACCTACTTTTTCGCCAAACATGCCATACAGTTTATCTAAGACGTCAAACAGTGAAGGAAAATCAGGTACCAGAAATGCCCATGGCCATGTGAAAAATAGCATACCTCTGTCTGGTGAAACAGAAGGGGCTCAATTCTGAGGATTGTTGACTTTAAAAAAATTAAAAAAAAAAAAAAAATATATATATATATATACACACACACACACACACACACACATATGTATCACTGAACAATGGGACACATTCTAAGGGGACCTCATCATTACTGAACTAAGGGGCTAGTGTCCCTAGGTGACAAGAACTTACAATAGGGCCTCAGGTATATGCAGCCATCATTGACCAAAATATAACTGTGTGATCCATGAGGGTCACTCGGTGAGAGTCATAGCAGCTTACCTTGGTTTGTAACCTAGCATGATTGAAACTACAGAGTGTAATTGGCAGCTGGCACTTATTTTGTGGTATATTCTAGTGTAAACTTGAGTGATATTAACCCAGGATGCCGTCTGTCGGGAGGATTTTCAGATACAACCAGTTAGCTATAGGGAAATGAAACAATCCTTGAATCCCAGTGTGTGTTGGGCTCTGCTTCAAACCATGTGATGCACCGATGTCTCCTGTAGTTGGGCACCGTCAGCCTGTTGCCACACAGGAGCTGGTGAGGGCGTGGGAGTGGGAGCTGGTGAAGGTGTGGGGGTACTTGCAGTGAGCACAGCAGAGCAGGTTTTACTCCACTGTAATTGTCCCCTTCACTTCTCCATCCTTTTTTCTATGTAATTTAAGAGATCTTAAATGGTGGTATTAGAACATTACTCTCCTTAGAGAGAAAACTACTAAAGGATAGGTTTACCATCAGCTGCAGTGTGTATGCCATAAAGGGGGTCTTTCCTCCTTCTGCCACCTGCTGGTAGCTCATGACCAGACAGGAAACAATACAGATGCATGGCTTCTTTCTTGGAAGTGTGTGCTGTTTCTCAGGAGGCCTGTACTGGTGCAGTGTTTAGCTTACACAACCATCCACATCAGAGTCACAGAACTGCCTCACTGAAGAATGTTTGACGTTAGAAAGTAGAATTCTACATTCCATTTTTACCAAAACCACAGAACTTGTATACTTACTGACATAATCATTCGGGGACTGAGAAGTCAGCTGGGCTTCAGTACTCAGCACCATATGCTTTCCTGACACCTGTACCTCCAGCCCCACGGAATCTGCTTCCTCTTTTGGCCTCCATGGGCCCCAGGCATGGGCCTAGTACAGACTATATATGCAGATGTTCCTGTTCATCAAATGGAAACAAATTCAAAAAGGAGGAGAACCAACAAGCAGAAAACATACAACTTTGTTAAGTATTGTGGTGGTGTACACCTTTAATCTCAGTACTTTAGAGGCAGAGGTAGGGGAATCTCTGAGTTTCAGGGAGGCCTAGACAGAGGCCTGGACTCCATACTGATGGTGGCCAGGCTACACACTGAGAACCCAAACTTATCTTTAAAAAAATGAACACCTTCAGTGTTTGCCTTTCTAAAATTCTCTAGGGAGGGTGTAAGCAGTACAGGGATAGGTTTTACATTGTGTGGTTTTATAGTTTTGGACTGCTGCCTCAGTTTCTTAAAAATTCTCTGACAGAAAGTGAATAATTTTGTCTTGCCAGCAGGTGTCTTGCCTGTACTAAGACCATTTCAAGTATGAAGAATTCACATTGGCCTTTTTCTTTTTTTTATATGAGACAAGTATACCCTCCTAATACGTTCCAATGACATCTTTTTAAAGATTTATTTATTTTATGTATGTGGTACACTGTAGCTGTACAGATGGTTGTGAGCCATCATGTAGTTGCTGGGAATTGAACTCAGGACCTCTGCTCACTTGGGCCCCTCTTGCTCCAGCCCCACATTGCTCATTTTAATCCAGACTAATTTTAGGTAGAATGTCATATTCCTCTAGAATACAAAGTAATTAATCTTTGTAGTAAGTCAGGTCAAGTCACTTAACATATTATCTTTGTGTCTTTGTTTGTTTTACTTTTTCTTTGTTTATTTTTTTGAGACAGGGTTTCTCTATGTAGCTTTGGCTGTACCGGAACTCACTCATTCTAGGATGACTGGATCCACTTGCCCATGCCTCCTGAGTGCAAGAATTAAAGGCTTGTGTCACCGCATTGTTTATCCTCACGGTTTTATTTCAGCCCTTCCCCTCACATTTTAGCACAAATCTTTGATTTACTTTATATAAAAAATGTCTCGGGGGCTGGTGAGATGGCTCAGCGGGTAAGAGCACCCGACTGTTCTTCCGAAGGTGATAAGTTCAAATCCCAGCAACCACATGGTGGCTCACAACCATCCGTAACGAGATCTGGCTCCCTCTTCTGGAGTGTCTGAGGACAGCTACAGTATACTTACATATAATAAAATAAAATAAATCTAAAAAGAAAATGTCTCTAGAGATTCAGAAGCATATAAAGGATCTTGTTTACACTTAGTAGGATTTTACTTATTGCATCGGTATCTCATATAATTGTCCACGCAATGTACTGTTTCCTTTCAGACTCTTGTTCATCTGATAGTGAGGCAGAGGACCAGCTGGAGAAGAGCTCAGTGAGTGAAGAACTTTCTCCTGATGTCAAAGAAGAATTGGAAAAAAATGAAAATGGACATGATGATAAACTAGAGGAAGAAAACCCAAAGATTATACATATATCAAAAGACAACGACAGGACTCAGGCGCAGCCCTCAGACACCCTGACGGTGGAGGTGGGGGACAGTGATCAAATCGTGCATATTTTTGGAGACAAAGTGGACCAAGCAGAAGAACTTAAGAAACAGGTGGAGAAGTCTCCCAAAGGAAAGGGAAGGCGCAGCAAGACAAAAGACCTTTCCTTAGAACTTATAAAGATTTCTTCGCCTTTCGGCCAGGAGGAATCAGGCAGCGAAGCTCAAGGGGACGTTCATAGCCTGGAGTTTTCATCACTAGAATGTAAAAACTTTTCTTCTACTGAAGATGACATCGACCCATATGAGAAAGAAAAAAAGTTGAAACGGAAAATCCTGGGACAGCAATCCCCAGAGAAGAAATTGAGACTTGAGAATGGCATGGAAATGACAACTGGAGTGTCCCAAGAGAGGTCTGACGATGGCGCAGGAGCCGAGGGCGTGAAAGGCGCACACGTAGAACAGCACTTCAAAACAGAAGGTGAAGGGATGCCATCCCTGACAGCCGAGCCCGACCAGGGCCTTCAAGAACTGACTAGTGAGAAATCGGACAGTCCAGCCGAAGAACCTGTGCACACGCCACTCAAAGAGGAGGAGGATGTGATGCCTCTGATCGGGCCTGAAACCTTAGTTTGCCATGAGGTAGACCTGGATGATTTGGATGAGAAGGATAAGACCAGTATTGAGGATGTGGTAGTGGAAGGCTCTGAGTCTAACTCTCTGGGTTCCGTTCCGCCTGCCTTACCTCCTGTAGCACAGCATAACTTTTCCGTAGCTTCCCCACTCACTCTCAGCCAAGACGAGTCTCGAAGTATAAAGAGCGAGAGCGACATTACAATTGAAGTTGACAGCATCGCCGAAGAATCGCAAGAAGGCCTCTGTGAGAGGGAATCAGCGAATGGGTTTGAAGCCAGCGTTGCCCCTGGTGCCTGTAGTATAATTGCACACGAGCGAGAGAGCAGAGAGAAGGGTAAGTCTCACGGGGGACCGAGCCGGTCAGGGCTTGGATATGACAGACGTTTACGATTGTCTGTTTAAGAAAATAGTGGAATGGCGTGGACAGGTGTATAAACAGACCTGTCGCCTCTGCTTCTGTTTTCAAGTTTTTCCTTTATTTCAGGTCAGAAAAGGCCAAGCGATGGAAATAGTGGATTAATTGCAAAAAAGCAAAAGCGAACCCCAAAGCGGACAAGTGCTGCAGCCAAAACTGAAAAGAATGGAGCAGGTGGGTGTTTGCCAGTGCTCGACTTCCGGTGCTCTGCTTCCGGTGCTTGTCTGACCTTGCCGGTGCTTGTCGCTGCCGGTTCCTGCCCAGCAGACTCCAGACTTGATTATTTGAGCCAGTCCAAATATGAGTGAGGTTTATTATGTTTTGAAAATAATTTCATTCTTTTTAGTGTGTGTGTGTGTTTGTGCGCGAGCATTTGTGCTCACGCGTGTATGTACATGTACATATGTGTGTATGCACATGCCATCAAGTGTATGTGGAGGTCAGAGAACAACCTGTGCAGTCACTTCTCTGTCCGTCTGTATATGACGGGATTAAACTCAGATGTGGAGACTTGCTCTGCAAGAGCACTACCCGACTCCCCCCACCCCCTTACCCCTCGTCTTCATTTTAATCTAAAGATGCCTAAAGATGTTTTACTTAGAACTGCAACGGCTAAAATTATCACTTAATGGAAAGCAATTGAATATAAGGCATTTAAGAATCTTCAAGAGGGGCTGGTGAGATGGCTCAGCGGGTAAGAGCACCCGACTGCTCTTCCGAAGGTGATAAGTTCAAATCCCAGCAACCACATGGTGGCTCACAACCATCCGTAACGAGATCTGGCGCCCTCTTCTGGAGGGTCTGAAGACAGCTACAGTGTACTTATATATAATAAATAAAATAAATCTTTAAAAAATAATAATAAAAGAAAAGAAAAGAAAAGAATGAAGAAGTCAAGGAAGTTCTTTAAAAAAAAAAGAATCTTCAAGAAAAGAAAAAGTTTGTTGTGGTGTTAAAAGTATGCAAAACGTGTGTTTATACTGGGAATGGTCTCTTTTAGTCAGAAAAGCTGATTTATAAATACTATAGAAATCTTTATTTTATTTTATGCCCATGAATGTTTTGACTACGTGTATATAAATGTACCAAGTGCCGGGCGTGGAGGTGCATGCCTTTAATCCCAGCACTTGGGAGGCAGAGGCAGGCAGATTTCTGAGTTCGAGGCCAACCTGGTCTACAAAGTGAGTTCCAGGATAGCCAGGGCTGTGCAGAGAAACCCTGTCTCGAAAAAACCATAAAAAAATAAAATAAGGGGCTGGTGAGATGGCTCAGCGGGTAAGAGCACCCGACTGCTCTTCCGAAGGTGATAAGTTCAAATCCCAGCAACCACATGGTGGCTCACAACCATCCTTAATGAGATCTGGCGCCCTCTTCTGGAATGCCTGAAGACAGCTACAGTGTACTTACATATAATAAATAAAATCTTTTTAAAAAAAATAATAATAAAATAAAATAAATGTACCAAGCACCTGCCTAGTACCCACATTGTTCAAAAGAGAGCACCCCATTTCCTGGAAATAGAGTTATAGATGGTTGTAAGCTGTCAGGTGGGTGCAGGAGCAGCCAGTGCTCTTAACCACTGAGCCACTTCTTCATCCTGAAAAAAAAGGTCAGTGCTCATCAAAAGAATAAAACAGTAAACTGGTATAAATGGATTAGATTGCATGAAAGGCAAATTTCTTTATGAATAAAATTAAATAGTAGAAATAGGTCTTCTGATTAATAAAGGTTGTGACAAAGGATGGAATAAGAGATGTAGTCAGTAAAATTAATAGGTTTCAGTGTGATTAGTGTTGTCAAAGGGCTTAGTTAACTGATACCGAACATAGGCCTAACTGTCGACAGAGTGTTAGAAGAATTTAGGGGAATATTGAGTTGTAGATGCCCAGTATTAGGAAAGAGATGGATTGTGGAGTTTACCACAAAGTGTGTTTTCCAAGAGGATGAGACCACTGTGGGAAAGTAATGAAGATGAGGAAACACCCAGAGAGTTGGCTCAGTCTGTCCAGTGCTTGTGGTAACTGGGGACTTGGCTCATCCTGTCCAGTACTTGTGGCGCAAGCATGAGTACTGACTGACATTTAATCCACAGATGTAAGATCTGGTCAGGTGGGCTTTTGCACACCTTTAAACCTTTTTTGGGGGGCGAGGCAGTGAGACAGGCAGGTCCTTGGGGTCCTAGGGGATTATGCAGCAAACTCTTCTTTTGAGGACAAATAGTAATCAAAATGTAACCATTATAATTAAGGCCTAATAAGAGGCCAGTAGGATGCCTCAGCAGGTAAAGCATTTGCAGTGCGATCCTGACAATCTGAGTTCTATCCCCAGAACCCACATAGAGCTGGGACTTCTACATGTCCTCTACAGCATCTGCCTGTAGCCCCTCCTCCACATCCTACACACAAGAATAAGGTTTTCTTTCTCTTTTTCTTTAAAGATGCCCAGATTTTTTTTAAGATTTATTTATTATATGTAAGTACACTGTAGCTGTCTTCAGACACTCCAGAAGTGGGCATCAGATTCTTTACAGATGGTTGTAAGCCACCATGTGGTTGCTGGGATTTGAACTCGGGACCTTCAGAAGAGCAGTCGGCACTCTTAACCACTGAGCCATCTCGCCAGCCCTAAGGTTTTCTCTCTTTTTTTTTTTTTGTTTTTTTTTTGAGACAGGGTTTCTCTGTATAGTCCTGGTTGTCCTGGAACTGACTCTGTAGACCAGGCTGGCCTCGAACTCAGAAATCCGCCTGCCTCTGCCTCCCGAGTGCAAGGATCAAAGGCGTGCGCCACCATGCCCAGCTCTTTAAGAGTAGTAAAGTCAGATACAAAAAGCAGGCTGGGAAACTGTGTGATCTTTGCCCTTTGAGAGTAAAGATAGTGTAAGGGTAAAAGGTATGTCTTGAAAAATTGGTAAAATAAAATTCCAGTTTGCTTTTATGGGAAAACCAGAACATCTCTCAAGATAAAATTGGTGAGGAGGAGGCAGAGGTGCAAATGAAGCCTCTTTTGTTAACACATACATCAAGTTGAGCATAGACCAGCATGCCTTTAATCATAGCACGCAGCTGATGCAGGAGGATCAGGAATTCCAGTCTAGCCTGGCTAGATACTGAGTGTTGACCAATCTAGGCTGTATATTATTAAGGCCATGTTTCAAAAATAAATGTTAAAGAAGATAAGAACAAAAAATAGAAAGAAAGAAAGAAAGAAAGAAAGAAAGAAAGAAAGAAAGAAAGAAAGAAAGAAAGGAAGGAAGGAAAGAAAGAAATCAAATATTGGGCGAGTTTACAACAAGGTCTCCTTGTGTGCTTCATCTACATACTTGGGTTGGATTGCTTGTATGTTTTATTTCAGTGTACATGAAGCTATAGAATAGTTTGTTTTATAACCCTTATTTTCCATTTAGTAACATAGTGGATCCTTAATCATTATTGTGAACTGTAGCTCGTTCATTTTTCTTTTAATTTTGGAAAGAGTGCCCGTGTGCCACTGTGTGTGTGTGTGTGTGTGTGTGTGTGTGTGTGTGTGTGTATGTGTGTATGTTGTGTGCATGTATGTGTCTAGGTGTGTGTATGTGTTGTGTGAATGTGTATGAGTGTATGTATGTATGCATGTATGTGTTGTGTGAGCATGTGTGTGTCTCGGAGCATACCTTGTAAGAGTCAGTTTTTTCCTTCCATCTTGTATCTGAGATCAAACTCGGATCCTCAGTCAGTGCCTTTACCTGCTGAGCCATCTCACCAACCCTGTAGCTCATACTTTAAAAAATCAAAATCAAACAATGGTGGGGAGAACTTTAGCAATATTCAGTAAGACTTCATTTTAAAGCAATTCTTGTTTTTGGGTTTTGAGTGGGGTTTTTTTTGTTTTGTTTTGTTTTGTTTTGTTTTTTTTTTTTTTTTTTTTTTTTTTTTTTTTTTTTTTTTTTTTTTTTTTTTTTTTTTTTTTTTTTTTTTTTTTTTTTTTTTTNCGGTCTCCTGCGAGAACCTCGCCTCACATCAAAGATGCAGAGAAAGAGAAGCACCGAGAGAAGCATCCAAACCCATCCCCCAGGACGTACAAGTGGAGCTTCCAACTCAGTAAGGGCCTGCCTGATAGCCTGAGTATAAATTAGGAAATATAAATAATATTAGAAAGCATTAACAAATTACATACCTGTTCCAAATCAATTTTCATCACTTGTATGTAAATCTCTGTGTGTATATGTTTTCTTTTTTAATTTGGATAACTTGGTATGACAAAATCTTCACTTAAGAAACAAAACATGGCGGCCGGGCGTGGTGGCGCACGCCTTTAATCCCAGCACTCGGGAGGCAGAGGCAGGCGGATTTCTGAGTTCGAAGCCAGCCTGGCCTACAGAGTGAGTTCCAGGACAGCCAGGGCAACACAGAGAAACCCTGTCTCAAAAAAACAAACAACAACAACAAAAAGACACAAAGCATGGGCTGAGTACGTGACTCACCCTGTAACCCAGCATGCATGAGGGTGAAGCAGGAGGATTGTAAGTCTGAGGGCAGCCTGGGCTACACAGACTTTGTATGGTGTATGACTTATAAATCAGTGAAACTGACGTGCCTTCCCTTTGCTGACAGTTAGAAATACTAAGTACACATCAGTCAGATTGTTCTATTTTAATGTTTTCTTATATTTCATGATGAATGATGCATGTTTAATATAGAATATTTGAGTAAAGAAATCTTAATCATAAATTTAATGTAATCACATCTCATGTAAAGAGCTTATGTCGGGCATAATAAACTGAAGCTTTTACTGATTTGCAAGTTTGACTTTAGATAGCATTGCTTTCTCTGCTTTCATGAAATTGTTGTTTTAAAATTCAGATTAATTTTATCTTTCCTTTTAGATGAATTAGATAATATGAACAGTACAGAGAGAATCTCTTTTCTCCAAGAAAAACTACAGGAAATCAGAAAATACTACATGTCTTTGAAGTCTGAAGTTGCAACCATTGACAGAAGGAGGAAAAGATTGAAAAAGAAAGACAGAGAAGGTAAAGCTCCTCCCGTTTCTCCTGCCTTCAGATACATGCCTCTATTACCCATAAGCTTTTATCTCAAGCTTATGGGTAATAGAGGCTGCTCAGAGACTTTGTGTTTTCTCCTCTTGTTGAAAGTGGGTGTGCTGCAGCTGAATTAACCAGAATGACACCCTTGAAAGGAGTATGAACTATTTTAAACTTTGTGATTTACTAAACATGTTGGGTTTTCCTGGAGGGTATATTTGCCCAACAGATTTTTACTGCTGCCCCTATGTTATTTGTGGTTCACCAAATGAATCTTCAGCATTACCTATGTGGAGCATAAACTTCATAAACAACTTCAGGGCAGCACTAATGAGCATACGTCACGTGCCAGGGGCTCCACAGGTGATGCAGAGGCAAGAGGAATCAGACACAGGCTTCCACCTCTAGTATCTTAACATCTGCTGCGTAGTGTGTGCCTTGCAGGACATTAACCAGTCTGCTTTGAAATAATCTTAAAGTAGTATCTGTGCTATGCTTTAAGCATGCAGAGTTGACAGTCAGTCAAACATTGGACATGGTACCTATCCAAGGTCTGCCAAAATACGGTAACAGAAATTAAGTTCTGTGTCCTAAACTCATTATTAATCAGATGCAAACAAGGAGAGATGATCACTTGGTGTGACTGTAGGAAGAAATAGTGTCCAAGATGATAATGCCAGTCACTGGGAAAAACAGGAGGGACTAAGCACGTAACAACCTCGTCTTGTTTGATACTAACGAGGACATAGTCAATGAAAATGTAACGACAATTGTTTTCTTACATCCTTAGTCCTGTTTCATATCAGGGTCCTACACGGGGAAAAGTCCTTCCTTCTGGTAGGACACTGAGGTAGTCCCTAATAGGGTGGGTACTCCAGTCTCGGTCGTACTATCTTGACAATGTGAAAGCCCTCATACACTCATACACAGGGGTGTTCCTTCCTCATCTTCCTGACACTTCTCAGTCTAATCAAATTGCCCACTGGGACTAACCATCAAACTCACCCAAGCACATCCCTTAACCACAAGATTCTACTTTGACCAAGCGCACTCACAGACTGCTGTGCTCCCCAAGAAAACAGCACCAAAGAGCACACTCACTTGCCCTTAGAGTTAAAAAAAAGCAAGCAAGTCAGATGACACCCTCGTGACTGCAGAAAAGGTCTCAAGTTAGGGACAGGATGAGACTGGTTGAAACTGTATCGAGAAATGGGATCATCGCGCCTACCCTTTAAAGAAAGGTTCACTTCTCTCCACCTCTAGCAGAAACATGAACAGAGCCAGCTTTGTAGACTCAGGGGCACCAGCTATAGTTAATGGTGATAGAAAAGGGGTAAATCAGGAGTAAGTACCAAATGGTGACTCTCTGTCCTTTTCTGAACCACGATGTAACCCTCCCACTCTTGAGAACCATAGCTAAGTATGAGGCTTCTCCTGAGGAAACTAACTGTGCCTAGACAAACTGTCTACCCTCGACAAAGACAAAGGCCAAACTAGGAAAAGAAAAGACACCTTAAAAAAAAAAAAAAAAGCGGTTATTTATTTAAAGGCATAAAATAAAGTAAAAAAATTTAAGCTGTTCATGAAGGCTTGTCACTGTGGCTGTAATCTTAGCCTTTCAGAGGTGGAGGCAGGGAATCAAGAATTCAAGGGCAGCCTGAAAGGGGTGGCTGATTCAAGGCTAACCTGGGTCAAGTAAGACCCTCTCTACCAAAAAAAAAAAGAGAGAGAGAAATGATTTTTATATATATAAAGAGAAATCTATGAAGGTACGAAAGGGGCATTTAAGAAAATAGTAAAAAGGGGGCTGGTGAGATGGCTCAGTGGTTAAAGAGCACAGACTGCTCTTCCAAAGGTCCCGAGTTCAAATCCCAGCAACCACATGGTGGCTCACAACCATCCGTAATGAAATCTGATGCTCTCTTCTGGAGTGTCTGAAGACACACTACAGTGTACTTACATGTAATAAATAAATAAATATTTTAAAAAAAAAAAAAAAAAAAAAAAGAAAATAGTAAAAGGGAGAATACATGTAAAACTGAAAAAACAAACAACAACAACAAAAAAAACCCATTAGAAAGGAAGAGAGCCAGGCAGTGGTAAGGCCTGCCTTTTCCCTGCACTCAGGAGGTAGATCGGGACCAGCCTGGTCTACAGAGTGAGTTCTAGGACAACCAGGACTACTCAAAGAAATCTGTCTCGAGGGGAAAAAAAAAAAGCCAACAAAAAACACGCCAGCTAGATGTCTGTGGTGTAACCTGCCCTGTCTGTACACTCCTGATGCACCCACACTCGGGCTCCTGAGGAAGGCTTTGCCATTTCCCTGGGCCTCGCCCTGTGGAGGAAGGCTCTGCTGTTTGCCCATAGGTCTCAGACCGTGATCCGTGACGTGGCCATTCCCAACAACTCAGTCACTCAGAACTTCACACACTCTTCCAGGAAAACAGTTAGGGCAAACCTTGCCATTGACAGGCTGTAGGGTGTCCCCTGCTGAGCAGCCTTGCTGGGCAGGCCACTTCTCCAGGATCTGGATAGAACAGGAAAAGGTGGGAACAGCAGGCTTGGGGAGGTATCTAAATAACTCCGCGCATGCACACACTCACTTGCTCGTCCACTAGGGCTGAGTTTGTTGAGAGCAAGTTCTCCCTCTGGCAGAACTGAGGATGCCCTGGCCTATTCTTAGGCCAGCATTTTTCAATACTGAAAAATGACCTGGAGCAGATGGAAAGAAATTAGACTTTGAAAGTTTGTCCATTTTAAGTAAAAATGGTAAATAGTGCCGGGCAGTGGTGGCGCACGCCTTTAATCCCAGCACTCGGGAGGCAGAGGCAGGCGGATTTCTGAGTTCAAGGCCAGCCTGGTCTACAAAGTGAGTTCCAGGACAGCCAGGGCTAGACAGAGAAACCCTGTCTCGAAAAACCAAAAAAAAAAAAAAAAAGGTAAAAATAGTAAGAAGTCGTTACAGAATCGGTAAACACAAGGATGGGCTGGTATAACTCAGTTCAAAGTGCTTACCTAGCCAGAGAAGCCTTTGGGTTCATTGCCACTCTTGCCCCTCCCTACCTGACACCAGACTTCATCTCTCTTCTAATCCTCACTTTTGTGATGTCTGACTTTGTTTAGGTTTTCATTTTGGTTGCAGTGCTGGGACTAGAACCCAGGGTCTGTGTATAGCACCCTGGCTCTTGCGTTCCCCGCTGCCTCCCAACCTTGTGGTAGCTCTTCTGTATGGTTAATTCCCTTAATTGGCCCAAAGTTGAGCCCAGCAGAGTGCTTGCTGACAACTTGCGCCCCTTTTGCAGCGTTTAGTCAGCCCCTGATTGAAGTGAATGATGCTAAAAATCTAGTTGCAGCCAGGTGGAGTAGGGCATGCCAGTAATCCCAACACTTGTGGAGTAGAGGCAAGAAAATCAGAAATTAAGGTCATCCTTGGCTATATATCAAGTTTGAACTAGTCTGGGCAATGTGAGACTGTCGCAGAAACAAGCAGCAAATCTTCCTTAGAATTTAGCATCTAACTTTAGGTATCTGAGGAGTCATTTCTTGATCTAACCTGCTTGTGTTGATTCCACAGTGTCTCACGCAGGAGCGTCTATGTCCTCTGCTTCATCAGACACTGGAATGAGTCCCTCTTCATCGTCTCCCCCCCAAAATGTACTTGCTGTAGAGTGCAGGTGATGAACAGTTCTCCACCCCCCAGCAGTTTGCTGCCATGGACATAAATCCCCAAACCCTGAAATACAACCACAGAAAGCACTCAGCTGGCTAAGTATATCCTTCCTGTATAGTTTCCAGGATTGTATCTAGACCCTCCTCTCTCCTTTTTTATTGTTGCAGAAAATAAGCTTATTAATAATTGAAGGTTAGGCGGCCTGCCGTATTGGTCATAATTTTTCCTCTGTATTTTTTTTTCTTTTTATTTTTCTTTTTATTTTTCTTTCTTTTTTTTTTATGTGTGTGTGTGATAGAGATAAAAAGGGCACTTATTAGCAAAATGGAATTTGTATAATAAAGCTTTCAAGTGTTCTAGAAATCATAGACAAGCAAGTGCACCCAACAGACAGGAGAGCATTATCTGGCTTAACAGTTTCTGCTGCACTTTCACTGAGCTGCATTGAACACTTGGTGAGTAGGGGGTTTATTGTGTGTTATTCTTGTATTATTATAATTATTATAATAATTATTATTAATGTTGATTTTTTTTTTAAATTTCAATTTTGTGGAAGCACTTGCTATGTAGAACTGCCAAAGTATATGTGCAGCAGTGTACCCAGGTTTAAACGTGTAAATGGGACAAAATAAATTGTGAAAGGAAGTGTAGTTGACTGAAAACTGCAGTTGTAATAAGTCTTCCACTTTTTATAGGACTTTTGAGCACACAATTATGCAAATATTTTAATGTTTATTAATGTTTACAGTGGAATTGTGAATAAGTTTTCAGTGGACTATCTTATCCCTTGACAAAAATATTTTGTCTTTTTTCTATGTAATTTCAGAGTTTTTATTTTGTTACAAAAATACAAAAATGAAATATATAACAACAATGAAGTTATTTAACAAGATTTCTAAAGCTGAAAATTTTGTGTAAAATAAGGTATTATCTTGCAACTTGTTAAATATATTTATTCAGACATTGGATGGTTGTATTTTTATGTATTTTTTAAAATATAAATAAAATTGAAAAAAAAGACAATTCTAGGTTAATTCACTCTTCGGATGGCAGTAGTGGTCAGCTGCCCCTTTTGCAGGGGGCTGCATCTGCAACCGCGGGCGCTGCAGGGTGTCCATCTCCACCTTTCCAACCGAGCAGCTGAGAGAGGGCAGCTGGGTCACTCAAGTCTGGCCTTGCTTAGGAGCTTTGGCAGTCCTCGGATGTAGACTGTTTTGAAGATCACGTTTTTGTTGCCCTTAAGATGCTTGTCACCGTTTTTTTGTGTTCGCTGTACTGCCGAATAAATTTATATCTCCCAAAGTCGAGATGCAACAGTCACGTAAAGCCACTATGTATTCCTTGTCTGTGAATTGTTCCACAGACTGATACATTTGTAAATAATTCTTCCAAAATCATGTATTTAAAGCAGTTTTGCATATACATTATGTAAAAAAAGTGATTTTTTTAAAAATAATTTTTAAACTCATGTTTGTACATTAAAGGGGTTGTTTTGAAGCCTCCTTTTCTGTGTTTCTATGCTGTAGTGTGGTAGCCTGGGGAGTTTGACCCTGAGGGCGGACAGAGGCACAGCTCTGCTACAGCAAAGCGTTACCGAAATTATGTTTTCAGCGTCATCTTTCCACATTGTGAACCTGTGATTCAGACTTCTTCCATTTTCTCAGAGAATTAAAACAAAAAAGTACTCTTGTAATATGAACTTTTCCGTCTTTTCTTTGCAAAACAGAAGTATCTCAAGGTCAAATAAAAAGGAGCCCAGTGGGCGTGTCTAGTTTTCTTTTAAGTGACTGTTTTTTCCAAATGCCAGTAACTTATAGTTGGAAAATTAGATTCTACAAAACTAAGCATTTTAAACAATAAATAAATAAATAAAATAAACAAAAAAACTAAGCATTTTAGTACATTCTTCAACTTTCAAAATACTTCTAGTACTTAACTATAAAAATGAAAAAAAATTGTCACTCAAAACTAGGAAGCAATATTAGACATGTTAGTCATCGTTTTTAGTGGCAATTTGATAAATCTGAGATAACTCACTAGTTTGAATACTGTCCCTCTTAGCAGATAGAAATTTGGTGCCAAAGTATTGGGATGTACCTACAGAACACAAATTATATATTCACTCAACATAGATATAGATACGATCTATACCATTTTATTAGGACACTAGGGAAAAAATGTGAAATTGAGTATTGGTTAAGCATTGCAGTTCAAATGTTGGGCTTATTTTGAGTTTACCTAAACTTTGAACAGATTATTACATATTGCATGTGACTAAGAAAGTAAAAGTATAAAGATACTATATAAAAAAGGAATATACTGCCAGGCGTGGTGGTGCACGCCTTTAATCCCAGCACTTGGGAGGCAGAGACAGGTGGATTTCAGAGTTTAAGGCCAGCTTGGTCTACAAAGTGAGTTCCAGGACAGCCAGGGTTATACAGAGAAGCCCTGTCTTGAAAAAAAAAAAAAAAAANATATCTGATAGCTTTCCAGTCTCTTCTGTTTTACCTCACAGCTCACTGTGTGTGTGTGTGTGTGTGTGTGTGTGTGTGTGTGTGTGTGTGTGTGTAAGGAGTCGCTTCCTTCAGTGTTCCTTGGTCATAGGTGTACCTCATGGTCCTAGCCAACCTCTTAACACAGAGTAGTCAAAGTTACTAGTTAAGTCAAAGAAAATTTTTATTCAGTTACTTTAAAAAAAAAAAAAAAGTATTGATCTTTATATAGAAAACCAGACATGTAAGATCTTGAGGGCTCTTTTTTAACACAATAGTGTTGAGATATCAACTCTGTGATATGAATGAAGCTAGACTTGCATCATGACATAATTGCCAATTAAAATGCCCCCACTAATGAGTTGCTTTCCCATCTCCCTGGTTGTCCTCCCCAACCCACCCCCGTCATTTTTATGCAGCTGCTTAACAAGGCTTACTTCACTCCAGGAGGACAGCATGGAATTCTTGTGTCAGGATTGATTGGCTCAGGATGGAGTTCCCACTGGTAAGAAATTTCCAACAGGCCGGGCAGTGGTGGCACACGCCTTTAATCCCAGCACTCGGGAGGCAGAGGCAGGCGGATTTCTGAGTTCGAGGCCAGCCTGGTCTACAAAGTGAGTTCCAGGACAGCCAGGGCTAGACAGAGAAACCCTGTCTCGAAAAACCAAAAAAAAAAAAAAAAAACCAAACCAAAACAAAACAAAACTGTGAACCTTTTTTTATTTCAGTGCTAGGGACTGAACCCTAGAGTCTTGTGCAGGCTGGAGATATTTTCTGCCACTAAGCTACATTCTTATCCCCAAGGGAATCTTTCAAACATCCAAAGGTCCTGAGTTCAATCCCCAGCAACCACATGGTGGCTCACAACCATCTGTAATGGGATCAGATGCCCTCTTCTGGTGTGTCTGAAGATGGGCACATTACTAGAATTTGCAGATGGTCTGTGAATCCTGAGCACACAGTTTTCCTTAGGGGACATGGTGTTTTCTTCTCTTCACTAGATACTTTCAAAGCAAAACTGATGTTGAACTTATACTTGCATTAACAGTGTAAAGGAGTTTCTAACATGTGAGGGTGCTTGCCACTAACGCCTGACATATGACGTCATTTGGTGATGATAGAAATGCACATTAAAAGCACAGCACACCACTATTATTAGAATGACAATGACAAAACCAACAAGTACAATCCCCAAATCCCTCAGTCTTGACAATCCGCAGTGGAGTAGGGTGCCATGCACCAGGAGTCCCTGTATGCTGGTTGGTAGGAAAGCAAGAACATCAGATGACCCAAGAGTCTTACTTCTACAATGGCTTAATGCATTCACAAAGACTTGCTTTTGAGAAATGTATGTTTTATTGCAGAGTAGCTTTGGCAAGGGACGAAGGGGGTTAACAGAGGTTAACAGGATACTGAGAGGGAGTCCTACATCTGCCCAGAAGAACCTAAGTATACTTAAAGCTCTCTCTCACAAGGCAACTCCATCAAAGACAAGGCCCATCTTGGGAATAGTATTACTTCTAAATAGCAGGTGTGGCTTACCATCCTGACCCATCCTTGGAAACCAAGAGAAACTTCAGCAATTTGCTTATGTCCACAAGAGACCAAAAATGGCCTCTTGGAGGAAAGTGAAGCAGAACGAGACAGTTTACTGAGAACATATAGATAAAATATTTTCAATGAGTAGCATGGTTTTCTTTTTTTTCTTTTTCTTTTTTTTTTTTTTTTTTTTGGTTTTTCCGAGACAGGGCTTCTCTATAATCGCCCTGGCTGTCCTGGAACTCACTTTGTAGACTAGGCTGGCCTCGAACTCAGAAATCCGCCTGCCTCTGCCTCCCAAGTGCTGAGATTAAAGGCGTGCGCCACCACGCCCGGCTCGCTCAGGATCATTTTATACTAGGTAAGGATTTGTCGGAAATTAAAATTTAAGAGTTATCTTCTATTTTTTTTCCCTTGTTCCGGTCAACCCCGCTCGCTCCGGCCAGCCCCACTCGCTCCTGGCCGCCCCCGTACGCCCCCGCTTGTTCCAGCCAGCCCTGCTAGCTCCAGTCGGCCCCACTCGCTCCGCCCCGCTAACTTTGGCCGTCCCTGCTTGCTCCAGCTGTCCCTGTTCGGCTCCGCTCGCTCCGGACAGCTCCGGTGGGTCTCTCCGGTCCAAGGATTTGTTTCTTATTATTCTTCATAAGTACGCTGTTGCTGACTTCAGAGGCACCAGAGGAGGGCGTCAGATCTTGTTACAGGTGGTTGTAAGCCACCATGTGGTTGCTGGGATATGAACTCACCTTCGGAAGAGCAGTCGGGTGCTCTAACCCGCTAAGCCATCTCACCAGCCCTAGCTTCTATTTTTTATGTTTACTCTGGCAATATAAAATGTAGGCATTTTACTTATTGTATATGTAGGTCAAAGTCCGAGAGTAGCTTCTCTCTCCACCATGTTTGTTTCAAGATTTATTTATTTATTTTAAGTGCACGGTAGCTGTCTCAGACACTCCAGAAGAGGGCATCAGATCTCATCACAGATGGTTGCAAACTGTCATGTGGTTGCTGGGATTTGAACTCAGGACCTTCAGAAGAGTAGTTGGTGCGCTTAACCACTTAGCCATCTCTCCAGCTTCTCTCTGGCAACTCTTAGCAGATAAGAATCTTAGATTATCTTGTTGGATGTAATTTAAGAAGAAAGCCAATTACTTATACATACATCCATTTATTATATACATAAATGTCCTTAAGCTTCACAACAGAGCTTTTCAAAATGAATTTTGCATGATACAGAGTGCAAACTGAACACAGCTTCATAATTCTGTTAACTGCAAATATCAAAATTATAAATACTGTTCTTAATTCTGTTTTAAAAGATGCACAGTGGTTCTCTGTGGGTAAGAAGTATCTTGTGCTTGTCATCATCAAAAATATTATTAGAATTTGAAGAAAAATAAAAAGCTGAAGGACTGAGAAGAGGGACATACATGAGTCTCCAGGCTCAAAAGGCCAGCCTGGCAGTACACAGAAGACCCCATCTTGGGAGTTAAACATCAGAACAAACTGTGCTGTGCTAAGCATGAAGCCTGGATCTGTTGAGATTTCTTTTTCTTTTTCTGAGACAGGGTTTCTCTGTGTAGCCCTGGCTGTCCTGGAACTCACCCTGTAGACCAGGCTGGCCTCGAACTCAGAAATCCGCCTGCCTCTGCCTCCCAAGTGCTGGGATTAAAGGCGTGCACCACCACGCCCGGCTTAGGTTCACAGTTTTTGATCAGTACAGAACCATTAGAATTTGCAAACAGCTTGTGATCTTGGACACATCATTAGAATTTAAGAATTTAAGATAGTCCATGGATCCTGATTTTATTTATATATAATCCCAGCACTCGGGAGGCAAAGGCAGGCGGATTTCTGAGTTTGAGGCCAGCCTGGTCTACAAAGTGAGTTCCAGGACAGCCAGGGCTATACAGAGAAACCCTGTCTCGAAAAACCAAAAAAAAAAAAAAAAAAAAAAGACATGGAGACGTCTCAGCATGCACACGGGCACGAGTACACACTCAAACTAAAGCAGTATGGTTAGCCGAATGCTGATGCTGTTCTCCTCTCTGTTATGACTGCTGCAGTGTATATGTCCATTACTGAGACTGATGATGAAATCAGTTCTCCCAGATGACACCAAAGCTGCATGTGTTGTGTAAGTCTGCAAACCCAGACACAGGACACTGACCAAGTGTTATCTTTCCAGCGACTGAGTCTACGTCATTGACAAGTTGGTCCATTCATGCATTAAGGTTTTTGCCTTACAGTAAGTCTTTTTTTTTTTTTTTGGTTTCTCTGTATAGTCCTGGCTGTCCTGCAACTCATTTTGTAGACCAGGCTGGCCTCAAACTCAGAGATCCTCCTGCCTCTGCCTCCCAAGTCCTGGGATCAAAGGCGTGCGCCACCACGCCTGGCTTCTTAAGCCATCTTTTATAAGACTGACTGTGCCGGGGTTGTATACTTTATTATGCAATTTATTGTGTATCAGCTATTTTCTTAGAGTTGATTAACAGTCAGTTATTCAGTGTAGAACCATGCTTTGGTTGAGTGGTAACAGTCACAAAATTACAGTTACAATGTAACAATGAAAATAATTTTATGGTTGGTATTAAAGGCTGGCAGCATTAGGAAAGTTGATATAATCTTAGTTTGAAACTGTCCAGAGCTTTCACCAGATTAGCAGGAGTGGTCCAGTAGCTAAAGTACTTTGCTGTGCAAACATGAGGACCTTCCCTTTGGAAGCCCCAGATTCACTATGTCCCTCCCTGCCACAGTCAGCAACCCAAAAGCTGAGACTCCCTCAAATGGAGGGAAGCTAGCTGCAAAGAAGACTCTGAGACCAGACCATGTGTCTGGAAGTTCAGACCAACTGAGTCACCTGGAAAGGCCACTCCCACCTGGTGAGCTGCCTGCAGGCTGTGCAGTGTGTTCCAGGTTCCCTACTTTGTGGGCTGTTACCGGTGCTGGGGTGGGCTGTGGAGATGCAGATGTCTCTGAGTCATTCATGCTCCTTTGACCCCTCACCCCTACTCCTGTAACTCCAATCAAAACTCATTGGTTCACCAAGTTGGATTTCGATGGTGTCTGTACTTAGGTCAGTTGTAGGACTTCTACCTGAGGTGAGGAAATGTGTGTCTTGTCTCCCCAGGGAAAATGTCACACGACAGTCCCAGCTACAACAGACCATAATGTTGTCCTGTAATGACAGCCAGTTTGTTTTCTTTTTTTTTTTTTATAATAAACTTTTGCAAATAGAAGACTTAAGTTAGCCGGGCGTGGTGGCGCATGCCTTTAATCCCAGCACTCGGGAGGCAGAGGCAGGCGAATTTCTGAGTTCGAGGCCAGCCTGGTCTACAGAGTGAGCTCCAGGACAGCCAGGGCTATACAGAGAAACCCTGTCTCGAAAAACCAAAAAAAAAAAAAAAGAAGACTTAAGTTATCATAGGAGGGCTGGAGAGGTGGCTCAGTGGTTAAGAGCACTGATTGCTCTTCCAAAGGTCCTGAGTTCAAATCCCAGCAACCACATGGTGGCTCACAAGCATCTGAAATGAGATCTGACACCTTCTTCTGGTGTGTCTGAAGACAGATACAGTGTAAATAAATAAATAAATAAATCTTTTTTTTAAAAAAGTTATCATAGGAAGAACATGCACTATTCACGAATAGCAGTATGTAACTTTCACCTTGGTCTAATACCAAGGGCAGGGACTTCTTGTTTTGTTTTTTTGTTTGTTTGGTTTTTTTTTTTTTTTTTTTTGAGACAGGGTTTCTCTGTATAGCCCTGGCTGTCCTGTAACTCACTTTGTAGACCAGGCTGGCCTCGAGTGCTGGGATTAAAGGCGTGCACCACCATGCCTGGCTGGGCAGGGACTTCTCTTTTTTATATATATATTTTATTTATTAATTATATGTAAGTACACTTTAGCTGTCTTCAGACACTCCAGAAGAGGGCATCAGATTTCTTTACGGATGGTTGTGAGCCACCATGTGGTTGCTGGGATTTGAACTCGGACCTTCAGTCGGCGCTCTTAACCACTGAGCCATCTCGCCAGCCCGGGCAGGGACTTCTTAATCTCACTGGTATTCAGATCAGATAGGGTGCCTTGCTATGACAATAATGGTACTTAATAGTGAACTAGTAAGTACAGTTGAATAATGCACAACAAAAACTATTTAAGGACTTTAGAACTGAGGCAGGAGGATGGAGAGTTTCAGGCCACCATGAGCTACATGGACACTGTTGAAAATTAAAACAGACGGAGCAGTGATGGCGCATGCCTTTAATCCCAGATCTTTGGGAGACAGAGGCAGGTGGATTTCTGAGTTTGAGGCCAGTCTGGTCTACAGAGTGAGTTCCAGGTCAGCCAGGGCTACATAGAGAAACCCTGTCTCGAAAAACAAAACAAAACAAAACAACAACAAAAAGAAAAAAGAAAAAAAGAAAAGAATTAAAACAGGCCTGGAAGAGATGGCTCCATGGTTTAGATAGAGCATTTGTTGCTCTTGTGGAGGGCAAGGGTTTACCAGTGTACACATGGTTGTTTTCACAATTGTCAGTAACTCCAGTTCCAGGGACCAGTCACCTTCTTTTGACCTTTGCAGGCATTGAGCATGCTCGGCACACACAGATATACATACAGGCAAAGAGCCATACATCTAAGTTACAAACTAATTTAATCCCAGCATCAGTGCTCAGGGAGGCAGAGGCTAGGCCAGCCTGGTCTACAGAGCTAGTTCCAGGACAGCCAGGGCTACAGAGAAATCCTGTCTCCGAAAAAGGACAAAAACAACAAAATTTAGCTTTGTAATGCCTTTATGATCTTTAAGACAAAATCTGTGTATTCTTTTGTTGTGTTTGCTGAATAAAACAAACATAAAGGGAAAAGCACCAGCAAAATGATTTTGTTTGCTTTTCTTCAATACTATTACTTCAGATTCCTTTCCCTCTCCTGAGTTATGGTGGGTGGGGATCTTGGATTGCGAGTGCTCTGGGGACCTAGAAGAGGAGGCTGGCTAGCACTGACCAGGGCTAAGCTGAGATAACTTGGGGCCAAGTGAAGTGCAAGGGAAATCCAGGCGACCCAAGGACACTGCATGCCCTGGCCAAAGGAAATGGTCTTGTCAGGCTGTAGAAGGCTCAGAACTCCCGAATCCAGGGTTCGGGACCCGGGGTTTGCTCACGCGTGGCTGGCCCGCGCCCAACGCTCGCTGGGCAGCCCGATGCCCAGCGTCAGACTTGGCGTCGGTCTCCTGGCGGCCTTGGCAGCGGGCGGCGCCGTCGTCCTGCTCAGCTACTGCGTCTACCTGGACTGGAGGCGGCACCGAGACCCCGCATTCCCCCGCCGCCTGCGGGACAGTGAGTGCCAGCGCGGCCGGTGGGAGGGAGGGCGGCCGAGTCCGGGCTGGTTCCCAAGCTGGTGTCCCGGGTCCAGCCAGCTCGTGCCTGTGTTTACAGAGAGAAGAGCTGGACAGCCCAAGGCCCAGGCGCCCGCCAGGCAGGTGAAGTGCAGCAGACCCGCCAAGGAACCTTCTAGAAGCCCAGGGAGAAGAGGCCTGGCAGTGCAGCACACCTGCTTTATAAAGTTTTAACCTTCCAATTACAAAGGGGAAGGAAAGAAAGGAAAAGTGGGTCTGGTAAGGACACAGTATGAAGGTCTGGTGGGATGGCTCAGCGGCCAAGAGGATTGGCTGCTCTTCCAGAGGACTCCTATTTGATTCCCAGCACCCACAAGGTAGCTCACAACCATCTGTAACTCCAATCCCAAGGGATCTGTCGTCCTCTTCTGTCCTCTAGGGAGTGACAGAGACGCACATAGTTGCATACATACATGCTGGTAAAACAACCATACACATTTTTAAAAGATTATTTATTTATTTATTTATTTATTTATTTGATGTATATGAGTACACCATTGCTCTCTTCAAACACACCAGAAAAGGGCATCAGATCCCATTACAGACAGTTGTGAGCTACCATGTGGTTGCTGGGAATTGAACTCAGGACCTCTGGAAGAGCAGTTGGTGCTCTTCTCTGCCGAGCCATCTCTCCAGCCCCCATGCATTTTTTTTTTTTTTTTAAAAAGGTTCTTATTGTTTATGTTTTGTTTTTAAGTATAAACAGAGCTTGATACTCACGTGTGCAGAATCAGCGCTTGGGAGGTTGAGACAGGAGGGAGTTCAAGGTTAGCCTGGGCCAAACAAAACACTGTTAGAAAGAAAAAGGTATCCATAAAGTAAATTTTGTAGGAACAGGCACTAGGCACTCTTTTTTTTTTTTTTTTTTTTTTTTTTAACTTAGAAGAAAGAAGAGAAACTTGGACCTTCCCATATCCCCACAGGATATGTTGGTCCCCAGGCCAGCCAACACAGAATATGATTGGCTAGTCAGGTTTTTATGGTGATTATTAGTTTTTAGACAGAGGAGGAAGATGGCCCATATGTGATGGTCAGAAGATAACTTGTGAGGTCCATTCACTCCTGTCGCTGCTCCCGTGTGTCTAACTCAAACCTGACTGGGTTTGCTGGGAAGTGTTTTTTAACCTGCTGAACCATTACACTGCCACTATTAGACACTTTTAAAAACTGCCTCTTATTCTGATGTGTATGGATGTTTTTCCAGCCATATGTGTCTATCGTTGGTAGCATTTAGGGGTAGGAAGAAGGCATCTGATCCCCTGGGACTGAAGCTAAGAAAGTTGTGAGCTGCGGTACAGATGCCGGGAGTTGAGCCTAGGTCCTGGGGAAGAGCAGCCAGTGTTCTTGACCACCAAGCCACCTCTTCAGCCCTCTCCCTCATTAGTTATTTTTAAAGAAAATTTGGTCATCTTGGCTATTGGTCCAGCTTCTGTTAACTCACATGAGCTTAAAAGTGCAGGAGAATTTTCACCTTCCCATCTTTCAGGTGATCAGCCTGTGCCTTCCTAAGGTCCTATTATGTGTGAGGCACTAAGGTAGGTCTGGCAATAACAGGGAGTACGAGCCTGAAGACAGAACCTTTCCAATGTGGAGTAAGCACAGAGGCTACTCAGTTTACTTACAGTTTGGTTAAGCTCGCTGTCCTTAGTGCTTGGCTCCTGAATCTGCAGTCTGAGCAGGTTCGGGTGGAGAATAACACTGTTTAGTGTTCACTTAGCCGGAACTGTTGGCATGTGCCTGCGTGTGACCTTGTCATGTAGTCTGTGGGTCCTCATCATATGCTGGGCTGCGTTTCCAGGGGCAAGCAGGCAGGGTCTGAATACTGTATATTCACTGAACAGCGGAAGAGAACAGTGTTGGAGCACATGCAGAGATGGGAATGTGCCTGGAAGCAACTCTTCCCACAGCACTGAGGGCTGCTCGATTTCAAGCAGAGAGGAACTAGACTCCAACTCCTAACAGAGAGACAGGGCTCAGAAAACATGTCTTCACAGGGAATATTGTTGTTGACTGCTTTGGAAAAATGCAATTTTTCCTACATAAGGCTTTGGGGCTGTCGTTGATCTGAGGCAACAATGCTATGGAAGGTGAGATGTGGTACCAGGGAAACCTTTAGGATTCAAGGTGCTACACATGCATGGGGGAGCAAAATGGGGGATGTGCCAGGCCTGATCAATAAGTCAGTCTGGCAAAAGGATCGCAGTGAAGAAGTGTCTGATAAAGCTGAGCTAAGTAAGGACAGAATCCGAGGCAGCTTGATCTGAAGGCTGGGCTTCCAGACTTAGGAGGGAATCAGTTGATTGTCTGAGCAGGAACATTTTTTAAAAAGACAATGGGGGAGGGGGAACCAGAAAGAAACAGACCCCTTAAATATGGTGTGCTAGAAGGGTTAGNGTGTGCTGACCAGTCACTAACCACTACACCACCCTATCCCCAACCATGCACTTTGCCCCTCTGAGAGAGAGTTTGAGTATAGAATGCTATGTTATCTTCTTGACTAAGTAGTACAGGCAAATGACAAAATGACCCCACAGACCATAAAATCACCGCTGCCAAATTACCAGGCACTGCTGCTAACCCAGGCAAGGAAGTGATTCCTCCACTGACAAAGCCTCTTTCGCTTTATCAGTACCAAGGTCAGCCATTAGGATAGAGATGCAGGTTCCTGTGATGAAGGTACCTGATACTGCATTTTTCTCATGCCACCTGAAATTGTAACTGCATTTTAGAAACTAGTTAGAAAAACATTTCTCGTCCATTGAGTTTAGAGGTCAGATTTTTTTTTTTTTTTTTTTTTTTTTTGGTTTTTCGAGACAGGGTTTCTCTGTCTAGCCCTGGCTGTCCTGGAACTCACTTTGTAGACCAGGCTGGCCTTGAACTCAGAAATCTGCCTGCCTCTGCCTCCTGAGTGCTGGGATTAAAGGCATGCGCCACCACGCCCGGCTAGAGGTCAGATTTAAGGGGTGTCTTTTACATTGTTTCTCACTGAGGTAGGGCTTCATTTTGTCTTCTTGGCTGGTCTGGAATGTTCTAAGAACATTGTCTACCTACCTTTGCCTCCCAAGTGCTGAGAATACAGGTATGTGCCACCAGTCTGGCCTAAGAAGCACTTCTTTTATTAAATGTGTGTATTTATTTATTTATTTATTTATTTATTTGTCAAGTGGTACTTTAAAAATAAGCATTAATTTTGACAGTAACTGTATACATTTATACATATTTTATAAATCCTCTAGTTATGGTACCCAGTAAAGAAGGAAGAACTACAAGAATATTTTTTGCGAGAGGTGCAGATGGGAAAACTTTGTTTAATTAGAGGTAAGACTACAACATTCTTTTGTATGCTTTTAATCATATCTCCTTCAAAAACTGTTTGATTAGTCAGTCATGGCATATATTTATAAAACCAGTACTTGGGAAGCAGAAGCAAGAAGATTGAGTTTAAGGCTAGCCTAAACTATTTCACAGTAAGAGAAAAATAAAAAGGAAAAATATTTAATATTAGATAAACTAGCTAGATGTGGTGACCAAGTCACTTCAGTTACAAGAAGCAGTCTTTGACTTGGTGCTGCTGCTGCTATCCCCATCCTGGGTATGGTAGGACATACTTGCAATCTTTTTTTTTTTGGTTATTTGAGACAGGGTTTCTCTGTATAGCCTTGGCTGTCCTGGAACTCACTTTGTACACCAGGCTGGCCTTGAACTCAGAAACCCACCTGCCTCTGCCTCCCGAGTACTGGGATTAAAGGCATGCGCCACCACGCCTGGCTCATACTTGTAATCTTAATACTTCAAGATGCCAAGGTGAAAACTCCATGAATTTGAAGCTAGCCTGGGCTATTGAGTGTCTCCAAAAAAAAAAAAATAATCTAAAATGCATTGTAAAAGCTTTCCTCGGCCGGGCGTGGTGGCGCTCGCCTTTAATCCCAGCACTCGGGAGGTAGAGGCAGGCAGATTTCTGAGTTCGACGTCAGCCTGGTCTACAAAGTGAGTTCCAGAACAGCCAGGGATACACAGAGAAACCCTGTCTCGAAAAACCAAAAAAAAAAAAAAAAAAAGTTTTCCTGCCAGATATAGTGGTCCATACAATTTAATCCTACATTTGGGAGACAGCGGCAGGAAGATCTGAGTTCAAGGTCAGCCTGGTCTACCTGTGAACTGCAGGATAGCCATGGCTACATAGAGGACCCTGTCTCAAAAGAACAATATCAAACCAACTTTTTTCCTGACTTGAATATTCTAAATACTTTACTACAAAAGGCCACTTTACTATTTAATTTAGTGAGAGGGGCCTACACTTTATGACCACAGCAGTGTTTGAACTTTCACCTAACTCCTTTTTTTTTTGGGGGGGGGGCGGCATTTCGAGACAGGGTTTCTTTATATAGCCCTGGCTGTCCTGGAACTCACCTTGTAGACCAGGCTGGCCTCGAACTCAGAAATCCGCCTGCCTCTACCTACGGAGTGCTGGGATTAAAGGCATGCGCCACCATGCCCGGCATAGAGCCACTTTTCAAATAATCCACAATTAAGCTTTAATGAGGTTATAGCGGATATGAGTATATCAGTTACAAGAGTAACTCTCCATCAGATTGTGGAAGTTACTTTAAATCTCTCCAGGGACAACCTTTCCTCTCTTCCTTGCATTTCTGTGTAGTCCGGGCTGTCCTAGAACTCACTTTGTAGGCTGGTCTGCAACTCAGAGATCCACCTGCTTCTGTCTCTCTCTGCTTGGGTTAAGGGTGCGCAGCTCTCCTTTTTCCCCTTCTTTGGGACAGGGTTCTCTGTGTGGTCCTGGCTGTCTTGGAGCGTGCTCTCTGGAATCTGCCTCTGCCTGCTGAGTGCTGGGATTAAAGTGTTTGTTTTCCTCTCAAAAGATCTTGGGCCGGGCATGGTGGCGCACGCCTTTAATCCCAGCACTCGGGAGGTAGAGGCAGGTGGATTTCTGAGTTCGAGGCCAGCCTGGTCTACAAAGTGAGTTCCAGGACAGCCAGGGCTATACAGAGAAACCCTGTCTCAAAAACAAAACAAAACAAAAGATCTGTGCATTAGCCTATATTTAAGTGGGTAACATTATCTAGGACTTATAAAAACAATTAGGGGCAGAGCGATGGTGCAGAGCACGTGTTACTCTTGCAGAGGTCTCAGCACCCATGTGTAGGGCTAACAACCTTCATAATTCCAGCTCCAGGGAATCCAATATCCTCTTCTTGGGCTCTGCATGCTTGTGGTGCATATACATATACACAAACAAAACACTCATAAAATCTTGTAAGAAGAAACAAATCTTCCCAAACAAATAAACAAACAAACAAACAAACAAACAAACGAGAATCAATAGCCTACACAGCGTCTAACAGTGTCCACGATTATTGTTCAGCTTAGAAGCACGGTAGCAAATTATTAATTTTTGCTATCACATAGTCATTTTTCAAATTAATCAAAACTCTACTGAAGTTAGAACTGCCATGGTGATATGACAAGAGGAAATCTGCATAAGTTAGTGGACATTGTGTTAGACAGCTCCATCTTTTCAAGCCCCAGAGCAAGTTTTTATTCATTTTATACACTTTCCCTAAACAGGATTCCTCAGATTGTGTAAGCGAGGGGGCTCATATAACCTGTGGCTTGGTAGCTCTGGCTGTGCCTGCAGTGTGGCCCAGTCTTAGAACTTGAGTTCAATCCCTGATCCTTCACAAGGGTGAGCCATTCACAAAGATCAATCTAAGATACTTCCTGGATGTGTGAAAATTAAAATGGACAAAACCTTTCAGCTTTAACTTTAGTTGACAATGTGAGGGATTAAAAATTGAATTTAAGGGCCAGGCAGTGGTGGCGCACGCCTTTAGTCCCAGCACTCGGGAGGCAGAAGCAGGCGAATTTCTGAGTTTGAGGCCAGCCTGGTCTACAGAGTGAGTTCCAGGACAGCCAGGGAGAGACAGAAAAACCCTGTCTCGAAAAAACAAACAGAAAACTGAATTTAAGTCAAAGGGAAGCAGGTCAGGTTGGTTCTGTTCGTGACTCCCGGATGACGGTGTGTGCTAGGTGGCATGCAGTAAGCCACTCGAAGTACACTCTTCAGTGCTAACATAGCCTATCTCTGGTGCTAACACAAGACTTCACATTTTTATCATTTTATCCCCCAAGAGTCATTACGTAATAGTTTAAAGGTGAATAAGGATGATTGGAACAAAAATTTAAACTTTTTTTTTTTCCTTCTTAGAAGTGGGTTGTAAGTCTGTTTTTCATCTGAATGTATAATTCATGTGATTTTCTAAAAGTTTAATTTAACCAGTGGCAGGAGTTTGAGGCCAGCCAAGGCTACATGGTGTGACCTTATCTCAAAACATACAACCAAAATAGGGCTGGAGAGATGGCTCAGTGGTAGGAGCACTGGCTGTTCCTCCAGAGGACCTGGTTCCATCGCTAGCACCAGCATGGTGGTTCACAAGCCCTCCTCTGGCTTCTGTTGGCACCATGCATGCATTTAGTGTACAGACACACACGTAAACAAAGCACCCATACACATCAAATAAACGTGTAGTTAAAAAATGAACCATAGCAATGTTTCACCTCTCATATTTTACCAATTAAACATGGATGGCCAACTCATATTAATAAAACTAGACGAGATTAAAAACCCTTGCATTGCTACCCTCCATGTCCCAAATACAGAACATTCCCAAACCAAGTGTGCACATCTAAGACGTTGAGTAACTGTGTAGTGTTTCTCATCATTCTTCACACGACACCCAGTGTCTTCCCTCAGACTTGCGCTCCTGACTCATCCTGGGATTTGCCTAGTAATTGATAGGCACTTAACTTTTTGGAGACAGGGTTTCTCTGTGTAGATCTGACTGTCCTGGAACAAACCCTAGACCAGGCTAGCCTTGACATACATCTGCTTGATGCTTTCTTGGTAATTTTTTTAAAGAGTACTAACATTTTGCCTAAGGTCTGGAGAAATGGTGCCATCAGTTGGGACGCTGCTGTTCTTCCATGGCAGAGCACTAGTTAGCCTGTGAGAGGCTCTGGTTCTAGTCCAAGCACTCATACTCTCTCTCACACACACACACACACACACACACACACACACACACACAGCCTCCCTGCTTCTCCCCTCCCACAACATAATCATTAAAAACACTAATTTATTTAAATAAATTTATCTTTAATCTATTTTTTGGCTTAAGTGTAACAAATGTGTTTCAGGGGAGCGTGGAATGGGCTTTGAACATCTCACCAATGCCCTTTTAGTGTGT
>LR749845.1:674881-876385 GCA_902729485.2 Mus minutoides
TAAGTACACTATAGCTGACTTCAGACGCACCAGAGGAGGGCGTCAGATCTCATTACAGGTGGTAAGCCACCATGTGGTTGCTGGGATTTGAACTCATCACCTTCAGAAGAGCAGTCGGGTGCTCTTACCCGCTGAGCCATCTCACCAGCCCGGGAGTTGTTTTTATAACATTACTTTTTTCCTATTTTTTTTTTTTTTTGCTTAAAATGACACCAAAGCATTCTAATGTAGTGTTATTTAATATGTAAATTGTATTGGTATAGATAAAAATAAAGTATGGTTTTGTTTTGTTTTTTCTTTTTTTGGTTTTTTGAGACAGGGTTTCTCTGTGTATCCCTGGCTGTCCTGGAACTCACTTTGTAGACCAGGCTGGCCTCAAACTCAGAAATCTGCCTGCCTCTGCCTCCCGAGTGCTGGGATTAAAGGCGTGCGCCACCACGCCCAGTTTATAAAGTATGGTTTAAAAAAATTAAAGGATTGCATGATCAAAGCCTAAGTATGAAATTGCAAGGTGCTACAACATGTTCCTTAAAAAATGGAGAGCATACTTGGTATCTTCCTAAACTTTATAAGTTAAATTACCTAACAAGTAGATCTGGGCATGGACGTTTACTGACTTCTCTGCTGGAAGAAGTCTCTCACTCTGAGCAGATATACAAAAGCCCTTATCTGGACACTGGAGCAGGGTGCCGGTCAGCAGCGGGTCCCCCCACGTGTGCTCATGTGCCACCACGCTCTCACTTGCAGAGTTCCAGCTGCTCAGGGCCAGACAAGGTGTGCCAGGCTTCTTCAGCATCACTACCTTGACAAAGGCAGACAAAGAGCATCTCCTGTGTTGCCAGGTGGTGGCACACGCCTTTAATCCCAGCACTTGGGAGGCAGAGGCAGGTAGCTCTCTAAATTGGGAGGCCAGCCTGGTCTACACAGAGAAGAAACCCTGTCTTGAAAAGCCATAAAAGAACATCTGCTCTGGAACCACAACCCAGCCGCTGCATACTTGGTCTATACGGTCGGCCTTGATGCAGTGTGACTGTTAAATTCAACCTGGCATCTTGGGTCCCTGACTGCTTTAGTTCCTCTAAGCATCTGCATGGAAATGGCAGCCCAGTCAGAAAGAACAAATGAAGTGCTTAGATGGATTTACTCTGTGATTTATGACAAACGTGGGGTTTCTTTAGTGAGTAACACTTTTCATACCTCTTCAGGTTTCACCTCTCTTGTTGTGAAGTCTTTAACACAGTCCAAAAAGCAGGTTTCTGTAAGTTTATTGTAGGTTCCCAGGAACTCCTTAAACTATAAATGAGAAGTGCTTTAAAACCCAGGCTGTACAGCCAATTGCCTTGAAACTCACTGATACTTAGACATGTCCCTTCCTTCCCCTCCTCCATGTGAATTTGTTTGCTAACTTAAGGAGCTTTAATGTACACACATGGTCTTCCTTCCACGTTGTACTTTTCTCAACTGCTGTCCAATATAGTTCACAGCATCTAAAGTGGAGTGATGTCTGATGTCCTGGCTACTTAAGAGGTCCAAGCGCAGGATCACATGAGTCTACAAGTTTAGAAACCCACCTGAGCAACATAACAAGATTTGGCCTCAAAAGCAAAATCAACATACATTTTTTAATGTTCTTATATGGTTTTGGAACATAAATGCTTATGTTCTCTGAGTAAATATTTAACTCATAATTCCACCCACAACCATGTAGCTCAGGCTAATATAATCTTTCTGAGTGGGCTTTCTAAATGCTGGGATTACAGACATGCACTACATGCAAGTATGACTTATTTTTGGAAGTGAAATTATAAATATTTAAACTATGTGATCACTGACTGACCCAGCTCCACAGTTATCATGCAACCTTTTTTTAACCCACCCCTACTGCCCTTTGAGACAATGTCTCCACATAGCCCTGGCTGTCCTGGAATTATGTAGACCAGGCTAGCCTCGAACTCACAGAGATTGGCTAGCCTCTGCCTTCTGATTGTTGGGATTAAAGGCATGTGCCACCATCCCTGGCTAAGATCCTTTTCCCTTATTACAGTATCTTACCTGTTTTATCTGGTCAGATTCTGGTATCTGTGCAGCCATATTCTTTCAGTATGTTTATTAGTCACCTTATTTCAAAGTTAAAAAACAAAGTCAGCTTATAAACATATTTTTAAGCCATCCATATATAATCTCACAGATTTTAATGACAACAATTCTTTTCTTTTTCTTTTTCTTACTGAGACAGGGTTTCTCTGTGTAGCCCTGGCTGTCCTGGAACTTGCGTTGTAGAATAACCTGGTATTAAACTCACCGAGATCTGCCTGCCTCTGCCTTATGAGTGCTGAGATTAAAGGCCTGTACCACCACTACTCAGTTGACAGTAATTTATTTTCTAATGCTAGCTATGGACTCACAGGCTTTGTTTTAATCAAATCTCCAAACTAAGACAGTATCCTAGAGTCCTGTAACAATACTTATTAAAGCCCCTTTCACAGTAGGAATTTAAGGGAAACCAAGAAAATTCTTAAAACTCTTCCTAAATTTTCATAACTATCCTATTAACTGTCAACTTAACTCTGATCTGTGTTATTAATCTACATAAAACAAAGGTTCTAGCAATTGTTGAAAAACACCACTTACTTTAAAAAAAAGATTAATTTATTTTATGTATATGAAATAAATTAGTACACTATTGCTCTCTTCATACACACCAGAAGAGGGCATCAGATCCCATTATAGATGGTTGTGAGCCACCCATGTGGTTGCTGGGAATTGAACTCAGGACCTCTGGAAGAACAGTCAGTGCTCTTAACCACTGAGCCATCTCTCCAGCCCTAGTTATGTATTCTTATAACACTGAAACTAATTAGGACAGTTACTGAGTTGTGGGTTTGCCATGTTGGGGTGCTGGAGTTGAACCTGGGCCCTCTGCAAGAGCAGCAGGTGCTCTTTACCACCTACCATCTCTTCAGCCCCAGTAGTCTCATTTTTAAAAAATATTTATTTTATTTTATTATATGTAAGTACACTGTAGTTGTCCCCAGACACTCCAGAAGAGGGAGCCAGATCTTGTTACGGATGGCTGTGAGCCACCATGTGGTTGCTGGGATTTGAACTTATCACCTTCAGAAGAGCAGTCGGGTGCTCTTACCTGCTGAGCCATCTCACCAGCCCAGTAGTCTCATTTTGATTAAATCATATAATACATGATAAACTTGTTCCTGCCTGATGGAGATAAAATCCCCTCCTGTCACCCTCTTGACACCAATCTGGTCCAAGTGTCAGGGCAGCTCACTGTCACCTTCTAGCTGCACACACTACAACCATGAAGGGAGCAGACACATGCACACACTCAGTGCTCGCTCCTTCCCTCCCTAAGATACTCCTGCAGTCTTAGACAAGGAAAGCATGAGATGGTCTGCACTTGCTCCTCTAGTCTCACTCCTCATGCTGCAGCCCAGTTTTCTCTGAAGTAATGATAATGAGAAACAGAACGCTGCTCATTTCAGAGAATGCCTTAATAGTAACAGAATATAAATTATTCTTTTTGTGTGTGTCAGTTACATAAAACAGTACAGCAACTTTATGGGTGTTATTAAGTGCCAATGACCAATCAAAGAAATAGGTCTGTACAAACATCATGCAACACTCTTTAGTGAGATGGTGCAGACGTGCTTTTCTTTATCTGCTTTCTACACATAGCTAGAAAGCTGGACCTCACATCTGAAGGNTTACAAGACTAGCTGCTATCCCAAAGGCAGTGCCAACGTATCTCCTTTCTACTCCTCTGGGGTACCATCAAAGGATTCAAGGTCTGCTTTACTGCCCTTCTCCCCATGATAAGCAGGCTTTCTGTGGTACTAGGAGAGGCACACATGGAGTGGTCATGAGGCATGTTAGTTAGCCCAGGTCAGTCAGGGAGGTACATAAACAGGTCTCCTAATTTGGCCACTAACATAAACCTACAAATTCAAGCAGGTGAAGGAACCTTGAACAATATAAACTCAAGGAAATCCACATGAAAATAATTCTCATCCCCCACCTACCCAAAAGGTATCACTTTTTTGTTTTCCCTTGAGACACAAGGGCTCACTGTGTAGTTTGCACTTAGCTCAAATTCATGTTCCTCCTGCCTTGGCTTCCTGGGCATTGGGGATTATGCTAAAACTTTTTGATAAAATTCAAACTACTGAAAGACAATATCTGCCAGTAAGACTGTAAGCAAGCAGCCGAGTGCGTTCGGAGTAAGCCCAGTCAGTATTAGGGAGACAGAGGCGGAGGCAGGAGGATCAACTCAGAGTTCATAGTAAGTTCAGGGCTAACCTGGGTGGGCTTCAAAATGACCGTAGACAAGGAGAGATGTCTGCTCCGAGGCACCAGGAGAATATCTATCACTAAGTGCAAAGGAGCAAGAAGGAAGCACGACCGATCCCGAGCTGAGACGACACACACCCAACAACCCACAGTGAACTCTGAGAACTAATATGGGGGCCCAGCAGGCTTCGTTGGCATACAAAACAGAACTGCACTTCTCTTTCCTAGCTACAGGTACATGCACAGCAGAGTTAAATGTAATACTAATTACTATGATTCCCTTCAGAAAGATTTAAAGGTCAACCTATCTAAACATGTATAATATATCTTGAAAACTATTAAAACATTTTTTTCAATCTTTCCACCTCCCCAAAATGAGAGGCAATAGTTGGCCAACAAAATGAACTCAATGCTATTTCTGTGGGCTTTTTGTTTCATTTTGCTTTGCTTTAGCATTTTTGGTTTTATTCATCTTTTGCCTACATGTTTTGATTTGTTTTTGTGGGGGTGGTTTCTCATTTTTTGAAAAAGAGAAAGAACATAAAATTGGATACATAAGGAGATGAGGAGGATATGGGAGTAGTTGGGGGAGGGGAAAATCATCAAGATATATGAAAACAAAATATTTAATAAAAAAAGAAGAACTATCAGAAAAAGGAAAGGCATTGTTCATAGAAAAATGAAAAGGCTCAATAATATAATAAGAATGTCAATTTTCTGGGCTGGTGAGATGGCTGAGCGGGTAAGAGCACCCGACTGCTCTTCCGAAGGTGATGAGTTTAAATCCCAGCAACCACATGGTGGCTTACAACCACCCGTAATGAGATCTGACGCCCTCCTCTGGTGCGGCTGAAGTCAGCTACAGCGTACTTATGAATAATAATAATAAGAAATGAATCCTTGGACTGGAGAGACCAGCCGGAGCGAGCGGAGCTGAACGGGGATGGCCTGAGCAAGCCGGGATGGGGGGGCGTGGCGTGTAAAGGGGGGAGGGGAGGAGGGAGGCCCGGGAGCGAGTGGGGCTGGCTGGAGCGAGCAGCGGGAGCGATGCGAAGCGAGCGGGGGTTGACCGGAACAAGGGGAAAAAAAAAATGTCAATTTTCTCTAAACTGATAGGCACATTTAATCCAAGTCTTACTACAACCTCAGCAAGGTTTCTAATATAGGTAAGATGATGCTAATCACAAGGACTAAAGTAGCGAAATGAAGACTAAACTGGGAAAAATCAATTTAATTGATTGAAATAATTTTTATGTAGCTGGTAATCAATAATCAATAGAATGGAAAAGTAAATCCTAAAAGAGTACATACTGTGTGATTCTATTTATGAACTTCTCTGCTTGCTTTCTTTTTTGGAGATAGGCCTCAGTATGTAGTGTTGACGGGATAGGAACTAATTATAGAGTGGGCTGTCCTCAAACTCTGAGATCCTCCTACTTCTGACTTCAAGTTCCGGGATTAAAGGCATGCACCAGCATCCCTGGCTGAAATATTCTTGGAATGACAGAGTTACATGAATACAGAACATAGTATTGTTGCTATAGGAGGAACCTATGAGAAACCTATGAGATAGACACATGCTGTGTCTTGACTGTATTATATCAGACAATGTCTCCTGTGGTCTAAATGACCTCTAATGTCACAAGTCCACGTGAAGGAGCCTGTAATAACCTCTGAAGAAAGAGGCTGAGGAAATGCTCACAAGGTAGCAGTGCCTGCTGCTCTTTCAGATAGCTAGAAGCTCCCAGCATCCATGCTACCAGGCAGCTCACAAGCACTTGGAACTCCAGCTCCTGAAGGTTTAACACCCTCTTCTGGCTGCCAAGGACAGTTGCATACATGTGGCAAACATACAAATACTTACACACACACACACACACACACACACACACATATTTTTTTTGTGTGGTTTTTTGAGACAGATCTTTCTCTGTATAGTCCTGGCTGTCCTGGAACTCACTTTGTAGACCAGGCTGGCCTCGAACTCAGAAATCCGCCTAACTCTGCCTCCCGAGTGCTGGGATTAAAGGCATACGCCACCACACCCGGCACATATATTTTTTTTAAGTTACATAAAGAAAAAGATTTGGTAATACCACTTGCATAGAATTAAGTAGTAAACGAAGCTACTGTTTGATGGGAACTTTTTGAAATGTGAGAATGAAACATACTTGCTGATACACACACTGCCTACTGAAGGCTCATTACACTCAGGAACACATTGCAAACCAGGTATCTACAGTTCACACTGAAAATGACACATCTCCTTTCCTTGCCTTGAGGTCCTCAGAAACTTGTATGATAATGCCAAAATTGGGTTCTTTTTCCTGCATATAACCTTATGTTTCTTTAGGCTGAAATTCTTGACTTTTTTCAGAGGTTGCATGGCAAGATACAGGAAATCTTTACATGTTCTGTGTCAGGGATTGATACATTGGTATGAGGGGCGTTTCCATACCTTGCACATATTATCTACTCCTGGTGACAATCAGCCTCACGAAGCCCAGGCTGGCCTCCAACTTGTTTTTTAGCCAAGGATGACTTTAAAACTCCTGATCCTCCTTCCCATCCTAAGTGCCAAGATTATAGGTGTGTTCCATCATGCCCAACTAAGTGATTTTGTCAATGTCTCTTCATATCCTTTAACAATTTCCTTTCTGTGTGTGTCTGAGTGTAAGTACCTACAGAGGCTAGAAGAGGGTGTGAGATTCCCGAGCTGGAGTTACAGGCTCCCGTGAGTTGCCTGACCTGGCTGGGGGTACTGAGAATTGAACTTCAGTTCTTTGGAAGTGCAACAAGTGCTCTTAACCATGGAGCTATCTCTCCAGCCCAGGTTATTCTTTTATTTGATCCTGGTTTCCGAAGTTCACATCAAATGGCTTGTTATTGAAAAGACAAATATTAAAACAGGGTTTCTTTCTGATTATCTTCTGAAATATGCAAAGAATGGGCGGATTTCACTTAGGTCTGAGAATGACTACAGAATAGGGTTAGTTTTGTGGTTAACCAACATCTCAGAGAAGGACAGAAATTCAGAGTAAATAGACTTTATCAGTGCAAACCTTTTCTGATGCATCAGTTTCCTTTCTGCTCTGGAAAAACAAGTGCCCCACCTTCTGCTTGTCTTCAGCGAGACTGGATTTCTTACCTGAAAATTGAATGCATTATAATATGACTACTGAAGGGCCCCCCCCCCTTTTTTTTTGGTTTTTCGAGACAGGGTTTGTCTGTATAGCTCTGGCTGTTCTGGAACTCACTTTGTAGACCAGGCTGGCCTCGAACTCAGAAATCCGCCTGTCTCTGCCTCCCGAGTGCTGGGTTTAAAGGCACGTGCCACCACGCCCGGCCTGAAGGCCCTTTTTAATGAAACCTAATTTCTTTTGGTAAATGATTTTTTTTTAAAAGATCTATTTATTTTATATATGAGTACACTGTAGCTGTCTTCAGACACACCAAAAGAGGGCATTGGATCCCCATTACAGACGGTTGTGAGCCACCATGTGGTTACTGGGAATTGAACTCATGACCTCTGGAAGAGCAGTCAGTGCTCTTAAATGCCGAGCTCTTGGTTGTTTTTTTTGTTTGTTTTTTTTTTTTTTTTTGAGACAGGGTTTTTTTTTGTGTAGCCCTAGCTGTCCTGGAACTCACTCTGTAGACCAGGCTGGCCTCGAACTCAGAAATCCGCCTGCCTCCCAAGTGCTGGGATCAAAGGTGTGTGCCACCATGCTCAGCTTTGGTTTTGTTTTTATAAACAATCTCTTTATGTAGACCAGGCTGATCCTGTACTCAGAGATCTGCTGGCTTCTGCCTCCCTAGTGCAGCAAGTACCTCTACCTGCTCAGCTACTACACAGCTTTAAGAGATACTCTGGTTTGCCTTCATTTACCTTAGTGTACATGCAGGCAGGAGGACAGCTGGGGAGGTAGTTCTCTCCTTCTAGTACATGAATGATGGAACCGAGGTATACACCACACACCCTGCAGCTAACTCATTTTAAAGGCTGTTCTTTTTTTTGTTGTTGTTGTTTTTTTTTTTTGGAGGCAGTGTTTCTCTGTATAGCCCTGGCTATCCTGGAACTCACTTTGTAGACCAGGCTGGCCTCGAACTCAGAAATCCACCTGCCTCTGCCTCCTGAGTACTAGGACTAAAGGCGTGCGCCACCACATCAGGCTTAAGGCTCTTCATTTTTATCCGAAACTGAATGACAGAACACACCAGGCTTTCCCTTGTGGGCGGAATCAAATCAGAGCACTGGGCATGGGAGGCAAATGCCCCATCACCAAGTTGCACCTGCAGGTCCCCTTGCCTTTTTACTAAGGGAAAGTAGTTTATAAAGTCTCAAGTTTATAGTCACCTGAATATTTTTTTAAAAGAAACGATGTCATGCTATACCTTAAAAGTTTTTTGTGATTCTTTTGCTAACTTTAAGAAAGATGAACAGTTCAAACATTAAATTTACATGAGGTAACTCAGATTAACTAGAACTCAGGACTACTGGAGGCATTCAGTCTTTAAAATCCAGGATTTTCCCCATTACATTTTAACAATTGCATGATATGACCAATAAGCTATCATTTTGAATATTACTTATATAACAATATTCTCCAAATATATAAAACTATTATAAGGTCTTTTGATAATTTTCACTGTATCTTCACATTTATTAAGTATGTCTATAAATTGTTATGTGTTTTGAGACATAAGGTCTCATGTGTCCTAGAATTTTCTATGTAGCCCAGGCTAGACTGGAACTTGGGATATTCACTAGTGCTCAGAGTACATGGCATGGACCACCAGGGCCGGTTGTAATTTCTTCTCTAATGCACCTTGTTCCTTCCTAAGTTAATTCTGTAGGTATGTTATCGTACACTGTGTAAAGATTATCCTGGTATTACTCAAATGACAACTTCTGTGTTCCTGTATCTAGTTGTAAAACATTGCTTCCCAATTATTCCCTCACTGGTCAATATAGAAGTTGATCAGTAAATGACTGATAAGGGAGAGAAGAGGGCTGGACTTCCTCCCAGCCAGGGAAAGAGGGAAAGAGATAGAAAAAGGAGGATTTGCCAAAGGGAAGAGTACAGGTGACACCATGAGAAAACACCTGCTGCCCCAAGAGCCAGATCAGTATTAAAATGCAAGCATCACAGGGCTTCTGGTTAGAGGTAGCCAGATTAGCTTAGAGGATTAAAATAGAGTAATACTGCTCAGTTGCTGTGCCCTTAAAGTTTGTTAAATTTAATAGTCCAGTCTCAATTATTTGAGAGCTAGTTAGTTGGGTTAAGAGAAAAACTGTAATAAACATCCATAAATAAATCCCCCACTAACAAATTTCCTTTTCAGAAAGGAAATCCATTTTTTGGAGATTAAAAGAGTGACCAAGCACCCTGAAATGTTTCATCATATCACCATTTCCAGAAATTTAATATCAAAAAGTAATTAACAAACCAGGCATGGTGGTGCCTACCTTGAATCCTCAGGACTAAAGTACTCTGGACTTTAGCACTCGGGAGGCAGAGACAGGCAGATCTCTGAGTTTGAGGCCAGACTGGTCTTCAAAAAAGGACTACACAGAAAAACAAAACAAACAAACAAACAAACAAACAGAAAAGTAATTAATAAGGGTGTGGTAGGGAGAGGATTAATATGTTTCTTTCTAAATAATATGTCCATTTGTACCAACTGTGAAACTAAATCCTAGTAAGACTTAAATTTAATTTATAATAAGTGATTCTTCTAATATTCTTAGGTACTACAATTGTTCTTAGTCCCTGCATAACTGGTAATGTGATTCACAACCTTGAGGTTCTGTCAAAGCCTTTAAATGAATAAAACTATAGGGATATGCTAGGAAACAAGAGATACCAGTATCTTTAAGCACCTCTCTAGGTTATTTATGAAGAATCTGTTCCTTCTCATTGTTAAGACAGACAGTTACCATCATAATTAAATGGGTCAATTTAGCATCACACAAGGTAGCTGCTACCACTAGGCAAAATTCCCCGCTGCGATGCTCTAGGGCATACAACCATTACTTTAGAGGCATTCTGGTTTAAAAATATTGGCTCTTTTTTTGGTCATGAAGAAATAATTAGGAAAACCCATAGTGTAGAATAGCTAAGAAAATTAGACTAGTCTTCAAAAACACGATGAGGAGCTAGAGAGATGCTCAGTGGTAAGAGTACTTGTAGCCAGGCAGTCAGTGCACACCTTTCAGCCCAGCACTCTGGAGGGGGAGGCAGGCAGATCTCTCAATTTGAGGCCAGTCTGATCTACAGCCAGAGCTAGTTCAAGACAGCTAGAGCTGCACAGAGAATCCCTGCCTCAAAAAACAAACCAGCCACGCTCCTTTAATCCCAGCACTCGGGAGGCAGAGGCAGGCGGATTTCTGAGTTCGAGGCCAGCCTGGTCTACAAAGTGAGTTCCAGGACAGCCAGGGCTAGATAGAGAAACCCTGTCTCGAAAAAACAAAAAACAAAACAAAACAAAAAAAAAAAATTACTTATTGCTCTTGCAGCAAGTTAGGTTTCCAGTATACACAGCTCACAACTGGCAGGAACAGTTCCAAGGGTCTGCAACTCCTCTCTGGCCTCTTCAAGCACCAGGCAGTCACATGACACATAATCACACATGCATACAAGCACGTACACGTCTTTATAACATTAAAAATGCTATACAGAGTGGGTAGCCGATGCAGTTTGAGATATCCACCAGTGTTATTAAGTGCAATGTGTCACCCTAAACTATATCCTCAATCAGCAAAGATTTTCTTTTTGAGGAGCAGTCAGTCCCTGAAAAGAAAGCCAATACACAGTTCCCTCCTGGGATAAGGTTTGTTAAGAGAATGGGCTCTGCCTTTAATCCCAGCACCTGGGAGAGGCATTCAGATCTCTGAGTTCCAGGCTCTCAGCAGAGGAGGAGGGGAGGGAGGGAAAAAGAGACAAGACGGATCACTTCTAGCTATGGGACCTGGCCTTTTAATGACATCAGGCAGCCGGCCACTATTCTAACAATAAAGGCAATTTTAAGATAACTAAGAAAATCTAAATGTCATCTTAAGCGTGATAATCTTTCCAGACTATAATGCCCTTCAGGAGGCACAGGCTGCAACAATTAGGGCTCAAGTTCATGATTTCTGAAACTTATTTGCAAAGGCTTCAGTGAAACAAAGTGTATCTATAGACGAATTTAGGGAAGGGTGAGAGGGGAACTAGATGCGAAAATGAGGTGGGGAAAGAAACATAGTTAAAAAAAAAGTTAACAAAAAGAATAATAATCCCCTAAACTATTTTTTGTTCAAAGGGTATAAGTCAGTGTCTATTTTGAGAGTTCAAATACTTAATAGAACTTTTATTATTTTATTATCTTTCACATGACCCTTTAAATTATTTGCAGGTTTAGTTAGGTTGTGGGTTGTTCTTTTCTTTTCTTTTCTTTTTTTTTTTGAGACAGGCTTTCTCTGTGTACAACCCCCCCCCCCCCCTGTCTTGGGAACTCTTTGTAGCTAGGCCTCTGTTCCTGAAATATTAGGATTAAAGGCTGCCACTATACCCAGTACTAACAGGTAACTCTTAATTAACTCAGTGTTAATCATAGCTAAAAGCACTTGAAAATGAATTCCTATTGTTTCCCCGATTCAAAGTCTAGCCTTAAGGAAGATGAGAACAAGACTACTTGGGGTGGAGCCCCAGGTCTGACATTCGTTACCAATTATTCACTCAGGTCACTTTACTGATCGCTGCTGCAGTTGCTCAGCGTTTCGAAATTATAGGGGAAAGGTCATTTTTTTTCAAATCTAAGTTTTATATAGAAATTACAGAAGCTAATTCATCCCTATGGTCTCTTGCAGCTCTGACATTGTCATTCGGTCTTTTAATAAACTTATACAACAAATCATGAACCAACAGATAAATCTACAACAAGAGAAAATGTAATAGGTATAAAAATGATTAATCTATTATACTTTTTTAAATTTTAAAATCTATTTCAAAAGCTTCTAGCAAGGCGTAATGGGAAAGCTCTAAGCAGGGTGTTCTCCAATGAGACCTGGGAAGGGTGCGAGCCCTTGTACCTAATGACATAAGGCATAGTGTGTAGACAGGGTAAGTAAGAGTCGAGGAAGTCTAGATTTTTAGTAAAGGGGCTACTGTCTGATGGCTCAAGGTCACCGAGTGGCTGGCTACCTTGTAGTCCCAAAGCGAGCCCCGGAGCCCTCCAGTCCCGGGTGGGCGGTGTCTCGGGGCCTAGGGTCCCCACCCTCGGGGTGTGACAAGGCCTCCGGGGCACGGCTGGCCTCCCGCTGCGCCGCGCTGCCGGTTGCGCAGTCCCACAACCCGCGTGCTCGCGGCGGCTCCCTCCGGGGTACCTGCCCGCGCTACCTTTCCCGAGTGAAGGCTGTCACCCCACTGCCCGCGAGCCCGGGATTATGAGAACAGAGGAAAGGGACCATACTTAGCCACAGGATCTCGCCTCTGACACCGGCACCGGGCTGAAGAGCTGCGGGGCTGGCAGAGTGTGAGCTCGGAGGGTCAGCACCGACAGAGCGCCGCGCCGCGGGACAGCGGAGAACACGTGGGGGCAGTGATGTCACGCATGGCTTCAGACCCATAGATGCAGATTCGTTACCACGTGGGAAAATGTAGGAAGAAAAGCAAGCGCCCAAGCAAATTCTAAAAATCACCTAAGAATTAACTTTTGTGATTATCTGTTCGTTAGTGCTCTCTGTACTTTTCACTTCCTTTTCCACGGCAACGGAATCTGTCGAAATTTCTCAAAAGCCTAATATGCTTAACCTACTAGGTTTCTAACGGTCTGCAGTTACTAGTGTGAATAACCCTTCATAAACAAAAGTGTTTGTGGGCTAATCGAGAATTCGCCAGTCCTCTAGGAATACTTAGTACTGTGTCCAAACATAAAAGCGATAGGCTGCCTTTAAAATAAAAAATAAAAAAGTCACATCTCCTGGCAGCCTTTTATGTTTGGAGTTTGTTTCCACCCGGACACGAATGGAAGAGCACCAGAGCTCTCCCGTTCCGGTTGGGGTGGGTGGATCTTTGCGCGCATGCGTGCTGACGCTCAAAGGCGGGTTTTCGGGGAAGACGGTGTTGACCCGCGAACAACCGAAGCTGTTATTCTATTGAAACGAAGACGGCGTGTGTGCTGGCTTCTGTGGAGACGCCGAAGGCTAAGTTGAGGTGTCCGAAATTGCGTCTGGACTCGTAGAAAGAAAGCTACTAAGCTCTTATGAGGGTGATGTTTTAAAAAACACGACTTTAACGTTGCCTGCTCGTCTGGGTCTCCTCGACAAATCCTAACCCCGCCTCCACGTCTGTTGGGGTTTTCTGCTGCAGCTCCGGGTTTGGAGGAGTGCGTTTTTTTAGTACGGTTCCCATGGCTTCCCTTTTGCTCTTGGCATAATTCCTTTGAAATTTATTTCCTTGGTGCATTAACAGACTCAGTGAGATAAAGACTTTTTTTTTTGTCGTATTTAGCCCTGGATTAAATGTCAAAATCGAAATTTACAGCTTTATGGATATTTTGTCTATAGACTTTCTAAGTTAATGACTGCTTCATAATTATTTTTGGAATTCAGGTGTTTTTCAAATTCAGTTCCACCGTTGCTCCTTTTCCTGGTACTTAAAGAGGTAAAACTGTGTCCTTAAGTTTTGAGAAGCTCGAATTCCCTCTGTTAAGATCCGCGGGACTTGTTTTGTGACTAACCAGATGAAAAACGTTGAGTTTAGCCTGGAGAGGGGGCAAAGGCTTAAAATGCCAGCGAGGAAACTGCGAGAGATTGTTTCTCCAAAGCAAGGGAATAAATTGGCCATGGTGGAAGATGAGCTGCCCCATGTTCCTCCAGCGCTGGCTGCAAATAAACGTCTTGCTGTTGAAACGAGGACTAGCTCAAATGGAACGTTATGTGGTATGTGATTCCAGATGTTTCAGTTTCCCACCCAGTTTACGTTTTTTTTTATAAGTCGTTAGTCTTTATTTCTATGTCTATTTTGAGTTGTGCATTCCCCCAAATTTAAAGGAGTCAGTGTTTACATTCTCAAATGTAAGATACAAGTCTGGTTTGTACAGATGTTTGAAAAGTAACTTGGTTCCCTGGAAAAATAGGTTTCAGCATGTAGAATGAATGAAACTTGACTATTTCCTCTTGTGCTTGTTCTTGGTATGGTCTATGTATCCTGTTCTGTTCATACCCATGATGGATACAGTGAGCTTGCATAAACTTAATATTTACTAAATGCTCTACTTTCTTTTTGGATAGTGCTATTCAATATGGTGTAAGAAAAATGTATGCCTTCAGGCTTTGGTGGCATTTGTATTTACAATTCACATGTCCTGTTTAGAGCTATGAAATTGTATGGATTATTTTAAGGATCATATTAATGAATGTATATGCAAGAACTACAATATGCTTGTTGCATTTTTGAGGTACACTATAGTACACTTTTTTTTTGTTGTTTGTTTGTTTGTTTGTTTTTCAAGACAGGGTTTCTCTGTGCAATCCTGGCTGTCCTGGAACTAACTCTGTAGACCAGACTGGCATCGAATTCAGAAATCCACCTGCCTCTGCCTCCCAAGTGCTGGGATTAAAGGCACTGCCTGGCATAGGCTGTCTGTTAAATCAGAGTTTTATATCTATGTAGTGTTTTTTGGTTTTGAGACAAGTTTTTTCTTGTCCTGATTGGCCTTGAACTCACAGAAATCTGCCTCCTGAATTCTGGGATTAAGGCATGCACTACCATGCCTGGCTTTATACAAGGTTTGTTCTGGTAAGTCACAATTTTTTTTTTTTTTTTTTTTTTTTTTTTGGTTTTTCGAGACAGGGTTTCTCTGTCTAGCCCTGGCTGTCCTGGAACTCACTTTGTAGACCAGGCTGGCCTCGAACTCAGAAATCTGCCTGCCTCTGCCTCCCAAGTGCTGGGATTAAAGGCGTGCGCCACCACGCCCGGCCAAAAGCACCATTTTTAATTGTGTGTCTATGTGTAGGTGTCTGGAAATGAGTTCAGTGCCCATGGAGGCCAGAGTAGCTAAATCTACCTCGAACTAGACTTTTTTTTTTTTTTTTTTCGAGACAGGGTTTCTCTGTGTAGCCCTGGCTGTCCTGGAACTCACTTTGTAGACCAGGCTGGCCTCAAACTCAGAAATCCGCCTGCCTCTGCCTCCCGAGTGCTGGGATTAAAGGCGTGCGCCACCACGCCCGGCCCTCGAGCTAGACTTAACAGGTGATTGTGAGCTAACTGTTGGAGATTCTAAACTCCAGTCCTTTGCAAGATCAGCAAGCACTTTTATCTGTTCTGCCATGTCTCCAGCCCCTGAAAATGTTTTTTAAAAAACATCTCATTTCATTTTATTGAGAGAGGATCACATTGTGTAGCTCTGTTTGGCCTAAAACTCCTCTGTAGACTGGGCTAGCCTCAAACTCAGAGAAATTCATCTGTCTCTGCTTTTGATAAAGACCTTCCAACCACTGGCTGCTGTTAAAACATTTTTTTGTTGTTGTTAATTTTATTTTTTTTCCCTTGTTCATTCAATCCCGCTCGCTCCGCTCGACCCCACTCGCTCCGGCCGGCTCCACTTGCTCCAGCCAGCCCTGCTTGCTCCGGCAGCCCCTGTACGGCTTCGCTTGCTCGGGACAGTCCAGTCCCGCTCGCTCTGGTTGGTCTCTCTGGTCCAAGGATTCATTTCTTATTATTCTTCATAAGTACACTGTAGCTGACTTCAGACGCACCAGAGGAGGGCATCAGATCTCATTACGGGTGGTTGTAAGCCACCATGTGGTTGCTGGGATTTGAACTCATCACCTTCGGAAGAGCAGTCGGGTGCTCTTACCCGCTGAGCCATCTAACCAGCCCTGTTAAAACATTTTATATCTCACCTGCTTACCTGACCTGTTTTAACTCGGCTTTATTTTACTAAATAATGAGCTATAAAGTCTTTCATTAGAATGTATTTAAATATATCTAATTAGTTTCTCTTACAGGAAAGTGACTTCACATTTGGTTTTTACATTAATACAGAGATTCTCAGTACTTGTATCATGCCTACACAGTTGCTAAGGGTCAGGTTTTGATTTAAAAGCCGCTCAGATTGGGCCCGTGGCTCAATGCTAGAGCTTACCGTGAAAGGAGCCTTACTTCAGTCCCTGGGGAGAACCACAGCACAGCTCTCAGTGACTCTTGTTTTCTTAGGCTCCTCGGATTTCACTTCTGCAAGACTGCATCACCAGCCTCTGTCAGAAAGTCCTCCTGCGTCCAAAAAAAGTGTAAGTAAAAGAATTCCAACTCATCAATATTAAGATTTTTAAAGTTATTTTTTGTTAACACGTTGTGTGTTGTGTAGGTATCACGTATGACGGGGAATGTTTTGATCTTTGTTCATTTTTTATCATGTTTTTATCTCTTGGCTGTGGATGAGTAAGAATGGGGGGCCATTTTTGTATGTGAAGGTCAGAAGACAGCCTTCAATAATGTATTCCTATTACATGGGTCCCAGCAGTCAAGTTTGAATCTTCAAGCTTGGCAGCTGGTTTCTTCATCTGTTGAACCATCCTACCAGCTCCAGCAGTGTTTTATAGATTATGACTTGAAAAGTGTGGGACATCACAAGCGTCTGTTGAGTTGTTACTCTTTTTGGTGTTTGTAAATTAACACCCATCATCACCTTAACTTTAAGAAAGAATTTTTTTCCATTTTCATGTGTGCACACAGTGTATGTGTGTGTGTGTTCATGTTTGTGTACGGATGGGTAAGGGGTGTGTGTACACATCATGGCTTAAGGTAACTGTCAGGAAGCATCCTCCATTGCCCTTCCACCTTATTTCATTCAGTCTCAGGGTGTCTTAGTCTAACTGACCACCTGCTCTGGGCTCTCCTGCCTCAGCCTTCCTCCCAGGGCTGCAATTACCGGCAGGCTCCCACATCTTTCCAGCATTCACTTTGGTTCTGGGGATCCATGTGCTTGTGAGGCAAGTGCGTGACTGCTGAACCATCTCCCCAGCCTTTTATGTTTGGGGGGGGGAGGAAGGTGGAGAGCAGCCTGAGTCCACCTAGTGCTTTAAGAGTTCAAGGGCCAAGCCGGGCGTGGTGGCGCACGCCTTTAATCCCAGCACTCGGGAGGCAGAGGCAGGTGGATTTCTGAGTTCGAGGCCAGCCTGGTCTACAAAGTGAGCTCCAGGACAGCCAGGGCTATACAGAGAAACCCTGTCTCGAAAAACCAAAAAAAAAAAAAAGAGTTCAAGGGCCTCAGTGTGGCATCTCAGAGATGGGTTCTAGGATCACACCCAAGCAGGAAACTCTTGAACAGTAGATGTGACCTGCAGTTTTGTTTTGAGCTCAGTGACTAAGAAAGCTGTGCTCAGGTTGCAGTGTAGCCGGAACAGCTGAGACGGTCAAGTGTGAATTTGGATCAGTTTCTTGTCCCACTTCTGTGTGTGTGTTCACTTTGTTACTTCTCACTATTTATTCTGATGGCACGTTGCTCACTCACTGAGAAATCCTCGAGCGGCTTCAGAGCAGCTGTGGAAGGTGTAGTGTTGGGAATGACGTAAATAAAGTGTGCAGACCTGCCTTCTCAGATCACAGGGCTCAGATGGCTATGAATGTCACTGTTAGTGCTAATTTAAGCTCATTCAATCTTACTCTTTTCTTTTATGCCCAAAGGGTTTTTCTGAAGATGCTGTAGTTCAGAGGCTACCTTTGAATAAAACAGAAGAGAACAATGCCCCAAAAGGTAAATTAATACAGTTGACTCCTCTTAATAATCTGCTTGATAAAGCTGAGTTAAAATGTACAGAAAATACTTTATTTCATTAGTTTTGAATGCACATTTCTGTGACATTGACCTTGATAACATCCAGTGACATCGAGCAAGGATCACTGTCATTCACCTCCAGAATGTTAAGATGCCCCCACAGAGCTCTATGCCCCTCCTCACTCTTGCCCCTGCAACTTTGACCAGCTCAGGTACCTATGTCAGTGGCATTAGATAGTGTTTAACCTTTGTGACTATTTTAATTTACATAATGTGCTTAAGCTTATCTGTATTGTAGTATGTGTCAGTATTTTCTTTGTAAGGATAGAATTGGCTTTTTTAAAAATTTAGGTTAATTTATTTATTTGGTGTGTATAGGTGTTTTGCCTGTCTGTCTGTCTGTCTGTCTGTACACAACACTCATGTAGTATGCCCAAAAAGGCAAGAGGAGGGTCACATCACTTGGGTCTGAAGCTATAGAGGGTTGTTAGTCACCACATGGGTGTGGGGAATTGAACGCAAGTTCTCTGTAAGAGCAGCTGTTCTCTTAACTGCGGAACCGTCTTTCCAGTCCAGAATTGGTTTATTCATTCAATAGCTTAATAGTATTTATTTTGTGCTAGGCATCAAATCCAGGGCCTTCTGCATGCTAGGCAAATCTATTGTCTGTATCCTGAGCTCCTATTATTTTAATTTTCAGTTTTCTTTTCAAGTTAGGTTACCAATAGAATCTTAAATCTATAAAAGGATTTGTACAGGAGAAGCCTATTTTGCTATTACAGACTCATTGCAAGGGTTTGGTTTGGTTTTTATTTTATTGTGTTGGCCCTGGCTGATCTAGAACTTGCTACAGTAGACCAGGCTGGCTTCTGCATGCTAAGTGCTAGATGTGAGCTGCAGATTGCAAATTAAAGTTTTCTTTCTCTCTTTCTTTCTTTCTTTCTTTCTTTCTTTCTTTCTTTCTTTCTTTCTTTCTTTCTTTTTTCTTTCTTTCTTTCTTTGTTTCTTTCTTTGTTTCTCTCTTTCTTTCTCTCTCTTTCATTCTTTCGTTCTTTCCTTCTTTCCTTCTTTCTTTCCTTCTTTCTTTCCTTCCTTGTTTATAAAGTAGCAGGGATTGAACCTAGGACCACCATACACTCTAAGCCGGCGTCTGCCACTGAGCTACATCCCTAGCTCTCAGTCTTGGCTCTCTTTGTTCTTCAGAATCTAAATATATTTTTGTGTCTTAATTTTTCAGCAGATGACATCTTTATTTCTCAGTACACCATGGGACAGAAAGATGCTCTGAGAACTGTTTTAAAGCAAAAGTAAGTTTCATTAACAAACACACTTAGAGTGGTATGCTACCTTAAACTAGAAGGAAGCTGTACATTAGCATATGTTAAACAATCCATACATAGCGATTAAGAAGAACACAGCAATGTTTTAAAACTAACCATAGCGACTTGTAGGACTGTGGATGTAGCTCAGTGGCAGAGAGCACTTGGCAGCATGCACAGGCTAGGAGTGTGAATGTAGCTTAATGCAGGTTCTACCTGCCCTCTGCCCTGCTGTCTTGTTCACTCTCATTGTTAGCACAGCCCCAGTATCTGACAGTGTAGACAGACGCAGGCCAGAGTAACTGGAGCTGGAATAGGAAGAACATTGCATTTGGTGGAGCATCCAGACACTAAGCCGTGGGTGCCTACTTATCCAGCGTGGCTCTGCCGCAACTCAAAAGGAGTTTATAACAGGAGAGATCAGCAAGTACTATAGAAACAGGCTTGTTGAAAAGGCATCGGGGCTGGAGAGATGGCTCAGCGGTTAAGAGCATTGGCTGCTTGCTCTTCCAGAGGTCCTGAGCTCAAATTCCAGCAACCACATGGTGGCTCCCAACCATCTATCTGTAATAGGATCCAGTGCCCTCTTCTGGTGTGTCTGAAGATAGCTACAGTGTACTCATATAAATGAAATAAATAAATCTTAAAAAAAAAGAAAAGAAAAGAAAAGAAAAGAAAAGGCATTGACTGTATCACATTCAGAGAAGAAAGTAGTGACTTGGGTAGAAGGTTGGGAGTTGAGAAAGAAAAGCTTGACCTTAGCTGTGGGCCCAGTACTTTTTTTGTGTCTTCAACAAGAAGGGCTTTGTGATGCCACATAGATGGTGTTTGGCAGAGACAATAGCTTTATATTATAAAGTAGGGCAGCCAGAAGAATGACATTTGTGTGTGTGTGTGGGGGGGCGGGGGAGTGTCATCTGAGAAAGCCAGAGTGACATGGGAAAGCCTCTGGGAGTTGAACTCTGCCCCCCACTAAATCTCTGGCTTTGGTCAAGTAAACCCTAATACCTCCAGACTTCAGTCTCATTGTGTAAAATTAAAAAATAAGGATGGATGGCCTTAAATAAGATTCCGTATCTTCCCAATTCTATCTGTGGCTGTTGTCATGTAATTATGATGAAATAATTGAGAAAACTTGGTGACTCAGTTGGGTCTGAGGAAGTTTGAGGTGGAGAAGCCAAAGTGACTTGATAGGGTTGAGGTGCCCAGAGAACAGTTCCTCTCTCAGTTGTGAAGGGGCATCAGAGAGAAGGAAGTGGCAGGACACTGTGCTGGCCTCGGGCTGCCTGTGGGCATAGCCCTGCCTGCAGCGCTTGGACTCACTTAGCGATTCCGAGGTTTGATTTCATCAGTTGTCTTGGTCTAAATTGAGAGTGCAATGGACTAACTAGCTTTTTTAAAAAACTGAAGTCAGATGTCGGTTTGTTTGCTTTGTTCTTGTTTTGTGGTAAGGGGGAGTGAGCTCAAGGCCTTGGGCATGCTAGCACATAGCACTGAGCTATTATCCCATCTTGCTGTGTGAGGTACACTGCCTAATGGTGACTTTTGTGCCCATTAAATAAACTAGGCAACGTGTATGGAAACAGCTAGGATTAGACAACTTTTAGTAATTCTTCTTGGGATTTTGTGGTGGTAGCCACAGGCTGGTAGTGGGAAGTGGGGAGATAATTACTGTACAGAGAGTACAGTTTCAGTCAGGATGAGTATGTAGTAGAACTTTTTATGTAGCATGACAACTATGGTAAATACTAATTACTGATAGAGTTGGCTTAAAATGTTCTTACCATAGAATAGTTGTGTAAGGTAATGGAGATATTAATTAGCTTAATTGTGCTATTTCACAATGTATACATGTATCAAAATATCACATTATATACTGCCCATACATACTTTAAATTTGTCAAGTGTATCTTAGCATATCTGGGAAAAACAGTAGTATGTATCATTGATGTTAGTTTATTTTCTCTTTATTTTTGAGATTGTATTTTGGTTGCAATGTTTCTCTCTTTCCCTTCCCATCAGGTCCTCCCATATGCCCCTCCTCACTCTCCTTCAAATTCTTTTTTTTTTTTTTTTTTTAAGATGTTTACTTATTTATTTTATGCATGTGAGCACACTGTAGCTATCTTCAGACACAACAGAAGAGGGCATCAGATCCCATTACAGATGGTTGTGAGCCACCATGTGGTTCTGGGAATTGAACTCAGGACCTCTGGAAGAGCAGTCTGTTCTCTTAACCGGTGAGCCATCTTTTCAGCCCTCTTCTTCATATTGTATGCTTCTTTTTCATCAGTTGTTACTGGATGCATATTGTATTTGCATGTACATATAGATCCCCAGATGAAGTCTGTTGAGTCCATATAGTGTTACTTGTTATGTATGCTACAGGGCTGACTGGCTGGTCATATCTTCCCGGGGAAGGCCCCCTCTCTCACTGCCAGCTTTCCTTGGTTGTCTGTGGTTCTCTGTGTAGGGCTGAGGCCTTGTGGGCTTTTCTCATCCAGTTTGCCATGTTCATTGGTGTTCTTGTTCTGCTCACATCTGGGCAGTCACGTTGGTGAGACTCGATGTGTGTAGCTTGTGATGTTACTAGGAGGCCCAATCTCACAGTAAAGTCCCGGATCCTCTGGCTCTGAAATTTTCCCTGGTCCCTATTCTGGAATGGTCCCTGAGCCTTAAGTGTGGGAGTGTTTCGTTGATGTGTCCATTGGGATCGGGCTCTGCATTTTGATTGGTTGTGGTTTTCTGTAGTGTTCTCCATCTGCTGGGAAGAGAAGTTTCCTTGATGCGGGGGTCCTCATTTGTGGGTATAAGGACAAGTGTTTATAGGGATTGTTAGGGATTGTACTGGTTTAGTGAATTAGTGGTCGTAGATTCTTCTCCAGTGACCATGATTTCACTAGCACTGGCTAGTTAGATTTCTAGTGCCAGACATAATACCTTTTTTTTTTTTTAATTAAAAAAAATTATTAGATATTTTCTTTATTTACATTTCAAATGCTATCCCAAAAGTCCCCTATAGCCTCCCCCTGCCCTGCTCCCACTTCACTCACTCCCACTTCTTGGCCCTGGCATTCCCCTGTACTGGGACATAAAAAGTTTGCTAGACTAACGGGCCTCTCTTCCCAATGATGGCCGACTAGGCCATCTTCTGCTACATATGCAGCTAGAGACACAAGCTCTGGGGGTACTGGTTAGTTCATATTGTTGTTTCACCTATAGGATTGCAGACTCCTTCGGCTCTTGGGTACTCTCTCTAGCTCCTACATTGGGGACCTTGTGTTCCATCCTATAGATGACTGTGAGCATCCACTTCTGTATTTGCCAGGCTCTGACAACCTCACAGGAGACAGCTATATCAGGGTCCCTTCAGCAAAATCTTGCAGGCGTATGCAGTTGCACTCACTGATAAGTGGATATTAGCCCTAAAACTTAGAGTACCCAAGATACAACTTCTAAAGCACAAGAAGGAAGACCACGCGTGGATACTTCATTCCTCCGTAGATCAGGGAATAAAATATACATGGGAGGAGGTGCAGAGACAAAGTTTGGAGCTAAGACGAAAGAATGGACCATCCAGAGACTACCCCACCCGGGGGTCCATCCCATAATCAGCCACCAAACGCAGACACTACTGCATGATACCTTTTTTGTTGAGCAGATCTTAAGTCTTCTGAGAGAGCGGTTGGTTACGAGCAGTATATATGTGCCACTTCTGCTCCTGGAGGGTTATCTTGCCCTGCTGGTTGTTGATGGAGTTCATGGGTGTCAAGGGTGGATAGGACTGTTGGTTTTCTGTCTCCTTTGGAAGCCAGCAAGGCACCTTCAGGTACCATGGAAGCCAGTCCTCAGGGAGGGGACATTCAGGTCAGAGGTCAGCTCTGTTTCTGGGCTGTTTCTGAAGTTGCTGTGTGTTTCAGAAGTCTTAGACAGCCCTGGCCAACAATTGAAAAGATGGTCTCTCATGTCTGGCATGGGGTTTTGTAAGTTGGTCTTTGGTTTTTAGAGAGAGTGTTATCAGCCCAGATAAAGGAAGTCATTAAAACTATATATTTATACTCTGAATTACCTGCATTTCAGTTTTTTTAAATTCCTTGTGCCTTTTTCAGGAGTCTGTGTTGTTATTTTACTCCCTCCCCTCTTCCCTAAGGAGCTCCACCTCTCCTCTCAGGTTCCCACACAGATCAGGTGCCTTCTAGTCTCCTTTACCATCTCTGTGCTCCATGCACCTTCTTCCATATCCACTGTTTACCTGAAAAATTCATGATTCTATTTTTCTTGAGCACTGAATAGTATTCCGTAATGAATATGTGTGTGGACCACATTCTCAGTATCCATTCTTGAGTTGTAGGACATTTAGGTTGTTTCCATATTGTGACTGGAACAGTAATTACATGGCTGTGGGGTAGGGTGTTGAGTCCTTTGGCCATATACAAAGGGGTGGTTTTGGTTTAGCTGGGTCATATGGTAGATTTGTGTATTTAGCTTTTCCAGAATTTTCTACACTGATTTTCATAATAGTGCAATGGGTTACATTCCAGCTAAGGGGATAAGAGATCCCCTGCATCCTTGGTTCCCCTGCATCCTCGGGTCCCCTGTATCCGTGGGTCCCCTGCATCCTCGGTTTCCCTGCATCCTCAGTTCCCCTGCATCCTCAGTTCCCCTGCATCCGTGGGTCCCCTGTATCCGTGTGTCCCCTGTATCCGTGGGTCCCCTGCATCCTTGGGTTCCCTGCATCCACGGGCCCCCTGCATCCTCCTGCTGGCTGTTTCGTTGATCTTTACCTCTGTTGTCCAATACAGGACTGCCTCTGTCATTTCTATCAGCCTTGTGTGTGGGTTTATTCTCCTTAAACTTCCTCCTTGATTTCATTGACCTGTTTCTTTTGTGTCTTTAAACTCTGATTTTTTTTGTTTGTTTGTTTTGGTTTTTTTTTGTTTTGTTTTGTTTTTTGAGACAGGGTTTCTCTGTGTAGCCCTGGCTGACCTGGAACTCACTTTGTAGACCAGGCTGACCTCGAACTCAGAAATCCACCTGCCTCTGCCTCCCGAGTGCTGAAACTCTGAATTCTTTGGTGAAGTGTATGATTGCTCTTTTAAGTTCTGTGTCCTGGTGTTATCTAGGTAATTCTCATGGGCAATCATTTCTCTAGGACTGGTAGGCTTTGGAGAGGAGACATTGACTTGGTCTTTTATATTGTTGGTATTGTTTTTTTTTTTTTTTTTTTTTTCCGAGACAGGGTTTCTCTGTGTGCCCTGGCTGTCCTGGAAATCACTTTGTAGACCAGGCTGGCCTCGAACTCAGAAATCCACCTGCCTCTGCCTCCCGAGTGCTGGGATTAAAGGCGTGCGCCACCACGCCCGGCTTGTTGGTATGGTTTTAATGAGAAGAGAGAATGTGGGGATGGGTTGGGTCTAGAAGTTAGAAGTTAGAATATAGTGCAGTGATCAGAAGGGACTAGGGTGCTTCCTGTTCCAAGATGGGGGTGTGGACGTCTGAGTGGACATGTAGAGTCATGAAGTATGGTGGATAGGTAGGGGGAACACTGCCTAGAGCTTCTGCTGTGAAGGCAGGGAAGGCCGGACTAGGTAGACCCAGTCTAAATCTGGTAGATTTCGGAGAAGACATAGGTGTAAAGGTTGTGTACGTAGCAGTCTGTTCTCTGGAGGAGAGCGTGGTGTGGAGTGGGGTAGTGGAATGAGCACTAACGGTCCTGTGGGTAGTTGCAGGTAAGATAGGTCCAAGTGGGAATTAAATGTTGGTTACAGTTCAGGAGGAGATGGTGAGGCTAGGCCTAGAGTCAGGATTTTTGGGGCCCTGTGGTAGCCTAGAGTCTGTTGCTGCAAAACAACTAGTCTGGGACACTGACTGGGACCTGGCCTATACCTGGTGGGATGTGGAAATATAAGTACTGGGTGTGGGGGGCACTCCCAGGCTACACTCTGAAGGAGGATGTGAGAAGTCTGAGTATGGGATGGAGTGGTAGGCACTGTTGGGATGGAGTGGTGGGCACTGTTGGGATAGAGTGGTGGGCACTGTTGGGATAGAGTGGTGGGCACTGTTAGGATAGAGTGGTAGGCACTGTTGGTTTTCTGGCTTTTTTTTTTTTAATGTGCTGATGTGCTGGGATTGGAAATTAGATGTCATGCATGTAAGCATGTACCTCCTGAGCTATATCTCCAACTCTTTTTTTTTTTTTAAAGATTTATTTTATTTATTATATGTAAGTACACTGTAGCTGTCTTCAGACACTCCAGAAGAGGGCGCCAGATCTCGTTACGGATGGTTGTGAGCCACCATGTGGATGCTGGGATTTGAACTTATCACCTTCGGAAGAGCAGTCGGGTGCTCTTATCCGCTGAGCCATCTCACCAGCCCCTATCTCCAACTCTTAAGTTTATAATTCTTCTAAAAGCATTTGGTGAATATGCCCATCACTTCTTAGAATCAGATGCAGCTCTCCTGCCTTTGGGAATCAAACCTTATGCTTTATATTTGTGCTTCTTGATCATCTGTCTTTCTAACTGCAGCTATGTGGTTGTCATGTGTAAGTCATATTTTCAAAAATAGTATTACTGCCTTCAAGGAATAACTTTTTATTTCTTTAGTCCTTAATGACCTAAACTTAGTAATACTAACTAAATGACTTTAGTTAATAGTATCTAAATAACCACTTAAATTTTTTTCTATGTTTGGGTTCTTTTTGCTTGCTTGCATTTCTGTATACCATGCGCATACCTCAAGAGGTCAGAAGAGTCCAATCCCCTGAAACTGTAGTTAAAGACTGTGTGAGCCACCTTGTGGTGGTGTCAGGAACTGAATCTGGGTCTACTGAAAAGCAGCCAGAGCACTAACTTCTGAGGTAGCTCACTAGCTCCTGCTTCAATTAAAAAACAAACAAACAAACAAACAAAACCCCAAGATGGAGCTGCAGAGATGGCTCAGTTGTTACGAGTGTTCTCAGCACTTGTAGAAGTCTGTGTTCAGTTCCTAGCACCTACATCAGGCGGCTCACACTCTTCCACCATGTGAGCTCCAGGCTCACATGCACACACATCCTCTCGTGCACATGCTGCACATAACTACAAATAAAACAAGATCTAAGAGAGACACAGAAGGCCATTTTAGGAGACTCCCAGATTAGGGCACGTAGGATTTCTTCTAATGGTTCAATGCAGATTTCTGAAAACATTTGTTTTTTGTCTTTAAAGAGCTCAAAGCGTGCCTGTTTTTAAGGCAGTGAAAGTACATCTTTTAGAAGACACGAGTTCAGAAAAGAATACTGTTGCTCAGGAGACTGAAACTCCACCCAATAGAATTGATTCAGCTACAACTGTGGCTGCAGCAACTGCCGCTGCCATTGCAACAGCAGCTCCTTTGATCAAGGTACTTTTCTCTCCTGGGCATCCCTGGACACTGAGATACATGGTTGTTTGTACAGAGCTGACTCTGGCACAGTTGTGTCTGACTGAACACTTAGAGTCATTCTAGTTTCCAGTTGGAAAGGCTCTTCTTATTTGTGGTTTGTGGATTATTTCTCAGAAGCCATGAAAATTGCCCCTTGTGAATGTGCTGGTTTAGAGAAGCCAGGACGTTATCATTGTAGCGCTGACAGTCCTTGTTCTAGATGATCAGTCTCTAAGAATCAAAGCCAGGGCCCGTATGTGGTGATAGGTAAGTGTTGTCACACTGCATTGTATTGCTAGACTTGCATTCCTGGACGAACCAGAGGATTTTACATGATCTTTTATATCATAATACTAGCCTGCCAGTTTGTAATGGGGAGGCAGAAATATGTCAGGATAGGCATAAGGTTTTAGAGCTAACTGGAAGCAGAGTCAAGACTCAGATTCAGGGTTGTTGACCTGCCCTGGCCTTACACTGGAGAAGTACCCAAAGCTGAGTTTTTCTGTTTTTGTTTTTTGAGACAGTTTCCTGTAACCCACGCTGATTTTGACTTTGCTAATGTAGCCAAGGATGAGCTTTAGCTTCTGATCTTTCTGTACCCCAACTTCTGGCTTACAGATGAGCACTGCAGCCTGCTTATGCAGTGCTAGGGTTTAAAACCACGGTGTCAGGCGTGTTGGTCCAGCACACTACTGAGCTCCATCCCTCCCTTGTTCTCTTTTTAGACAGGATCTTTCTGTTTGGACTTGAGTTCCTTCTGTGATTATAGGAATGTGCCATTGCACAGCTCGGGTCTGGAACCTTGAGGAGGGATGGCGAAAGAGTGGAGAAAGGACAGGTATACACACACACATGCACGCGTGCACAGAAAAGCTGAGGGTCAGGCTGTATGAACTCTCGTGGAGCCTCGCCACCCACCATCATAACCTGGAACCTCAGCTAATTGTACACAGCATGGGAGGCGGGGTTAGCTCCACTCAGTATGACGTCTCTGTAGGGCAGCAGTTTCAGACTGAAGAGCCAGGAAGAAGCTGCCACAGTTGGTAGTCTTTCTGTGTTTTTGTTTTTTATGACAGGGCTTCTCTCCACAGCCTTGGCTCTCTCTGAACTCACTCTATAGAGACCAGCCTGTCTAGGCGTGTGCCACCATGACTGTTTTTTCTTCTAGCATACTGACTAATCATCTGTAAACACATTTGGGTCAGAGGAAGAAGGCTTTGCCAGTTCTGAGTCTGATCCATATGAGTCCAAGGCCTTGGTTCATATCCAGGCAAGCTTGGTTCTGTGTTCATGGCAGCAATACACATTTACTCTCAGCTTTATCCCCCCCCTACACATGCCATCATGGGTGGCATCAAAAACTACTGGGTGCTGGGCGTGGTGGCGCACGCCTTTAATCCCAGCACTCGGGAGGCAGAGACAGGCGGATTTCTGAGTTCGAGGCCAGCCTGGTCTACAAAGTGATTTCCAGGACAGCCAGGGCACACAGAGAAACCCTGTCTCGGAAAAACCAAAAAAAAAAAAAAGCTACTGGGTTTTGCTGTTTCCTTCTCTTTAGTTTTAAGAATCTTTTTTTTTTTTTTTCCTGGCATTACAAAATCTTTTGTGTCAGATTTGGTGTGTATAACTCATGATTGGCTTGCTCATCATTCTTTATGTTGTATATATACTTGATGTGTTGTAGGTTATAATGTTGTTGGTGTTGTGAGACCTCTCCTTATAGTTGGCTTTTCTTCCTTTTGTAGTATTGTATGTGTGTTCATGTGGAGGCCAGAATGTGTATGTATAGTTATGACACAAAACATACCTAAGGATTACTCTATTTGCCGCTTAATTTTGTGACTACAATCAAAGGCATGGAATCATGAGAAATTTCATGAGCAAAGGCTCAAGTTTAATACCTTCTTAGTTCCAGTTGCTGTAAATAGCCATTCTCGGACCTGAGCACACCTTTGATGCCTTTGTACAATGTGAATTCTATTTTGATGTTTTGTTTAAGGTGCAGACTGATTTGGAAGCAAAGGTTAATTGTGTTGGAGAGTTACTTACTAAATTACAGGAAACTGATAAACAGTTACAGCGCGTGACAGAGCACCAAGCCAGCGTTCAGAGTAAGCAAGAGAACGTGCACTGTCATGACCACGAGAAGCAGATGAACGTGTTCATGGAGCAGCATATCCGGCACCTTGAAAAACTACAGCAACAGCAGATAGACATTCAGGTATGTGATAGAGCCAGTGCGCGCTCCTAGTTCCTTTTGTACGCACATGTCTAAGTTACTGTTAACTAGTAACTGTCATTGCACGCTAGGTTGGGACAGTTTGATTTCCTAAATCATGGTTGGCTTGTTCATTATTCTTTACGCTGTGTAGATACTTGGTGTGTTGTAGGTTATAGTGTTGGTGCTGTTGTGAGACCTCTCCTTATAGTTGGCTTTTCTTCCTTTTGTAGTATTGTATATATGTTCATGTGGAGGACAGAAGTTAATTTCAATATCTTCCTCAGTCACCCTCTGCCTTATTTTTTGAGACAAAGTCTCACTGAATCCTGAGCGCACCAATTTGCCTAGATTGGTTGGTCAGCAAGCTCCAGGGATGTACTTGTCTGCTCCCTTTCCTCCCAGTAATGAGACTGCAAACTTGACTGCTGTGCCCAGCAAGGGACCTAAGCTCGGGTCTCACGCTTGCTCGCAAGGGACCTAAGCTCGGGTCTCTCGCTTGCTCGCAAGGCGAACACTGCTTGCTGAGCTATCTCCTCAGCTCAGTCACATTATTTTTAAAGCAGTGATTTGTTTACATCAGCAGTTCCAAGTCTGTTGATATGAATTGGAATCATTGGGGAAGCTTTATAAGAATGCATATACTTTGGTGTCTTGGAGGTTTTGAGGGAGCAGATCCATGAAGGTGCTAGGGTATCACTGAAAGCTTCCTCAAGATGCTGATGCTTCCATGGACAGAACTACCATCTGTAATGGGATCCAAGGCCCTCTTCTGGGGTGTCTAAAGACAGCTACAGTATACTCATAGACATAAAATAAATAAATCTTAAAAAAAGGAAAAACTTCTAAAATCAGTTTTATTTATTAAAAAGTATATTTCATATATACCTTAAAACTTCTTACCATTTTTTAATGTATGAATGTTTTGCCTGCACATATGTGAGTGTACCCCATTTTCATTGAACGTTAAATATAATAAGCCACTTTCAATCCTAATAAGTCTCAATATATCTTGTTACTTGATATCATAAAATTATATGTAAAATCATTTGAAATTAATGAAATAATGCTTTTTCTTCTAGACCCATTTTATTGATGCTGCATTCAAGGCTAGCAGTCTTCAACTTGGCATGTCCACTTCCAGAACAGTGGAAAAGTATTCTGGAAACCTGGGAGGTCCTAGTGTTGGGAGCAGTGTTTTTTCACACAACACATTTGTTTCTAAACGAGGTAAAATACTTAGTTTCTTGAGAATAAGATATACCAGTGCTGAATGTTCTTCATGTGTAAAAGGTGAAAATTTACTTATAAAGTAGCAGGATACTTTGTCTCAAAATAAAATTATTTTTGGAACTGTTGGTTTATATCATTTTTTTGTTGTTCAAATAAACTTTAGGTTATTTTAAAGGTTGTGTAAGGTATGAATTATAATAATTCCTAGTTTATGGTTGTAATTAATCAGAAAAAAATAATTTGTCGTAAATCAAAATGCTTGTAACTATTCTGTAGCCCTCTGAGAAACTAGCCATGTAGTCACTGCTTTCCTTGATTTGTCAGAAGAAGATCTGCCCAGTGCAGTTAAATACCCCATGTATTGTTGGGCTGTGGGAGTTTTAGGGGTACTAATACAACAAATGTCATCTATCTATTTCTGTTTTCTCTTTTTTCTCTTGAGTCTGGGTTTTATATTGTAGCCCAGGCTGGCCTAGAACTGGGGATGATCCTCCTGCTTCAGCCTCAAGCACAGGGATTGCAGGTGTGTTAGCATGCCAGTTCAACATCTTCTTTCTTCAGTCTCATTAGAATGAATTCCTAAGAGGGAGATTGATAATTAGGTATTATTAAGTATTATTTCCCCCAGGTGATGTGATTGATTATTAGGTATTATTAGGTACTATCCCCCCAGGTGATGGATTAGTATTCCTTGCCACTGAGAGTGTAGCTGGGCAGAAGGACGGCTCGGTGATCAGCACTGTCTGAGTGCACCTGCAGAAGACCCAGGTTCAGTTCTCAGCACTGACATGGAAGCTTCTAACTGCTTATAATTCCATTCCAGGGAATCCTGTGCCCTCTTCTGTCCTCATGCTTGTGACGCACAGATGTACATACAGCCAAAACCCAGCATGCATGTGGCTCACATCCATCGTAACTCGAGTTTCAGGAGATCAGTGCTCTTTTCTAGCCTCCACAGGCACCACACACACACACACACACACACACACACACTGCACTCATAGGCAAAACATTCAAACTCATACATAAGTAAAGATCAATCTTCTTTTGAAAAATATCTAGCAATGCAATCTTAGCACAAATTTGAGAATACTCAAATGTTATTACATTGATTCTTAATTTACAAGCTTTATCTATAAAGATATTTATAGTTTCCATTTATTTTGATTTCTAGTGAGTATTTTTTTTTCCTTTTTCTTGGAGATGGTCTCTTAATGTGGTCCTGGCTGACCTTGCTATATAAACAAGGCTGACCTTGAGTTCAGAGAGATCCACTTGCCTCTGCCTCAGTGTTAGTATTAAAGGCATGTGCCACCATGTCCCTCCTGCTTTTTTGAAAGGTTTTTGAAAGGTTTCTCTCTGCAACTTGACAATAGGATGTTTTCCATTTTGGGAGCTCCAGGGATCTCTGCCTCCCCAAGCACATGCCACCACATTAACCTCTTTTTAAAATGTGGCTCTGGAGATGGAACTCAGGACCATGCTTGTAAGGCAACCACCTTACCATTTATGCTCAAAAAAGCTTTAATTTTTTAATTAAAAACTAAATTTTTGAAACAGTGTCTTATTGTATATCCTGGCTATCTTGAATTCTCTATATAGAACAGGTTGGCTTCAAACTTATAGAGATCCACCTTACTCGACAGCCAGATGAAGTGTTTTTGTTTTTTTTAAAAAAGATTTATTTACTTTATGTATATGAATGCACTGTCACTGTCTTCAGACACACCAGAAGAGGGCATCAGATCCCATTGCAGATGGTTGTGAGCTGCCATGTGGTTGCTGGGAATTGAACTCAGGACCTCTGGAAGAACAGTCAGTGCTCTTAACTGCTGAGCCATCTCTCCAGTCCTAAAAAGTGTTTTAAAGTCAAATTTATCTTTATTATTGTGATGTGATGTGTGTGTGTGTGTGTGTGTGTGTATGTGTGTGTGTGTGTGTGTGTGTGTGTGTGTGTGTGTGTTGCTCAATGGTTGAACCCAGGGCCTCACCAATTCTAGGCAAAGCCCTCTACCATTGGAGACACACCACAGTCCCCTATTGATAAGTTTCTTCCTTTCTGTTAAAGTGCCTTTAAGTGAAGATACAGATTTTGATGGACAGAAATCTCCTTTAGAGACACCAGCACCTCGCAGGTTTGCCCCTGTACCTGTTTCAAGGGATGGAAAAATAACAAAGAGGGAAAGCCCTATAGAAGAAAAAGAAAATCTGGAAGTGTACAGTCCTAAAGGTAGGAATCCAGCAATTAGTATCCACGTGTAGTTTTCTTAACGCTGGGACCAAATACCTGACAGGAAGCAACTTAAGCAGGCGGTGTGATTTTAGCCCATGCTGTAAAAAGGGATGCATTCAATCATGGGAAGGACTGATTGCAGGAGGCCGAGGGGCTGCTTAGATGTTGGTCATGTTGAATCTATAGTCAGGAAGCTGAAAGCAGATAGGAAGTGAGTCTAGGCTATAAGACCTCGAAGCCTGTCCCCAGTGACTCACTTTTTCCAGCAAGGCTTTGCCTCTTAAAGTGTCCATAACTTTCCAAAACAGTGCAGCCAGCTAGAGAGGACATTTTCTTTTTTTTTTTTTTTTTTGGTTTTTCAAGACAGGGTTTCTCTGTATAGCCCTGGCTGTCCTGGAACTCACTTTGTAGACCAGGCTGGCCTTGAACTCAGAAATCTGCCTGCGTCTGCCTCCCGAGTGCTAGGATTAAAGGTGAGAGGACATTTTCAAACGCAGATGCCCACAGGGGATGATCCACATTCAGACTTCAGCTCTTCTCTAGACCGTTTGCTTCTTTGCATATGTTTTTGTTATTTTGTGATGGTCTCACTCCAATATGGCCTGTAGCTCAGTGGCTTTGAATTCATGATTCTCCTGACTACTGAGATATAGCTATAAGCCACCACATCTGGCTGGACCTTTCAATTAGAGTTGCATGAGATTTGCCCATTTAGGATTTAGGATTTAAGATTATGTGCCTACTAGTAACTAAACTCTACTTAGGTGGCTAGTTTCCCATGGTATTTAGATTCTTTAATGTAATTAAGGTATATATAATTTTATTACCTACAGATTACTTAAACTTTTCAAGAATAGGATTTTTTTTTTTTAAAGATTTATTTTATTTATTATATGTGAGTACACTGTAGCTGTCTTCAGACACTCCAGAAGAGGGAGCCAGATCTCATTACGGATGGTTGTGAGCCACCATGTGGTTGCTGGGATTTGAACTTATCACCTTCGGAAGAGCAGTCGGGTGCTCTTACCCGCTGAGCCATCTCACCAGCCCCCAAGAATAGGATTTTTAATAAATAAAAAATAATGTTTTACTTAACACAAAGCTAATCAGAGAGTATATTTCTTTTATTGCTTTTAGGTATAGATTTGAGTACAACTCAGGGAAATTAACATTTATCACAACATTCAGCTAGAATAAATGCCCATATATGGACTTAATGAAACTGAAGAACTATTCCATTTTATTGAAATACTATTATGCTCCCGAGCCTTAAAATGTAGCCCTTCTAGTAAAAGTTAATGACAGTATTAAGCTGCAGGCTTTTATTCTTGGGAACATTAGAACATTTAAGTCTTCCTTTGGCCAAGTTTTAAGAATTCAGAAGACAGTTACCTACCATAAGTAGTTCTTATATATTCTTAAAAACAAGGATGGGGGACATTCAGATAATTGTTGTAAAAAACAGATAAGCCTTTTTGAGCTGTGTGTGTGTGATTAAAAACCTTACTCTCAAGCTGGTCATGGCGGTGCACACCTTTAATCCCAGCAATTGGGAGGCAAAGGCAGGCAGATCTCTGAGTTCAGTTTGGTCTACAGAGTAAGACAAGTTCCAAGACAAGACAAGGTCCAAGACAGTCAGGGCCACAGAGGAAAACCCTGACTTGAAAAAAATCAAACAAAAACCATTACTCTCTGATAGAGATAAGTGTAGTCTTTTTACTCATATTAATCAGTTTTTTACAACTCTATATGGAAATATTTTGTCTGCCCTGATGAGTGTATTTATGCCCATATTGTCTTCATTTCTTCTCAAGTGCAATAACTGAACTGCATGGGTTAAGTAATTTATAAAGAAAAGAGGTTTATTTAGCTTCCCATTCCAGACATTCAGAGCATGACAGTGGGTGGTGTCTGCTCGTTCTGATTCTCTGCTGGGCCATGGTGTGGCTGAAGGCATTACATGGCAAGAAAGCAAGCTAGCCAGAGAAAGCTTGGTCTTACAACAGAGTTGCTCCTTTGATAACTAATCCACTATCTATATGGATAGAGTCCATATGACCTTGTCACATCCTGAGGACTCCACATTTCAAATACCACTAATACATAACGTTGAGGATTCAGTTTCCAACACATAGAATGTAGAGGACACTTGCAAAGGGCCATAGTGGTTCTAGAGTGAGTTGAGTAGATATTAATCATAAGAACTTAATTTAGATGGAGTGGAGATGCAGGGGAAATGGAATACAAAGGAGAAATGAACTAATTTGGAAAATGACATGACGGTGTTTTTTTTTCTGTTGTAGGAAATGTAAGACTGTTGGAACAAGTACTGAATAGTAATGAGTGTTTGACAAGAAAGACTGAATCATCAGACATAACCTCACTAACTCAGCCAAAAATGGGATGGAATTTCGAGAAAAGGGACAGGTAAAAAGAAGAGATTACAACTAGTAGGACTAGAAAAAGCTGTTCACAATCCACCATTTTCTTTAAGAATTCCCTTACATCATTGCTTTTTAATGAGAACTGCTCATTTGAAGTAGTACAGTGACTCGGAGTCTTCCAGGGCTTAAAGCAGGTTGTTCTTGTTGATGCTGGACCAGGTGTGGAGTCTGAATTCGTTGTAGTGTGAACACACTGGAGTCTCTGTTAGCTTAGTCTGTTGGACATTTGGTACATTTATTTTCTACTTTAGACTGATAAATCTCCTTTGTTAAGTGTGTGTGTTTGCTTCCTACCTGGATAGCACCTCTCATCAGTCAGCTACCTGTGAGAGCCTCAGACCTCCTCTGGTCTTTCCTGGGCACACATGGAGTCCTCTGTGATGATAGTGCTTTAGTATGAATGCTTCATTGTCTAGATTTAAAGTGTCTATTGGCCACATTGTTCTATCACTGAGCTAGTCAATCGATCGGGTGTCTGAGCTATTACACGGATATCTCTGTTGTTGAAAATACCTTGAAGATGTTTGTCCTTCAGCTCAGCATGATTAGGCTGTGTAATGATAAGCCTGATGGAGATCACTCAAGAAAGCTCCAAGCAAAGTTGGGGAAGGTGTCTTAAGTATGGGCGAGTTTTAACAAATATGCAAGCTAGACATGATGGATGTGCATGCCTCTGCACCCAGCACTTGTGAAACAGAGGCAGACAGATCTCTGTGAGTTCAAGGCTAGCCTGGTCTACATAGTGAGACCATCTCTCAAAAAACGCAAGACCACGTGTGTTTAGCTTGCTCCTCTAACTCTGAACCAACTCCATTGCTTTAGTAAACTCTTCTTGGATTGTTGCAGGCTTCTGCATCAGGTTTTGAGTGTTCTCATTGCCTGTGGAGGGGCAGCTTGTCAAACGCTCCTTCTCTGTTCTCTGAGAACGTCTGAATCACAGCTTCTTGTAAGCAGAAACCTTAAAAAGCACTTAAGTGTCTCTTATCAGATTTGCTTTTAGCCTTTGAGACTTACTGCTAAATGAGTTAACCCTTTCTTGTTCTTTCTGAACTCTGGCTGGTTCAACTCAGCTGTCTGGCTCAAACTCCTCTCCAAGCTGACTGATTCAGTCTGGCTTTTTGCTCTGCTTGGCCTCAGACTCTGGCAATTTGTTTTAATCTTCTGGCTCGTTCTGTCTACTATCTGGCTGTTCACCTGTGTCTAGGTTGTCCTCTGTCTGCAACCTCCCTCTGTAAAATTGTCCCTGTAAACTGTCTCCTCTCCCTGTTTCTCTCTGCACTGCCCCTGAAGTAGCTTCCGTTTCCTCTTTCTTCTTGTGAGAGTTGGGCATATCCTATTCTGTCAAATCTTTCTCTGATTGTTCACTTTGTCACTCAATTAGACATGACTTTCAAACATGGATACTTCCTTCTACAAACTAACTTTACCTTTCGTGGGATCAAAGCTGTATACTAGGAGCTTGTCTGTATTCCAGCCAGAGGGATAAAGGTATGTACTAAGGCAAGCCGAACCACACCACAACAAGAAATAGGGTTTTCAGGAAACACCAGAATCTCAGGTTCAGAGTCTGAGCAAATATCCTGCAACAATTTAGGAAAATCTTCTTGTCTTTTGTAGCACTGAAACTCTACATTCACAAATATTTCCTTCCTCTGAAGAGCGGGGAACAGCTCAAGTACCTGTGCAGAAGTATAATGATGTTGTTGGTGATCTTGGTCAGAAGACGAAACAAACAAGTGACATGCTCCAGGTAAAGTGGGCATGGTGTCAAAATCCATAATTCTGAGGTAAAAACTGTGAAGTCAGGCATGTTGGCACCCATTTGCAGTCCTAGCACTGTGGAGGTGGAGGTAGAATTACAAGTTTAAGGTCATCCTGACATGCATACTGTGTCTGAGACCAGCTTGTGCTACATCATACTGTCTTAGAAACAGACAGTTGTGTGCTACAGTATGTACACCCACCCCTAGTAAATGTAATAATGCAAACAATCAGAAGAAATAAAAAGAGCCATTAAAATAATCAGAAGGAAGAATGAGAATAAAGAATTGAAAGCTAAACAGTCAAAATCTGTCCCTTTATAAACAGCTCAGAGGCCCGCCCCGCACGGGGGATGCCTCCTAGCAAATGCCAGACCTGTGCCAACAACTGTTTCCGACTCTCTGCTCACCCCACCTTTTTTGTTGTTGTTGTTCTTTTGAGGTACTCTTAGTATATAGCTCTTGATGACCTAGGAATTGCTTTTAAACCAAATTGGCCTCAAAGGTTAGGGTCCGAGTCAGGTTAGAACAGCTGTCCTAATTCAGGGTTAGGGTTAGGGTTAGGGTTAGGGTCCCAGGCCCTCAGCTGTCATGCAGGGATCATAGCAGGTGCCACCGCCCCTGTCTTTGCCTTTCTGACTAATAAAGGCTTGTGAGGAAGAGTGAAAGGGGTGTGGGTGGCCCTTGCTTATCTACTAGTTCACAGCATCTAGAGCAACTTGCTCTTGGTTTTGCTTCCTTCACAAGTAGAGCTTTGATTGATGATCAGATGACCTAGCACTGCTCTGGATTTCCTGTCTCTATCACATATAATGTTTGAAATAATTTTTTTAACTGGAAAACAAACCAAACAGAAGGATGCCAGTATCAGTAACTTTTCATTTGGACAACCTGAACCCTAGATTATATTGATTCTAGTGTATGCTTGCAACAATGTACTAGCTCTTCTTTGTATTAAGTACTGATTTTTTTTGTGTACTTGTGTGTGTGTGTGTGTGTGTGTGTGTGTGTGTGTGTGTGTGTGTAAGCGCATAAGTGCGCACATCCGAAGCCAAAAGGGTGTTAGATGCCCTGGAACCAGAGTCTAGGTGGCGGTGGGCCACCTGATGTAAGTGCTGGGGAATGAACTCCAGTCCTGAAGAGCAGTGTCCACTCTAAACTGCTCTGCCATTTTCCCAGCACTTTTTCTTTAGAGTAAAGCAGTCAGTGTAAGTTTAACATAGTAAATTCTGCCTTCGATTTCTCTTACGATAAAGCAATCTCCAGTTACCTTGAGGCTTCCAGATCATCCACATAATCCTGCTATGCTCCAGACAACCAATACAAGGTCTGTCTTGAAAGATGCTGCGAAGATTCTGAGAGGAGTACAAAACAATAAAAAAGTACTAGAAGAAAACCTGGAAGCTATCGTTCGTGCAAAGGATGGAGCTGCTATGTATTCATTTATCAATGCTTTAGCTACCAATAGGTGAGGCAGGATGTGGGCATCATATCCTATTAATGAAGCCGCTACATTTGCTTGTTTACTTTCATTTTTAAAAGATTCATTTATGTGTAAGAGTGTTTTGTCTACATGTTTGTGTGTGTACCATGTGTGTGCCTAATACCCATAGAGTTCAGAGATGATCCCCAGGATCTGGAGTCAGGGATGGCTGTGAGTGCTAGAACAGAGTACTCTCACCCGCTGAGCACTCCTTCCACTCTCCCCCCAACCCCCCAACCTCTTTTCTAAGCACTCCCTGTGCTTATTGCGTTTGCATGTTTGGCCTCTGAAGATGTGGGACCTGGTGTGGACAGAAATGGAAGCCCTGCGTTTTACTGACTGCAGTTTCCCATTTTGTTCCCTCATCCAGTTCTTCACAGACACTTTCCTTGTAACATTTAATGAGTACCATTGTAGGGAGCCATTCAGCCACTCCTTAAAGAGGGCATTGACCGACTCAGCTGTACTGGCATAAACAACTCTTAATTGGCGTTAGGCAGTGTCAGCTGTGGTTTGATCTTGTGCCGAGCGAGAGCCACAGGGCAGCCCGAGATCACCTGGTGTCTGAGCTCGAGCCCCGGGGCAGCTCGGTGATTGGCCAGGACAGGGTTTAAATAGGCTGCTCGCGGTGGGGCCATTTGCTATTTGCCATTTGCCATTTGCCATCATGCTCTGCTAAGCTGTAAGTGCATCAAGTTCCTGAGTAAACCGTTGGGGAAGAAACCTGTTTGTCTTGTGTCTTATTCCCGCTGGACGGGGACGGCGCACGACATACCATCACCTTTGGTTTTCTCAGGAAGGGCATTGGGTTACGAGTAGCTTTAAAACTAGGCTAGACTTACTGGATTCTGGTCCTATTCGCAGTATGTTAAGGCTAATTTAAGAACATTTCTTTTTTCTCTTTTGTAGAGAGATGTCAGAGAAAATTAGGATCAGAAAGCAAGTAGATGAATGGATTAAAACCATTTCAGCAGAAATCCAGGTATGTTATAGAAAAAAATGGAAATTAAGTCAGTTCTTAGAATATAGCATAAATTCCAGTTTACTGATGTGCCTTTTCTTTTTAATGTGTCTGTTTTATTTAGTAAACTCTAAACAGAAAACTAAATTCTACCTGCAAAAGTGTTTCAAGCCAGCAGACTGGGGAGCATCTTAGGCAAACACCAACGTTCCTCACTCAAGGAACCATCAGTTCCAGGAGTGGGAAATCTTTCTCACATCCATGACGAGTGCAGCATATCTTTAGACAGACATGATATCTTACATTTTGTGTGTTTGAAGGTGTAGAGCTAGGCAAGGTCACTGTTACATTTGTCTTGGAGTGCAAGGCACTTGCTTTCCTCCAGTGCACTTGCATATTTACTCATGGTGATAGCCAGGGAAGTGTAGGCTTGGCTTCCACAGCAGTGAACACAAAAAGTGATTCAGCATTGTTACACACACACACACACACACACACACATATAATGCATTTGTAAGGAATTTATACTAGTCACTGCATAACTTACCAAATAAAAAGATGAAGTGACCTGTCAATGTATGCCAGTGAGCAGAATATGTCTTTTTCACTGTTAATTCCATATAAATATGCTTATTTAGATATTCAAATAATTTAATTTTTCATATAGTCACCTCAGTTTCATTATGAATTATGTGCTTATTTAAGTCTGTTCCTTTAACGTTACTAACTGCTTATAATTTGGGCACCTGAAGGTATGAAACCGTGGTGATGATCTCCTCCGACACTGCCTCCTCCTCTGGATGCTCATAACTTGCTAGGATTTTAGTTTTAGGATTGCTTTGTTCACTTCTGTTTATGAGCCAGGATCAGCTCTTCCTGGCTCCTGTGTTCAGGAGTTGCAGGCATGCACTGCTCTGCCTCCAGTCTTTTAGTTTTTTGTTCATTTTTCCAGAAAGTGTTTTTTTCATGTATAAGCTAATATTCTTCATATTTTAAAAAGATTTATTTATTATATGTAAGTACACTGTAACTGTCTTCAGACACACCAGAAGAGGGCATCAGATCTCATTATGGATGGTTGTAAGCCACCATGTGGTTGCTGGGATTTGAACTCAGGACCTTTGGAAGAACAGTCTGTGCTCTTAACCACTGAGCCATCTCTTCAGCCCATATTCTTCATTTTTAAAGCATTTTGAAGTATTAAACAATATAGTAAATAAATTCCAATATTTGTTAGTGTTGAAAGCATTATGATTTGTTTTGGCTTAAGTAATTTTAATTTTCTTTGCCTTAGGATGAACTTATGAGAAAAGATTATGAACAAAAGAGATGTGATCCAAAGAATCAAAGGAACAAGAAAGCTCTAACTACGAGTAGAGATGTTAAAGCCAATAACCAAGACAAAACGGTGAACAGATCTGTGATTCCAAGAAGCCATTACCAAAAGCAAAGCCAGGAGCAGTTTACAAGTCCACTTGTGAGGAGCTTGCCTGCCTCAGGCCCACAGAAAGAGAGGAGTGTAAGGAACGCACCTGCCTCAGGCCCTCAGACAGGGACGAAGGGAGAGCCTATCCCACCTTGTATTTAGATGCCACATTATACCCAGTCATGTCCTAAAAGATAGAAATAATGACCTGACTATGAAGAGCTGTACAAACCTAGACTAGATTTAAACCATCAATGGTGTAACATTTTGGACCTGTAGTGTAGAAACCTACATAAAATCTGTACTTGCCTCCTCGGAAGGCCTCTTAGTGTGTTTTTGTTCTTTTATTTTTGGCTTTTGGTTTCTCAGGAGACAAGTTCTCATGTTTGCCCAGGCTAACCTCAAACCCTAGAACTCAAGCAGTTTTCCCACTGTATCCTCTAAGGAAGCTGGGAAGCTAGACTGGGCACAGCACCATGCCTAACTTAGAGCTTAGACTGCGAATCATGTGTACTACGTATGTCCAAAGCCGCGCTTCTCAGCCTGTGGGCTGAGACAATTCATAACAGCAAAACTACAGTTATGAAGTCGCAACAAAATTTATGTTTAGGGGTCACCATGAGATGAGGAGCTGTCTTAAAGGGTCACAGTGTTGGGAAGGTTGAGAACCACTGGCCTAGAGATTATCAACTATCTGTTATTAAATTCATTTTACTGAAAAGCATGTTCCATCTTTTTGTGTATGTTCTGTTTTAGACCTAAAAAATTACATTTAATGCCTAGTGAGTTCTAGACACAGTACTAGATATCTGGATGGATTTTCTTTACCATTCCATCCCAGCATTAATGTTTTTAAAGGCCAATTAAGCATGGATTATCAAGCAAAGAAATGTTTAATTTAATGAATTTAATGCTTGGCTCTAGTGCTTGATAAATGCTTCCTTTCTGTGACATTTTGGGATGCACTTATTTATTTATGCATTTTATGTTTTTTTCTGCATGTATGTCTGCACACCAGAAGAGGGCATCAGATCCCACAGGACTACAGTTAGAGATGGTTGTGAGCTGCCATGTGGTTGCTGGAAATTGAACTCAATACCTCTGGAAGAGCAGCCAGTGTTCTTAATCACTGAGCCATCTCTCCAATCCAGTTCTCTGGCATTTTGATTGAAAGTGGAGCTGGGAGTATATAAAGTCATTTAAAGACTGTTTATTGTAGTTAAACATAATAACTATGTAAAATGTATTTAAACGTTACTTTAGGAACTGGGAATATTCATAGTAATGTAAAGCCTTTTATGTTTCCTAGGTGGAAGATTTTAATATTTTTACAGTAATTATAACATGTTTTGCTTTGGTAGGGCCTCTTGAAGTCAACCACAACATTGCAAGATGAGGATTATATGTTACAGATATATGGGAAGCCGGTTTATCAGGGCCATCGCAGCACTCTTAAGAAAGGACCGTATCTCAGATTCAGTTCTCCATCTCCTAAGGCGAAGCCACAGAGGCCAAGGGTAATAGAGCTAGTGAAAGGTAAGGAAGTTCAGTGTCCGTCACTGCACCGTTTACAGAGAGGCTTAGTGCATAGCATGGCTTTATGTTTGTTACCTGTGCGCACCGCTCAGTGTCTGATGAGGAGGAGCAGGAGGAAGAAGAGCAGAGCTTCAGTACTGTTATCTGCCAGGGAACAGTGTTTGTGGGCATTTTTGTGGTTTGCTACCAAAAAGTCTTCGCCAATAAAAATGATTAGTTTTTGTTGGCTTTTAATTAAATAAGAACATTTTATTATTATGTTTTGACTCATGCCAACCATTTCTTTGATATATTTGGATATGATTTAGTTAAATAATAAGTCTGATAATTTTGGTTACATTTTCAAAATTTTTGTCCTTCTCTGAAGTTAGTAAGCTAATAGGTAGCTAGTGGATACCAAGTCTCTGAAGTTAGTAGGCACCTTTCCCTTCTAGAGGTGGAGCTGTGGCAGGCAGTCGCTCAGGCCTCCTTCCTTTATAAATGCTAGCTGATCAGGTTGATGATCCACTTACCTATAAATCCTATGGATACTAGTTTTATTTATTTTTATTTATTTATTTTTTTTTCGGATACTATTTTTAAAGGCATGCAAATTATGATGTTTGCCCTAATATTTTTCTTAAATACTGGAGATTTATTGTTAAAATTGTATTTGGAGTTTTGAAAGCCTTTCCAAAACAACAACTTTACCACACTGTCAGATCCCCACTAAGCCTTTTAAGGTGACAGTCAGTGTGAGCCAGTGGGCCCTTCATCCTCAAGCCTGGGACCTGTGGTTTCTCCCCTCTGTGGGAGAGAAGAAGTCCATTTTCTCTAGAGACACAGAGAATACAGACTTTTAAGTTCTCTTCTGTTTACTTGTTAATTTGCTTTTTGTTGTTGTTGTTGTTTTGTTTGTCTTTTTGAAACCAGATCTGTTTTTGTAGTCCTGGCTGTCCTAAAACTCAATATGTAGACCACTCTGGCCTTGAACTCACAGATTTGCCTGTCTCTGGCTCCCAAGTGCTGAATTTAAATGGTGTGTGCCCCAAGATCTGGCTGTTTTTGTTTTTTGTATTTTTTTTTTAAGATTTATTTTTATTTTCATTTTCATGTATGTATGTGTGTGCCCCCGGAAGCTAGCAGAGGACATCTGGTCTCTTGTAGCTGGAACTGCACGTGGTTGGGTTGTGGGGGCTGGAAATAAAACTCGGGTCCTCTGGTAGAGCAGCAGTCACTGTCATCCACCGAGGCATCTCTCCAACCCTCAGTTTTGTTTTTCTAAAGAAACACTCTGTGGTGTACCCCTGGCTGGCCTCAGGCTTACAGTAGTCCTCCTGCCTCTGCCTCCTACTGCTGGGCCATCATGCCTGATAAACTTTTAAGATTTTGATAATTTAGAGTATAACGTCTATATGGACCTACATGAAACAGATTAAAAAAATATACACTAACTTCCATAAATTCTAAGTAAATATATAGAATTAGATTAATTGTGCATACTTTCAAAGGATAAGGGCGATTATTCAGAATATAGAACAAGCAAAGGTATAATGAGAGAATTGGGGTCAGGGGAAATCCTGTTCTAAAAAATGACCTTTAACTTTCTTGTATTGTGAAGGAAAGTTGGTGAGTTTAGAGAGATGTTCTTCAACATTTTTCTTATATCAGAGTAGCTCTGTACAGGTGTATCAGGGACAGACAAACTGTGGTCTACAGGTGAGCTGCTGGATTTTTTTCCTTTCTTCCTCCTCCTCCTCTTCCTCCTCATCGTCGTCCTCCTCCTCCTCCTCCTCCTCCTCCTCCTCCTCTTCTTTTCTTTTCCCTTGGGACAAGGTTTCTTTATGTATCCCTGGCTGCCCTGGAACTTACTCCATAGACCAGGCTAGTCTCAAACTCTGAGATCCTCCTGCCTCTACTTCCTGAGTGCTGGGATTAAAGGCATGTACCACCAGCACTTTAGCTGCTGTTTTTATGAGTAAATTTTTATTGACTATAGCCAGGTTTGTTTACTGTTCATGGCTGCTTTCATGATACATTACCGGTGTCACCAGAGTTGAATAGTTGCACCTGAGATTACATGGCCTTAGTTAGATCAAAGTAATTCCTGTCTGGCTATTTAATAAGTTTGCCAACCTCTGGTCTACATAGCATTTCTGCTTGAGACCCTATATTAAATTGGATGAAATCTTACTGGGAAAAACAATTGTGTTTCTAGGTGGCTAGCTAATAGTTAGTTGTTGAATTTTAAATATCTGCCAATGATGATTGTTATAGGCACTAAAGTCAAGTCAGCAAGAACACAGACTGACCTTCATGCTGCGTCACGTATGAAAATGGATTCTAAAATTCAGCATCCCCTCACCACACTACCTCCTGCTGATCAGCAGTGTATGTTCAGCCCAAGCAGAGAAATGCCTACTGTTTCAGGTACCCTGGAAGGTCATCTAATTCCTATGGCAATCCTTTTAGGTAAGAAACAATGACTATGTGGCTGTAGGGAAGGGGGAGGGGGTCCATTGCTTATGATCAGTAGCAGAAGTTATAACAGTCACCTACCTAGCCCATATATATGGAAATACAAATTAAACTACTTGGATATATATATATTATATAATTATCTATCTATCTATCTATCATCTATCTATCTATCTATCTATCTATCTATCTATCTATACACACACACACACACACACACACACACACACACACACACACACGTATGGGTGAGTGTATATGTGTGTGTGTGTCTGTGCCCAAAGTAGTTTTAGTTTTTATTTCAATGATGGCTAGACATATGGAGTGCTTTGAAAAACATTTATTGATCATCTGTTTTTCCCTCCCTTCCTTCCTTCCTTCCTTCCTTCCTTCCTTCCTTCCTTCCTTCCTTCCTTCCTAACTTTATTCAGTTATTTTCCTATTTGTTGACTAGCAGTTTTATTTCCTTGGTATTTAATTTCTACAATTATTTGTAAAGTCTGAATGTCAGTTCAGCCCTTTGTCTGAGGTGTAGTTGGAACCGTGGGCCGTCTGTGTTCTGCTGACCTTTTCCTTTGCTGAGCAGAAACTTGACTTTCCTTAGACCATGTCCTGATGCTTGGGGCTAGTTCCTGTGTGGTTGGTCCTCTAATGAAAAAGTTCTATTGGGGGCTGGAGATCTCAGTGGTTATGAGCACTTAGGCTGCTCTTCTAGAGGACCCAGGTTCAATAACTCCGGTTCCAGAGGATCCAGTCCCTCACACATCCAGGCAAACACGAACGCACATTTTTTGAAAAAGACCTGCATCTTCCTCAGTGTCTTGAATTGTATCTTCTCTGTGTTTTTTTTCTTTCTTTCTAGAAGTTGCAGTGTTTCAGGTTTTAAAGTCTTTGATCCATTTGAAATTGATTTTTTTTAGTAAGATGAAAACTAAAAATCTAATTTCATTCTTCTGCATTCTGCATTTTTCTGCTGTAGAAACACAGTCTTGCCAGAACTGTTTGTTGAACAGCCTATCCTTTTCTACATACATTTTTACTTCCTCCTTTGTCAAAAATTAAGTGAGCATAGCCATTTTATTTTTGTGTCGTCTCTTCTATTCTATTGGTTTACCTGTCTATTTTTATGCCAGGATCAATCAGGCTGTCTTTATCACTATGTCTCTATAGTATAATTTGAGATTGGACAATCCGTAGTAATATCTCCATAGTGTTCTTACTCCATAGGATTGCTTTGTCTATTTATGATCTTTTGTAGTTACAAATTAATTCTTGTATTGTCTTCTCTCAACCTGTGAAATATGACACTGGAATTTGGGTAGGTATTGCCTTAAATCTGAAATGAATTTTGGTAGAATAGTCATTTTTACAATATTAGTTCTGCCAATCCAAGAGCACAGGATATCTTTCTGTCATCAACATCTTCTATAATTACCTTTTTTAATATCTTGAAGTTTTTTTTTTGTTGTAGAAGCCTTTTCACTTCTTTGGTTAAATATATTCCTCAACACATAATGTTTTAGAGTTATTTTGAGTGAAATATTTTTCCTGATTTCTTTCTCTGAGAGTATATTGTTAGAATAAATGAAGACTACTATGTCTGTCTGTCTGTCTCTCTGTCTGTCTGTCTGTCTGTGAGACAGGGTCTCATACTAGACGATGCTGACCTTGAATCACCATGTGGCCTAGGCATCTGAGTGCTAGAGTTAAGGGCATGTGCCGTGTCCTTGCACAGCCTCAGGGACTTGAACCTGACTGGGCCAGCAAGAGAATGAAGAGAAGACAGACACAGGGAACATACAGAACAGCTGGGATCCAGTGGGCTGGGCTCTGATGCAGAGGCCTCTACCTAGGAGGCTCCCTGTTTATTACGTACAGTTGAACTAAGAGGCTGGGGTTACTGAATAGACCTCAATAAAGAGGAAGGGTTAGTACATACAGAGAAACAAGGAGACAGGTTTAGTTAATCTTGATTGGTTCTGTCTCTGTAGGGGAGGAAACACCCAGGGGACATGGGAGGAGAGAGCTATGGTGGGCATTTTCTCTACACACTGCCTACATTTCCACTTGGAGGAGGAGAAGAGCCCTTGACCTTTCCTCAGCCTTGCCAGGGGAGGCTTTGCTGTTTTCCCATGGGCTGAGGCTTTGAAATGACTGTCCCTCTGGGCCACTATGTCCAGCTCCTTAGTCTTTACTTTGAAATATAAAAAACAAGCAGGACTTTTGAAATGAGACCTGACAGTATAGAGCATGCTCTAATAGGCAGATACTAACCTTTATTTTAAGCATTAAGATAGTGTATGTGAAGTAGGAATTGCATACAAATAATGAAGAGACTGACGTGGTGGGCACATGTGTAGACCGTGGTGGTGAGGAGAGAGGAAATTACAAGATACTTCTTTCCTTTTGTGAACAAAGATCCAGGCATTCAATTTGATTTTTCCTTTTATATTAGAAACAGCTGACTCATTCTGTGCCCTACATTTCATAGGACAAACCCAAAGCAATAGTGACTCCATGCCACCGGCTGGAGTCACAGTAAACAAGCCACGCCCCGTGACTGTGACCACTTCTATTCCTCCGGCACCTCGAAAAGGAAACGCTGGAGTCAAGAAACCCAACATAGCCATTGTAGAGATGAAATCAGAGAAGAAGGATCCTCCCCAGCTCTCTGTACAGGTATGCCAGGGTGCACGAGCAGACCCGTCAGAGCACATGAGAACCCACAGTTCATTGCTTAGCTTTATGAAGACCTTGCGTTCACTGCTTTATTGGTGTGAACCTGGTGGTGATGTCCTGTTACTCTGCTTGCTCTGCAGGGTTTAAACTACCCTCCTAAGTCAGTGATCCATATCACAGGGCAGGGAATGGGTGAACAGTGCGCTATAATTAACTTTAAAAAAGAAGGTATGTGGGGCTGCAGAGATGGCTCAGTGGTTAAGGGCTGCTCATCCAGAGGTCCTGAGTTCAATTCCCAGCAACCACATGGTAGCTCACAACCATCTGTAATGGGATTCAATGCCCTCTTCTGGCATGCAGATGTATGTACAGAGAGAGCATTCATATACCATAAACAAACAAACAAACAAACAAACAAATAGATGATATATACTTGTAGTCTAAGCACCCAGAGAGTAGCCATAGGAAGATTGCCACAGGATCAAGGCCAGCCTGGTCCATCTAGCAAGTTTCTAAACAGAGAGTCACTGCCTCAATAATAAGCAAGCGAATAAATAAATAAGCCAAAACATACAATAAAAGAAAGAATAGTTAATGGAGGGTGTGACTAATATAGTCATTATTTCAAACTTTATCCAATCATAGGACATGAATGAATGTAGAAAGAACGCTTTTTTTTTAAATTTAATTTAATTTTTTTCTTGCTCCGGTCAACCCTGCTCGGTCAACCCTGCTCGGTCAACCCTGCTCGGTCAACCCTGCTCGCTCTGGTCTGCCCCGCTCGCTCTGGTCGGCCCTGCTCGCTCCGGTCGACCCCACTTGCTCTGGTCAGCCCCGCTCGCTCCGGTTGGTCCCGCTTGCTCAGTCCCTGCTCTCTCTGGTCCAAAGATTCATTTATTATTATTCATAAGTACACTATAGCTGATTTCAGACGCACCAGAGGAGGGCATCAGATCTCATTATGGGTGGTTATAAGCCACCATGTGGTTGCTGGGATTTGAACTCAGCACCTTCGGAAGAGCAGTCCGGTGCTCTTACCCACTGAGCCATCTTACCAGCCCCAAGAACCCATTTTTATACACAAAAACTATTCAAGTTTGTGCTCTTTCCAATTTAATGTGCAATTTTAGTGAAATGCTATTTTTTAGAAATAATGAGATTTTTTTTCTTAAGCTTGAACTTTAGGGTAATTTTGATATCTGGAAGAATAAAGGGTTTAGAAAAGAGTTTTGTTATGAGCTGGGCATTTGGCTTATTTGAGAGGTAGAGGTTGAAAGGTCAGGAGTTCAAGGTCATCCTTATTTATTTATTTATTTATTTATTTATTTATTTATTGTTTTTTTTCCGAGGCAGAGTTTCTCTGTATAGCCTTGGCTGTCCTGGAACTCACTTCTTAGACCAGGCTGGTCTTGAACTCAGATATCCACCTGCCTCTGCCTTCCAAGTGCTGGGATTAAAGGTGTGCGCCACCACACCCGGCTTTGAGGTCATCCATGACCCCAGGTCAGGTTCAGGGCCTAGCAGCATAGATTATGAGACACCACGCTGGTTACTAGACTAGTGCAGTGAGATTTCAGAATCAGCTTTGTTATTTAGAAAGAATGTATAACATGGTAGATATTTGTTATAAGGATAATAATGTGTGTTTTATTTGTCTCAGTGACATAAGAAAAGATTAGTTTTATGCTTCAAGTTTTTCTGTGTAGCAAATGAGCTCCAAATTGGCCAGTTGAAATTATAAAAAACAAAACCATAAAAATTTGAAGATAATTTCATTGACTTTTATTAAAACTGAAGCAAATTCTGGATTTTGGGGAAGATAATTTTAATACAGTAAATAAAGAAAAGGAGAGTTGCACCTAAAATCTAAAGGTTCTGTATGTCAAAGAACCTACAAAGGAAGGCAGCTACAGTGAGAGCAAATGAAAGCAAGAGCCAGGAAAGAATTTGTTTTTAAATACAAAGACTTCTCTACGTCATGAGAAAACATAGATCTAAACCCAGATTTTGTCCAGGTACATGAATGAGATTCTACAGGAGGGTTAAGTATATTTAAGAATAAGGAAATTAGATGTAAGTTTTGCTTGTAGCTAAGATAATAAAATTTTTATTCCCATGTCATTATTGCTATTATAAAACTGCTCATTTTAGTTCATGATTGGATAAAACTTAGAATTATGTTTTTTGATGATGTAAACAGAAATTGGATAGGATTTCACCAGTAATTACAAAGAATATTGAATATTCATGCTCTGTGGTCCCAGAAGTTTATCAAAATCTATCTAACATGACATAGTAACTCAAAGTTTGGGAAGAAAACACTGCGTATACGAAGATATTGGGATCTATGTGTAACAGTGGGAAAAACTAGCAATGAGGAATATAGCTAAATAAGGAGTGTAAAGTCCTTTAATATTATGTAGTTATTTAAAAGTATAAGGTCTGCAAAGAAACAGGATAAGGCTAAGTAGTAATGGCACACTCCTTTTAATCCTAGCACTTTTTTTTTTTTTTTTTTTTGGTTTTTCAAGACAGGGTTTCTCTGTGTAGCCCTGGCTGTCCTGGAACTCACTTTGTAGACCAGGCTGGCCGAGAACTCAGAAATCCGCCTGCCTCTGCCTCCCGAGTGCTGGGATTAAAGGCATGCGCCACCAAGCCCGGCTAATCCTAGCACTTGGGAGGCAGAAACAGGCAGATCTCTGTGAGTTTGAAGCTAGCCTGGACTATAGAATTAGTTTCAGGATAACCAAGCCCTGTCTCAAACGATCAAAACATAAATAAAATAAAATAACATAAAATACAATAAAATAAAATAAAATGAAGGAGGAGGAAGAGGAGGTATTATGACCTAAAAACAATGGAGAATCAGGGCTGAGAACACTTAACTTTGTTAAATGGGTGATAAACAGAAAAAAGAGTATAATAGGTCATGGAAGTAAAGTTAGCTTAATATAGGATTTTATGTTTTTTTTTTTCTTTAACTGCTTGGTATAATATGCTTTTATAATTCAAAGTATCTGTGGCAATAAAAATTTGGAGGGCATATTTTGTTGTCTGTTTTTGGTAGTTACTTAAGTCATAGTGGTAAACAGCAATCCAGATGTTCTGTTCTATTGTAGATATTACCTAGTGTGGATATTGATAGCATTTCATACAGCAGTACTGACAGGGCTTCCCCTTCGCCAAGTCCCAAAGAAGCCTCTCTTCCTCCACTACACACCTGGATCCAGGTAGGTTTCAGAGTTCTTTCATATCACTAACTATTGCTCCATGCAGAGCTCATATCTAATTATATATTTATATAAAATCATAATATATTATAGTGGATGCAGTAGCTCATACTTTTGAAGCCTAGTACTTGGGAGGTAAAAGGCAGTCAGACTTCTTTGAGTTTGAGGCCAGCCTATTCTACAGAGTTACAGCCATAGCTATGTATGTCATAATATATAACAATAATTTCAGCATATGATAAAATCGAAATGAGGGTTACATTATTTACAAATTTCTAAAGATATTGCTTTGAGATCTTTATAAATATTTAGGACATGGTAATTTCTGGTGTAACATGGTAATTGTGAGACTTTCACAGGTGAAGAATTTCTGTGTCTTTGGTAATATTTGATTTGTATGAAAATTATAAATTGGAATATGAAAATTATAAATTGGAATATGAAATTTTTATACATTTACTTATTGTGTGTGTCTGTATATGTGTGTATGTGCACCTACACATGTGTGCGTGCCACAGTCCACATGGGGAGGTCAAGGACAACTAATGGGGAGTCTGTTTTCCCTTCTGCCACGTGTGGGGTTTGAGGGTCACACTCAAGTTGTCGGGCTTGGCTGCAAGCGTTTTTTACCCATCCAGAGTTAGAATTATAATACTGACAAGTCATTTATAATACTGATAAGTGGTATATATTTTATCACATTGTTAACATGTAAAAATATACATTTTCTTGTATTTATTTGCTTCTGAATAATGATAATATGACTTTTATTACAGTAAAATAGCACTGTAACATATCTCTGATATCTGATATATCAAATTGATCATTGAGTTTATAGTTTTTAAGAATAAAACACAATTGCTTGGCACGATGTCAGAATAAGGCAGATGTCTGTTAACCTGAGGTCAGCGACATAAGGGTTGCATGATGAGACCTCAGCTCAGAATGAAAACAAGCAAACCAGAAACCAAAGTCACGAGTCTGTCGGTCAGGCACAGTCCTCCCAGCTTTAATCCCAGCGTGCAGGAGGTAGAGATGGGAAGATTCCTGTGCGTTTGAGCCAGCCTGCTCTGACACAGTGAGATCCTGTCAGAGGGGGGCAGGGCTGACAGACTCACAAATCTTTCATGGTTATGAACACTGTATTAGAATTGATCCTAAATGGAGTCATACCCACTCTAACTAGTTAACTTCTTTTTTTTTTTTTTTTGGTTTTTTCGAGACAGGGTTTCTCTGTATAGCCCTGGCTGTCCTGGAACTCACTCTGTAGACCAGGCTGGCCTTGAACTCAGAAATCCACCTGCCTCTGCCTCCCAAGTGCTGGGATTAAAGGCGTGTGCCACCACGCCCGGCTATACTAGTTAACTTCTTATAAGTAATTTTGTTTTTCTTAGAAGTTTATTGGAACATGTATGATAACAAAAAATATGTTTTGAATTATGTATAATTCTGTTCTCAGCAAGAAACTATTGCCATTTTTAGTAACTAGAGTTTATATAGTAAGGCCTAGGTAGTGAAAAATGAATATAATTTTACTTTTATTAAGATTTTTAAAAGACATGGGGGCTGGAGAGATGGCTCAGTGGTTAGGAGCACTGACTGCTCTTTCAAAGGTCATAAGTTCAAATCCCAGCAACCACATGGTGGCTCACAACCATCCGTAACAAGATCTGGCGCCCTCTTCTGGAGTGTCTGAAGATAGCTACAGTGTACTTACATATAATAAATAACTCTTTAAAAAAAAAAGACTTAATTCATTTCTTAAAATTATGCGTGGGCCTGTATGAGGCTTTATATGCACCAAGCCCATGCAGGTGCCCATAGAAGCCAGAGGGCACTGGATTTCCTTAAACTGGAGTTACAGGCAGTTGTATCTGCCTGGTGTGAGCACTGTGAACCAAACTGTCTCTGTAAGAGCAACAAGTGCTTGTAACCTGAGAGACATCACTCCAATCTGTCTCTTTTTAACTTAAATTACATTTTTATTTGGGGAGTATGTGTGTATGTGTGTGTGTGTGTGTGTGTATGTACACACATGTGTAATGCATGTGCATGAGTGTCAGAAGATAACTTTCAGGAGTTCTTTCCTAACATGTGGTTCTCAGAATCACACTGGGGTCGTCTGGCTTGTTGACAAGTGTAAGCCAGGCAAAGCCATCTTGCTCACCTACTGAGCCATCTTGTGGACCCTGCTTTTCTTTATTTGTAAAATGATTGGAATCTGTTTCTGTCTTTTGTGAGTCAGTGAATATGTACACTTACATAGCTACATGTGGAAGTATTTCCCTCGGGGTGTAAAACTAGTAAAACTAGTCTGTTGATAGTTCTTTAAATTTTTCACGGCAGTCCAGAGTTAGGGCTCAATGGCTAAAAAGCACTTGCACCTAAGCCTTAGGACCTTAGTTTAATCCTTAAGACTGACATGATATCAGGAGAAAACTGACCTGTAATTATCCTTTGACCCTCCACATGAAGGCTTTGATGCCGTTGTGGATATACACAAAATGAAATAAAGAAATGTAAATTTATTCACAATTGTATTTGTTGGTGTAATTTAAATATCAGACTGATATTTATGTTTGTCTCTCACTGTAGCCCAGACTATCTTAGAACTCATAACAGCCCTCTTAGCTTTAAACTTCCAGGAATTTTCCTGCCACAGGCTCCTGAGTTCAGGAGTTAGGAGGTATGAGACATCTTACCCTGATAATTTAAAAAAGATATTTTTATTGAAAATAATTTTTTGGCTAGGTGGTGGGGGGCGTATGTCTTCAATCCTAGCACTCAGGAAGCAGAGGCAGGCAAATCTCTCTGAGTTCTAAACCAGCCTGGTCTACAGACCAAGTCCCAAGATAGTCATGGTTATACAGAAAAACCCTGTGTTGAAAAACCAAAATAGCAACAATAACAACAACAATTATTTATATATATATATGTATATATATATATATATATATATATATATATATATATATATAATTTTTTATCATTTTTGAAATGATGAGATAATAGATTGAGGACTGACCTATATCTCATTTACTAATTAAATTACTTCTGAACAGAATGTTAAAATAGCAGGGCTATATTAAGATTATAGTATATGTGAAAATATAAGAAATTATGTTTTAAAATTGAAGGCAATTAAAAAAAAAAAAACTTTCTGAAATGTTTTCTTAGACTCCAGACTTTATGAAGGTGGATGAAGAAGAGGTGCCCCTTCCAGGGACTAACTTTGATGAAGTAATTGATGTTATTCAGGTAACAAATCTTAGAGACATAGAAAGTTATTTCCTTACACTTTTCCAGGTGGTTGAATGGATTTTGACTATTACAACTAAGTTTGAGAAATATGACTTTACTTTGATTTAAATAGACTTTAAATTCAATCTGCTTATTTAAATTTCTTTGGAAGATTATGAAGTTAGTTAATTGTTTTTCTTCCCTGTAGTGTCTGTTGTTGTCATAAACTTACTGCTAGCCCACTTCTCCCACCTGACACGCCTGCTGTGCCATCTCTCCGGCTTCCCTTCCTCCAACTATTACAGTTAACTCTTGATTTCCAGAGACAAAGTTAGATTTATATTGGGAAAAAGTTATGAAAAGTCAGAAGTCCAAGGAAAATCCTGTATGGATGTCAGTTATGAAAAGGCAGGAAAGAAAGACAGGAAACGTAAACCACATGAAAAAAATGGAGACACATATGAAATTATTTTAATGTTATGAACAAGACATTCAGCATTAGCGAAAATACTTCTCACATTTCTTTGACTTTCAAACTAAGTCTGACTTCGTTATGAAAACTGGAGAGATGGCTTAGCAATGAAGAGTGATTGCTGCTCTGCAGAGGACCTGAGGTCAGGTCCCAGCACCCACATGGTGACTCCAGTGCAGAGGATCCAACTTCTTCTGACCTCTCATGCTGAACACATACTTACACTCACACACACACACTCACACACACACACACACACACACACACACACAAAATTAGCACATACTTTAAATAAAATTTAATTCTTAGACTATGCAGAGGTAGGCACTGTATTTGTGTTGGAGATGCTTTTCTCCATGTAAATGCTGTACAGTGTTTTGAGGCTAGGAACCTTATTTGTCTTCATAGCCCTAGGATGCTGCTGTTGTTTAATAGAATTGGTTTTTCAAGTGGAAGAAACGATTACAGAACTCACAGTGGATTTGGGCTTGAGTGACAAGGGTCTCTTCTACTCTGGCTCGTGCACTCTCTGTCTGAGGGCTTTATGCCTCACAGAATATTGATGAGCTGTGATATTTAAAGAGACTGGATAATTTTGAGATGCTTATTTAATTATAGATAAATTTATATCTGTAATTTAGGTCACCATGATTATGAAAGAGAAAATGGGTGGTGGATAACTTAGGTGGCAAAGTTGACCATGAGTTGATAATTGTTGAAGCTAGGGACTAGGTATATGCAAGTCATTTATATAAAACCTGTAGTAACTAAGAATTATTTTGTTTATTTTTAAGCATGTGACATTTTCCATAAGGAAAAGTAAAAAAAAAAATCAGAGCAATTACTTTGGAATGTGATATGATGATGAAAGTTATGTGTAAGATAAACTAAATGTAAATTGGAGGTTCTGACAGGATGAACAAATGTTTGGGATTATTGGGGTTTTTTATTTTTTGTGAGCTCATAAATTTTTGGATATTTCATAAGGTGCAATGCTAGACTCCCCAGATGTTCTAGCTTCATGATGATATAAAATTAATATATATATTTTTAATGTTTTGTGTATGATGATGTGAAATCAAACTCAGGGTAGACAAGTGTCCTACCATTAAACCATACCCAGAGCCTGAACATTGAGTTTAAAAAAGACAGATTATAAAAAATATATATTCTCCAGTGTTGTCTGACTCATGTCTGTGTTGGGATAAGTGTAATCTGTATGGCATATTTAATGTCATACCACCTAAGGATAAAGGTTATTGGCTGGTTTGTGAATGTTGGTTAATTCATACAGCTGAGTTATTTGTCTATGCTTGGCACATGAACAGATACTTGAATATAATAGTTTTGTTTTCATTGTGTCACCAGGAAGAAGAAAAACGTGACGAAATTCCTGAATGCTCTGCACCAATGTTGGAGTTTAACAGAAGTGTTAAAGTTGTTCCTACAAAATATAACGGTCCTTCATTTCCTCCTGTAGTTTCTGCTCACCATCCCACTACTGATATTTTAGATAAAGTAATTGAGAGAAAAGAAACATTGGAAAATAGTTTAATTCAATGGTAAGTTTATAATTTTATTGGTGTGAATAAAATCAGAAGGGCAGATAAAAATGGAAATGGCTTAGAAGAATATTCAATAAGAGTGAAAGGTAGTGCCGGGCAGTGGTGGCGCATGCCTTTAATCCCAGCACTTGGGAGGCAGAGGCAGAGGCAGGTGGATTTCTGAGTTCAAGGCCAGCCTGGTCTACAAAGTGAGTTCCAGGACAGCCAGGGCTACACAGAGAAACCCTGTCTCACCCCCCCCCCCCAAAAAAAAAGAGTGAAAGGTAGTATCCTGGTGTATAAATAAAGCCAGAGACACAGTATAAACTTCACTTTGAAAATCTTAAAATAAGTTTGTGTTGAACAGATGTTTGAAATATATGTCAAGTAATTAACTACTTATCTCTGAATCTAGGATTATGAGTGAATTGAATCCAATCAATTAATAAAAAAAGTAATTTTCTGAATTTCCCCCAGTAAACACATTTCTATGACAGTNTGTGGCTGGCCGTATCCTCACTGGGAAAGCTTGGAACCAGTGAGAGTGTGCTGTGGCCGGCTGCATTGTCACTCAGAAAGCACGGGAGTATAATACAGCTGGACATACTACATCCTTAGGAAGCTAGGAGACATAAGTGACTCATATTTAACTCTTTTCTCTTTCATATGAAGTCCAGAACCCTAGTGCATAAGATGGTGCTGGCTACACAGGGGTGGGTCTTTTCCTCCTAGTTAAATCTCTCTAGAAATGGTCTCACAGAATGTCCAGAGGTGTCTCCTAGTAAATCGCAAAATCCATTAAGTTGACTAGATTTATCATCAGCATACACTTATAATAGATATCAATATAGTATGGTTGTCTGACATGTCTTTCTTACTCACTAGACTATACATTATTCAGTAGTCAGGATGCTGCTTCTTTTGCCCAGCCCTTTACTAATAACTGATGAGGGTTTAAGTTCTCTCTGAGTGGTTAAATGAGCCATTCCTCTTTCCTTCCTCTACCTGGGGATTTCCAGCCTTTTAATTCTCTAACTGTTGTATGCTAAAAACTTAATTCTTTTCACTGTTCTGTGCATAATTATGTGCTGAAGACTGAACTCTTTTCTTATTGTTCTGTGCAAAAAACTTAACTCTTTATTACTGTTTTGTGCTTCATTTTAAGTGCTGGGGAAAGTTTTTTCTCTCTTATTATTTATAATTTTCTGTTGCTTGAATAAGCAATGGTAAACTTAACTCTTACTTACATTATAAACTTACAGTATAATTCTCTGGCAACTTACATATGATGTACAGCAACAGGGAATTCAGTAGATAGAGGATTTGCTAAGGCTCCTTTCCTTTCTCTCTTGCCTAGAAACCTTGTCTGTTGCTAGCCAGGCAAGAAGGAAGCTTGGAACAGTTAACTTTTAGTGAACCAGGAAAAGAAAGTCATGCTCACAGATAGAAAAACCTTTACACAAACAAATATGCATAGACACACACATTCTTATACACATTCACCTTTTCTTGGGCCCAACCATCTTTCTCATCAACTTACATACACACACATCTTCCTTCAAATGCATATATGTATTTGGTGGCTAGAACAAAAGTCCCCATGAGCAGGTTTTATTGAGCAGGCGCCAATGCAGAAAAAACTCACTCATTCTGGATGAAAAATACACTTCAATCTTTATTGATTAGAGAAAGAAAAAACAACCTTTTTTATTGAGAATAAAAAAGCCCTGTCCTTGTTAGTAAGAAGAAAGGCTGTGTCATGGTGAGAAGAAGCCTGCCCGCTCTCTGCCCTGCCCTGCCCTGCCCTGCCCTGCCCTGCCCTGCCCTGCCCTGCCCTGCCCTGCCCTGCCCTGCCCTGCCCTGCTCCTGCTCTGCTCCTGCCCTGCTCTGCTCCTGCCCTGCCCTGCCCTGCCCTGCCCTGCTCTGCTCCTGCCCTGCCCTGCTCTGCTCCTGCCCTGCCCTGCTCTGCTCCTGCTCTTACTGTTATTGTTCCTGGTTCTTGTACTTTTTCAAGGCACATCATCACATGGTATTCTAAGCATCTTTTTTCAAAGTTCACGACAAGTTCAATCATAAATTCAAATTGTAAATTGAATAAGAAGTATCTTGCCGGGCAGTGGTGGCGCATACCTTTAATCGCAGTTTGGGAGGCAGAGGCAGGCGGATTTCTGAGTTCAAGCCCAGCCTGGTCTACAAAGTGAGTTCCAGGACAGCCAGGGCTACACAGAGAAACCCTGTCTCAAAACAACAAAACAACAGCAGCAAAAAGACTAGTTGTCTTATTTAGCATTCTTTATCTGTCACTAGCTCCACAGGTTTATTAAGAATTTAAAATGATAATTAATATGTCCAAGTTAGCACAGTTTTGTCAAGAAGCAAATCATCTGCCTAGGGTCTCATTAGTTGGAGTTTTGTATAGATCAATCCAGTCAATGTTTTATCTTCTGTCCTGGCACCTACAATAAATTGTTCACACTCAGTTTATGACCTTTAGTTATCAGATAATGGTTTTACATTCAGCCTAAAAGAAATGTTTTCCCTGATCAGAAATCTGGTTCAAGCTTGTGTTCTGTCTTAGTGCAATTAGCTTATGACACATAAAGGTTTATAGAATCCTAATTGCAGCTTTCATATTACAGAGGGCTCTATAGAATATTACAGGAATTCTATAGGATAATTATAAAATCATCAATTTATAGCATTGTTACAAAAGAGTATATCTTTGTTGATCTACAGAAAATTTAACCAATAGAGTGGGCTAATGCCCAGGAATTGGTTTTTTTTTTTTTTTTTTTTTTTTCGAGACAAGGTTTCTCTGAATAGCCCTGGCTGTCCTGGAACTCACTCTGTAGACCAGGTTGGCCTTGAACTCAGAAATCCACCTGCCTCTGCCTCCCAAGTGCTGGGATTAAAGGCGTGCGCCACCACCGCCCGGCTAGGAATTGTTATATTAATTTAGTAACGACAGGAAATCATTATTAAAATAATAAGAGTCAGTCCTTGCAACTCAGAATTATCCATCGTAGCCACTCAAAATGATGTGTCACCTCCAGATTGTCACTTGTATCCTTTAGCCTTTCCTAGATGACTCCTTACATGGGGAGCTTCAGTCTGGCTTGAATCTGTATAGCCCCTGTGCATGTCGCCACAGTCTCTGAGTTCATGTGTGTCAGTCCTGTTGTGTCTTGACACGGTTTTCTTAGTGTCTCCATCCTCTGGCTCTTCCAGTCTTCCCACCTCCTTTCTATTTTGCATAAGCCCCTGAGCCTTGAGAGGCACGGGTTGATGGAGACAGAGTGTTCCAAAGTCTCTCATTCTCTCCATATTGTCTAGTCTAGGTCTTTGTGTTAGTGAATGTTGGCTTTAAAGCCTTTGATAGGCATGCTATAATTCATATAACCACAGAGGTTAGGTATGGAGAAAGGGACTGTGGGAGAGGGGAGGATCTCCCAAGGAAGGGGAAATAAAAAACACTGTAGAGGTGTGTGTTGGGGTGGGGTGGGGTGGGGTGGGGTGGGAGGGAGGTCAGGAGGGTACTGAAGCAGGATGATTAAACGGGAATGGGGTGGGGGGAAGGGAGTCTAAGGGAGGACCAACTAATACTGAGGACCACTTGAGGGGTCACATGGAAATGAATTAGTACTTCTGTAGAAATACATATACATACATATATGTATTTATGTGTGTGTGTGTGTGTGTGTGTGTGTGTCTGTCTGTCTGTGTATACATGCATGCTACAGTGTGCTCTGGTTATCAGAGGACAACTTGAAGGAGTTGGAGTGCTCCTCCCACTGTGGGTCCAGGGGGTTGAACGCAGGTGGTCAGGCATGGTGGTAAGCACTTTTTACCTCTTAACCATCTTGCCTATCCTAGTGTCATATTTTGGCAATCATGTTTTTGCTTAAAGTTAGTATTATTTGCTGGATATATCATAATTTGTTAATCCAGTTACCAGATGGTTGATATTTATTGTCTTTTAGTTTAGGTCTTTTGTAAAACTGATAAGAATACTTGCTGACAATTTTTTGTTTGGAATGCAGCTTTTAATTTATCCTAGTCATGTGATAAATAAAATGATTATTAGGACTTGCTAAGCATTTTGCAAATGGTGGTACCATGATATATCCCAAGCAGTCCTGGGGTTCTTATTTGCCTCTTGAGAGGAGTATGCTGAGTAGTGTGATGGCTAGCAGAATCTAATTGCAATATAAAGGTTTTCTTTCATCTGTGCTTGCGTACATGCGTGCCTGTTTGTGTCTGTGTGTCTGTGTGTTCCCAGGAACTGAACCCAGGACCCTTGCCCAGGCTAAGCTAGAACTCTACAATGCAGGGACTCCTTCAACTCTCAGAGTATGTTTTGAGTTAAAGTTTATATGCAATATAAAATGAGGATGTAAAATGCTCTTCAGTTTTTCTTTATTCTTTCTCCTTTTGCATATAGATTTCAGATTTCTGTAGTATTCTTTAAAAGGTTATCCTGTCTCCATTGAATTATCTTAATATTTTTATTGAAAACTAATTGGCCATAAATCTGTAGATGTTTCTGTTCTTCCTTTTTTATTTAATTTTTTTAAATGTGTGTGTATGTTTGCCTGCATTATTTTATGTGCACCACATGTGTCCTTTTTAAAAAATATTTCTTCTTCCTGTCTTTCGACTCTTGGGATAGCCTGTTGTTCCTTTACAGCCTGACTTTTACTTCCCAAGTCCTGCAGTAGAAGCTTCAGGAGGCTCAGCATACGATGTCACCAACCAATGTCCTTGAGCTAGAGGGAGGGAGAGTTTGCCTCTTGCTTAATGTATCCTTGTGTTTTCGTCAGAAGTGGAAATAGGATTGTTTCCAGCTGAGGAAATTTGGTATATATGTAATAGTTTTCATTAACTTCTGCAGTGGTGAGGAAGGAGGCATATTACATGAATTTTTACTTGTGTTTTTTTCTCTGCCTTGGTTTGTTAAAAAGGATGCTCTTGAAGCTGCTATCTGTCTTTCTTGTGGCCAGTAGTTTTGCTTCGCTTCTCAGTGTTCACGCCTCCTTCACGCTCACACTCGTACGTAGCTATCAGCTTTCTAAGACCTTAAGAAGTAAGGTGTGGCTGCACCCATGTTTCTTGGGATTATCTGAAGTTCTTGTTTTTTAGTCGCAGGAACAAGCAGTGGAGCGCTCCAGCGTGTGGTTGAGGCCAGAGTTCCTGTGAACTCAGACATGGTCAGCCATTTTGTCAATGAAGCTCTGACTGAGACCATTGCGTTCATGTTAGCTGACCGAGAAGCGGAGAGGCAAAGGCCTGCTGCCACAAGTGCTCCTGGTGATCTTTCAGGAACTGAAACTAACCTGTTGGTAGGAATGACTTTCTGTTCCCTTGTGACTTAAGGATTGTGGAGAATATCTTAGATATTCTGTGTGTGTGTGTGTGTGTGTGTGTGTGTGTGTGTCTGTCTGTCTGTCTGTCTGTCTGTCTGTCTGTCTTTCTGTTTATGTTTGCTTGAGACAGTCTCACCCTATAGTCCAAGCTGTCTCTGTAGCTCAGGGTGGTCTCAAGCTCAAGATAATCTTCCCACTTCAGTATATATGTTAAAGTGCTACTATTATGTGTAGAAGCTATCACATCTACATACAAGAAGATATTTTAAACTTAATGTTTTAAGATCATAGATTGTGATAGAATTCCTTGGTGATGTAATTAACTTTCCCTAGCATATTATTATTATTATTAGTAGTAGTAGTAGTAGTAGTATTTTGAGATTAGCTTTCTTGTAGCCCAAGCTGGCCTTGAAGTCACTGTGCACCTGAAGGTGGCCTTGAACTGGATTCAAGTATGAGCTATCATACTCAATTTAGCTTTTTCCTTTTTTTGGGGGGGGGGGGNGGGGGGGGGGGGAGAAAATGTAAAATCTACAGAAAAGTTATGTGTATTACAGTGACCATTTTTTCCTTGTAGTTACTCCCTGTATTTCATGTTGGTGGCAGTTAAACGTTTCTAAAATCTATCTCTATACATGCTATATACTTAAAAAAATATTTTAAGTGTATGAGTGTTTTGTCTGGATGTTTGTCTGTCTGCTACTTGCATGCAGTACCCACAGAAGCCAGAAGAAGGCATCTGATCTCCTAGAACAGAGAGAAGTTCCCACGTGGGTGCTGGGAATCGAACCCATATCCTCTGAAGCAACAGCCAGTGCTCTTAACTGCTGAGTCATCTCTCCAGCCCTGTATTATGTTCTCTTAAAAAGTTTGACAGTTGGGAATATGTGACTCTACCTCAAAAGCATTAGCAGCATTCCCTAAGAAGAATTTGACCTTGATTTACAGGGTCAGAAAGAGCTGCAGAGTTTTATAAAGTTGGTAACAGAGTTAAATTTGGATTTGTATCATTCCTACAATAGATTAGAAATTCTCTTCAACATAGTAATGGTGAACACACAAACAATAATCAAAGTATATGAAATACATTTTCTCTTAAAGTAGTAAAGAAAGTATCTGTAGACTGTAGATATGAAATATGTGTGTGTGACCTAAAGGTACAAAAGGTCCTCAGGGAGGAGAGGAAGATGAGTGGTCTCAGCCCAGAGTGGGAGGAAGGACAGGTGAGGGATGGACAGAGGGCCGGAATGTCAGCAAAGCAACCGATTTATGTGTATAGTGTTCTAGCCTGTTATTTCTATAGGTTTACTGAAAATGATTAATAAAAAAACAAAGATTTTTTTTTTTTAAAGAGCACAAATCTACTTTTATTTACTCTCCATTAGTTTAAATCCAGGATGGGTACAGCATCACACGGATTCTGTGTCCAATGGCCTTTGCAGGAAGGTTGCTTCGGAATTTGGCTCGAACCATACCACTGTTTCCGTGGGCCCGAGTTACTTTTCCCCAGATCACTCTGGTTTTGTTTGGTTTGCCTCCAGGAGTCACTGTATTGGTTTTTGCTTTATACACATAAGCACATCTCTTGCCTAAGTAGAACTCCGTTTCATCTCGGGCATAAATGCCTTCAATTTTAAGGAGAGCCGTGTGCTCTCTCTGGTTCCGGAGACCTCACCTGTAGCCAGCAAAAGTGGCCTTGCACCATAGCCTTCCAGACATACTTGCTGTTAGAAGTCCTGTTCCCAGCAGGCCTCCATAGGCGCCAAGATGGCGGAAAGGAAAAACAAAGATTTTATAGATAGAAGTCTAATTTTGATTTGTATAATTTGGGAAGGATAGACATCTTCATGATGCTAGGTCTTCTTCATCCTCCTCCTCCTCATCATATAGTTTCATGGATGATTAAATAGCTGATACAACTTAGGGTCTAGAACTTTGTGAATACTCAGTTCCTAATAGTTTATCATTGTTGGTAGTCAGTTACCAGTGCTTGAAGAACACCTTCAGACCTCTCATGAGGAATGGGTGGGCCGTTTTATTTGTGTGTGTGTGTGTGTGAACAGATTTTTATGTTTTATGTATATACAGTCAAGAAGTGGAAAAGATATAGTATATATTTTTTTCACGTAAGAGTTTGCTCCCTGTTGAGCAGTGTTCCAGCATTTCTAATAATCTTTCATCATTTTGGATGATACTGGGCATGTCCAGGGTAGTATGGTTGTAGGCTCTTTCCAGCAGTTTAAGTTAGGTAGTAGTTAGCAACATGGCATGGAATAGATAAAAGCATTTTAAAGTGGATAATAACCTTCTTAAAATGAACGAAGGAAATGACAAGATGGTTCCCTCACAGAAAAGAAATACAAAAGACCCTGGAACGGTAGGCATTCTCCTTGCCTCTGCTGATAGTGTAAGGTGGCGCAGTCCTACGGGGAGCTCCACAGAGTCTGCTCAGAATGACAGCAGTGCTAGCAGGAGTTAGGACTGAGAGCTTACTCCACAGGTAACTGTGGATATGGAGTTGACTTAGGGCAGGATTACCTGATAACTCTGAGGGAAGAAATGAGATAGAAGAAACAAGACAGTGTTTCATTGTTATCCTGTATGTCTTTGAGATTTGGAACCTTCTGAATATTACTCATTAATATTAAGATGCTTCCTTCTTTTCTTGTTTGCACCTGGCTCTGATGTTCATCTCCTGTACCCTCTCCTTTTTCATAATTTCCATTACTTTTTACATGGTGTGCCTTTATTCTTAGAGGCTAGTGTTTTAACACCTAATCAGTCAGTCAGTCAGTCAGTCAGTCAGTCAGTCAGCTTTTCTTTTGTTGCCTGGCCAACCATGCAGCCCATTGAGTTTGTAGTTGGGTTTGATCTTCATCTCTGATTAATCTTCTTCTCTGTATTAGAAGACAATAATGATTTCTTTCAGACCCAGTTAATTCAGTTGCCCAAGCATTTCCTGAGGTCAGTCTTATACTGGTGACCAAATATTTAAGCCCCAGAGCACGAAGGCTTTTATTTTACTGTTGCTTAGACCGTCTGTTTAAATCCTGTATGGTGTAGGATTGAGTTCATATTACTGTTTGATATCATTTTGTTTGGGTGATTATGAACGTACGGTGTTGTGTTTCACTACTTTATCTTAGGCAAGAGTTTGTGCTCCAGTAGCTACACCGCAGCCCACTCCCCCCTGTTCACCATCACCTGTGAAGGAGCACGGGTTAGTGAGAACTCCAGACTCCTCTCCCTGTGAATCAGATCCAGATGTGGCTTCTTCTATAAAAGAGATACGCGTTGAAAAAGGTAGAAACCTTGTTTCTTTAAAAGATGTGTGTGTGTGAGTGTATGTGTACACGTGTGTGTGCCTCTATACTTCATGGCACATGTGTGGAGGTCAGGGGAGAACTTTGTCAAGTTGCTTTTCTCCTTTCATTTTAACACTGCTTGACTTGCTGAGGCATCTTGCCTGAACCTAAAACTTTTATTTCCATAATTGAGTGTTACTGTTAGTAACTATAAGTGTTTTTACTTAGTAGTCTTTAGTAAATGCTTTTTTTTTTTTTTTTTTTTTTTTTTTTTTTTTTTTTTTTTTTTTTTTTTTTTTTTTTTTTTTTTTTTTTTTTTTTTTTTTTTTTTTTTTTTTTTTTTGGCAAGGAAACTAAGGAATTGCTTGTCACTTGACTGCTTATGTACTGTAACAGAATACCATACACTAGGTATTTTATAAGTTAAATTAAGAGTTCTTTTGTTTGAGTTCCAGACTTTGAGGTCACACTATGGGGCTGCCTTTGGTGACAGCCTTCTTGCTGTATCATGAATGACAAAAGGCGTCATATAGCAGCCAGAGAGCCAGAGGCTTAAGCTGAGGTCTCATGGAGCTGCTGATCTCGCCAGGGCTCTGTGCCCCTGGGTGGCTGCTGATCCCGCCAGGGCTCTGTGCCCCTGGGTGGCTGCTGATCTCGCCAGAGCTCTGTGCCCCTGGGTGGCTGCTGATCCCGCCAGGGCTCTGTGCCCCTGGGTGGCTGCTGATCCCGCCAGGGCTCTGTGCCCCTGGGTGGCTCACAAGGGCCCTCCCTGCGCATTGCAACATAGGGAGGGTTAAGGATTAAGTTTCCAGTATAACTTTGCAGGGAGGCATTCACAGAAAAGGATTATTTCTGAAAATATGTAATTTAGTAACTGCTGAAACTGCTTTAAATGTATAGTAGTTTTAAAATGCCATCTTTTCAAGGTTTTAATTTTTATACCTTTTTAAAAAAAAAAGATTTACTTATTTTTATATATAGGAGCGCACTGTTACTGTCTTCTGACACACCAGAAGAGGGCATTGGATCCCATTACAGATGGTTATGAGCCACCATATGGCTGCTGGGAATTGAACCCAGGACCTCTGGAAGAGCATTCGGTGCTCTTAACCACTGGGCCATCTCTCCGGCTCCCTAAATTTTATACCTTAATAAATGTAGAAATGTTCTTATTAAAGCCATCATGGTCATCGTCATTATGATTGTTTAATGCCAGTATTATCTAAAACAAGGAGTCATCACATTAGAAAGCTATTGACTGAGTCTTTGTTTTCTCTTTCTAACCTTTAGGAAGTGATATGCCTGCTGTCATGCTTGTTAGTACGCCAACACGCACTCCTGTCACTACCCCTCCTCCAGCAGCAGCTCTTACCCCAACTTTGTCCGAAATTTCCATTGACAAGTTGAAGTTATCAAGCCCTGAACTTCCCAAGCCATGGGACAGTGGAGACCTGCCACTGGATGAAGAGAATCCTAACTCTCTTCAAGAGCTTCCTCACCCCAGAGCTGTGTAAGCGAGAGCGCTCCCTGGTTCTCTGCAGCTCTGCCAGAGCTGCTCTTCACGCTGTTCCTGCATAGAAGTGGCATAGAGAGGGCTGGGGATGGGGCTTGTTGTGAAGTCCCGCTGGCCTGCAGTTTTCTTTGTTAACTGACGTGGTGATTGTTTAGTTGGTAATCCTCCTTGGCCCCATTAGTGTTGGGATTGCAGACATCTTTCTACCATTCATGGCTTCAATCTATTCTTTAGAAAAAAATAACTTTTTAAAATTTTAAATGTTTTAAAATTAAAAATATTCTCTTGTCTTTGCCAAAGGTTTAAAGTAAATAAGAATAAACCATCAGATTATCAATGAAATATGTAATTATTTCTCCAGTGTAGATCATCATATGCTGTGCTCAGTCAGTGTTTGTATTACTAAACCATATTGATTCCTTTTGGGGCTAGAGCAGCTTTCAAGGTGGCCTCTGATAAAGCACAACTTAGAACACGGAGTCTTTCTAACTACTTATAGTAGTCACTTTGCTAAAAGACTGTATATTCTGTTCTTATGCATATGAATGGATATAGGCCTTCAGTGATTTGTAAGTCAAAATGTGCCTTTCTCTTCTTAGTGTAATGTCTGTGGCTAACGAAGAACCTGAGAGTGTGGACTTTTCTGCTCAGCCTGCACCTCCAGAGCCAGCTCCCTCAGCACCACTTCCTGAGGGCACCAAGGCCCCTTCTCTCCAGCGGATACCAAGTTCTGGTTCATCCACCCTGGAGAACACTCTGAGCACGGTCACTGAAACAGAAACGCTAGACAGGCATATATCTGAAGGGGAGATCTTATTTAGCTGTGGTCAAAACTTGGCTACCAAGAGTAAGTTAACATATAGTAATTGACTTTGTTAGTGAAAGTCTTTCCAGATTTAACATGGTTTAATAGATAGATGTTCTTCTGTGTAGGTTGGTTAACTTTTCTGGGCTTTGATTTTGAAGAATGAAATCTCCCACAGAATTCTTTTCTTTAGAATTAATTTGATAATAGCTCAAGATATATTCTGTTAGTATATTTTTGTCTTTGCATGTATAGATACCTACATTCATACTTAGGTGTGTACCTTTATATAGGATCACACTGTGTATATTCTTGTAAAACTTGGACTTTTTACAAAGTAATGTGTGGTAAACATATTTCAGTACCAGCACACATGGATCATGCCCTTTTCCAGTGGTTGTTGATCCACTGGGCATTACTTAAGTGAGGGGCGTTTATTTAGACTGTTCCAGACTGCGTGCCAGGCTGTAACAACCATCCCTGCATGACTGTGCACTTCCCTGATGACGTCCATAACCCATGTCTACAGATGGAATTGCTGAGGTAGACGGCCACCTTTAAATTAGTAATACTCAGTCAGCGGGCTTCCTGGGAAGAATAACCAGCTTTTCACTTAAATCAGTTCTTAAGTATGTTGAACAGCTTGTAGAGGTGCCTGTTTCTCAGTTTCATGGCTATTTTGGTCCTTGAAGTTACTTTTATATTCCGACAGTCTGGGACTGGAGAGCCAGCTCTGAGCTGCTCACACCGGTCTGTAAATACAGTGTGAGGGGGTCAGATGCCCTCTTCTGACCTCCATGGCACCAAGCATGCACTTGGGACACAGGCATATACGTGGGGAAAACATCTATACACACAAAATAATAACAACAATTCAAATTATAAAAAACAGGTCTGAACCAGGCATGCTGATGCACACCTGTTTAATCTCTGAAGGCTGACGCAGGCAGATCTCTGATTTCAAGTCCAGTCTGAGATACCTTGTCTTGACAAATCAAACATGTATTAAAAACTAAATAATTCTGATGACTAAATAGGTGAAATAAAAAGCTCATGTTTGTTATGTTTGTTTTGAGTAATTTTACCTAATAATGACCTAAATATGAACTTTACCAGTTTTGCTATTGAACTTTAAGTTTAAATGTAACACCTGTGTTTTCTGACCAGATTTCTTAGTAAATGTCTCCTTTTTGTCTTAACTGCTCTACTTTGCTTTCTGCTTTTAGGACCTGGGGACTTGTTTCTGATGAACATAAATGACAGCTTATCCAGCACTCTGCAGGACGCCCTTGAAATGGTAAGGAGAAGCTGACTCCAGGCCCACTGCAAGAATGTCTTGATGTCTGGTTGCCGTTGAGCAGTTTCTGAGTTTTCACTTGTTTGAGGTATAGACACAAAGCTTAGTGAATTGTTACCACGAGACCAGGCACAGTTGTAAATCGCTGTCTGTGGTCACAGACACTTCAGAGGCTCAGTTAAGGAGGCTGAGGGCTACTTTGCACCACCCTGCTTAGCAGGAAAAGGAAAGATGGCAGGGAAGGAGGGAGGGAGGTAGACATAGTAGTAGTAGAGGGTTGCTTACCATTTCATTATATATTTCATTATATAATCCTATATAATGGGAGAATGAACAGAAAATAGTTACTGACCTTTAAGGTTCTGATAGTCAAAAGATACATGTTAATGTAATTAGGTAACGAGACCTGGAATTGTTTCAGCCTTGAGTACTCTAAGTCTCCTGTAGTACATTTGTGATATATAGGTAGATATAGATATAGGTGTAGATATATAGATATAGATATATATGTATTAGTGTGTATGTGTATATAAATTTAATGGGTTAAAAATCAAGAAGGCATGGAAGTCAAGAGGAGGACCACTGTTGCAGAGGACCCATGTTTAGTTTCCAGCACCCACATCAGGTGGGTTATAGCCACCTGCAACTCCAGTCTTTGGAGATCTGACGTCCTCTTATGCACTTCATGGGCACCTTATGTGCACATACTCACACACAGACATGGAATTAAAAGTAATGAAAATAAATTCTTTATAAAACACTAAAATAAAAATAAGATCCAGGGAAAGTAATCATTCCTGGTTACTAGAGCCATAGATGAAAAAAATGGCACTGACAATATCATGTTATGTATTTTATTTACATGTATACAGCTATCATACACACATATTAATTTTCTTTTACAACTGTTAAGGGTTGAAAATTTTCACATTTTAAAATGTTTCCAAGTAACTTAACAAAGGTGGTTATGCTCTGCTGCGCATTCCGCTCATTGCTAAGTGGTCTTCATTTTGCTGTTTCTCTCAAAGCAGTGTTTCACAAAGGAGTAGGAAATGCTTCAGGAAGTCTTTTTTTAAAAAAAGAAAAACAAGTCTCCTGAGCAGATTTTGTTTGAACAGTTATTTTTTAACAATGACTTGTTAAGTAATTATTTGAGTCTCCTGTATTGCAGTCACTGTTGCAAAATAATATAAGACATAATTATAGTAATCTTATCTTCAGAGAATTACGTATATGTTTGGCTTATTTAATACACCACTATGGGATTGTTATTCATTCTTAGAACTTTATCTGGTATTAAAGTAAATTGATCAATTGAGCCCAGACAAAATTAGAACCTTTCTTTTTCTACATTTGAGACTATAATTGTAATTTTGTTACTGTATGCAAGTTTATAGTAAATGCAAATGAAAATACAATCTAGGAAAACCCAGAGTTAACTGAAACCACATGCTGTTAGGCACTTTAACCCTACACAGCTAGGAGGTGTAGCCAGAGTTAATAAACTGTATTTCATTAAAACAGAATAACCAAAAATAACTTAAATAATTTTCTATACTTTATCTTATAGCCAAAAGGCAAGAAATTGTTGTTTTAATGAATTTTAAATCATATTCATTCTTGTATTAACAAGGAAATTCATTTTGTCTGATGCGGAGGCTCACAGAATCTCATGTTTTTCAGACAGGTGTTTTGAGGCACAGGGACGCCTAGGTAAAGTGTTACACAAATGAGTGTTTCTGTGCCTCCCCTCGGATGTCCGCCCAGAGGAGGAAGAGCACTGAGGGGCTGTAGAGGCCCTTGTGTTTCTGAAGCTCTTTGTTGTCTGTGATCCAGGCTGCAGCATTTCCCCAATGCTTGGCTCCTGGTTTGCCACAGTGAGTCTTGATATGCACTACATAAACGGGAAGCAGGATGCCATGTGAGCCCTACACTCAAGCCATCTGAACATCATGAAAGCACTGGTTTAGTTGCGTGAGACAGAAGATCTAACTTTCATAGATTTGCACTTAAATTACTTTGTAGTGTTTGTATATATTTAAGACAGATGTGAAATGTTTTTATTATAGTCAAATGGCAATGAAAGCTACATGAAAATAGCTCATCTTTTGAAACATATTGGTATCATTTCTTCCTAAAGTCTTATTAGTCATAGTTGAGAAAGTGGAGTTGTGTGATAACCGTTTTTGATGTTGTCTTTGTGTCTGCTCTAGGAAGATGACCCTCCCAGTGAAGGACAGGTGATTAGGAGGCCCCACAGAAAGCATCATGAAGACGCCATCGTTGCCCTTCTTACTAAGCGACAACGGGAGTTATTAGTGTCACAGCAAGAGGAGGTACTGTTTCAACCATAAAGATTTTGGGGGGGAGGGCTAGATATAAATACAGGAAAAATATTAAATATCCAACTTTTAATTTTGATAAGACAGTGTTTAAGATATAATCAGTGTCATGGCCTTTTAACCTAGATCGAACTGAGCTTTGTAACTGAGAAAAATTTAGACAATCTCCTCCAATTTTTTATGTTACAATTTAAAAACACAACAAAAAAAATATGAAGCTTTAAAGATACATTTATTTTTTTGTGCCTGTGTATGTATGTATGTGTGTGTATGTATGTGTGTGTTCAGTTCCAGCCTACACCCATATACATATGAATACACATATAATACCAAATGCCTTTTAAAACTTCTTTTCAAAAAATATTTCCATGTATTTACTTATTATGTGTGGGAGTGCACATCTCAAATATAGAGGTCAAGGATGACTTGAAGTATTAGGTTCTTTTCTACCATTTGGGTTCCAGGGATCGAATTCCTTAGCAGATGTCACAGATGTTAGCCCTTACTTGCTAAGCTGTCTTGCTGGTCCCTAAACTAACTTTTTAGACTTATTATGTACCTGAAATGTGACATTATAAGCACTTGTGTGTTATGTATCATAATATTTACAAAATAGTTCCTGCTTTGAATGATTTACTATGATAGGCTTAATGGCTTTTCTTATTACTGAAGGACTTGGATAACAGTGTGGGTGAGCTTAGTGAAGGACAGAGGCTTGTGCTGAAAGCCTCAGAGCACATCTCAGCAGGACCGTCGGGCCGCAGGCTGCAGCCCACTTCTCCTGCAGAGCCTTCCTATCAGCACGCAGACCCTTGGCTGGTATTGCAGCAGTCTGACATGGCCTCAGGTACACACAACTGTGTTCTGCTTGGTGTTTCTATAAAATATTACTTTAATTCTATTGCAGTCTCTTACATTCTTCCCATGCTGTTGCTGTAGTGTACTTTATATTACAATCTAGAGTTGTGTTCTTTGTATGAATAGATGAAGGCTTGAAGATTTTATTATCTTTTCTATATTTAAAAACACAACCAAGCCGGGCGTGGTGGCGCATGCCTTTAATCCCAGCACTCGGGAGGCAGAGGCAGGCAGATTTCTGAGTTCTCGGCCAGCCTGGTCTACAGAGTGAGTTCCAGGACAGCCAGGGCTATACAGAGAAACCCTGTCTTGAAAAAACAAACAAACAAAAAAAAACAAAAAAAAAAAACAAAAAACACACAACCAAAAAAATATGAAGCTTTAAAGATACAATTATTTTTTTGTGTGTATATGTATGTGTTCAGTTCCAGCCCACACCCATATACATATGAATACACATATAATACCAAATGCCTTTTTAAACTTCTTTTCAAAAAGGTTTCCATGTATTTACTTATTATGTGGGGGTGCAAGTGCACATCCCAAATATAGAAGTCAAAGATGACCTTGAATATATATTTCTCCTGAATATGATTTATGTGTCTTCATTAGTATGGGCACATTGGGAGGGATATGAGACAATTTTTGTAATATACATACTTAAAAATTTATAATATAGATGTACTATTTAATGTATACTAGAAAAATATAACCTCTCAGAACCAGTAGCCATGTTTAAGACAGAGTTCAATGAGATCATACTACTCTAGAAATATGTTCTTTATAGAGTGTGATTTCTCAGATGCAGTGTTTAGTGTGTTTGGGCTATCTTTAAGAGTAACTGCAATTTCTGTTGTAGCACTTTGGACTTTACTAGCATAGAGTTAATTCTCATTGTCTGTGGTAGCTGTAGCCTATAAGTTAAGCACATATATATTAGGAAACACTGAACTCTAGGAGAAATACAGGATTGGGTTCCAGTAAGCCTCTTGTAGCATTGTCACATGATCGGTATTTGACCTGGCTTTATGTGTGTTTCTGTTTAAAGACATTGTATTTAGTTTCTGTCATTGATTCACCAATGCTGAAGTCACAGCCAAAAGCACTGTAATTCATGCCCAAAGAAGTGTATATAACACATAGTTCTCCACAGGCATGTCAGAGTCTTCTTGTGCTCAGGAACACTGGACAGTAATTCTCTTTTTAAATGATTTAGGTACCATTCTAAGTTCCCAAAGCACCCAAATGTGTATGTCTGTGCCTAGGTCTGTCTGTCTTTCTGTCTCTCTGTCTGTCTCTGTGTCTTGCACACACATAAATGGGGAGGAAGGAAAGTATAAAGGAGAGTGAATGAACACAAAAATGTGGAAATTTGGTATTAACGTCACTGTTGAAAGGTCATCTCTCATAGCTAACGTAAAAAGGCAGAGTGGGGATTTACGGTAGGTGATGGTTTTTCACCGCATTGCTAAGAGCCACAAAATGACCATAAAGTTTCTCTGAACAGCAAGTTTTCATTAGAACTATGTTTCTGTGAGGAGGTAACTTTGCAAATGGAAATTGGCCAGTTAGGTGAATACCGTATATTGTTCTGACTTTCCTAGACTCATTAATGTATTCTGTATTAGGTTGGTGCAAAATCAATTGTGGTTTTAGACAATAAGATTTAAATCACTGTAACTAAACTCTAACACATCTTTATCAAATAGAAACTATTATAATCAACACTTTTTTTTCAGTAAGAAATAGACTTGCTCATTTCTATAACATAAAACTCTATGCTTTGCAGTTTGACAAATTCTTGAAAAGTATTTTCTGCATTCTGCTGGTTGTGGAAGTACTTATCCTGCTAAAAGTTCTGCAAAAGCTTAAAGAGGCAGCAGTTGGTTGGTGAGATAAGTGAATCTGGTGCATCAGGCGACAGCTTGGTACTAATTTCTTCAGCCCTGTCCGTTCACCTTTTGAAGCACTGGCTATGCAGGGCACTGTGTAACCCCGAGCTTTCCCGCCTGTGCCTAAGTCCCAAATGTCCACTTCGAGGCTGCTGCACTAACAATGCTATGGCCTTTGCTACACTTGTTCCCTGACTGCCTCATAACTTAGTTAGCCTAGGTAAACTCTTCTGCTTGCCACAGGCTGCTTACCTCCCCTCAGTTTCATACACCCAGCTTCCTCAGCGTCTGGGTGGCAAATCTCCTGTGTCTATCTCCCAGAGTTGTCATCTCTACTGAAACTTCCACCTTCTACTTCCTGCTGTTTGCTAATAGGCCATCAGATTTTTATTGACAGGTGATGCTTGCACATAGTACTCGAGAGATCGTCCCTACAGTAGTTGGCTGTGGTTGTGGAGAAGACACCGACAGAGAGTCGGGCCTTTTCCTGGTCATGCTGTCTCAAGCGTCCCAGTGTGCTGAGTGTGCTCCTCAGATGCCATGGTTTCCTGGGGTTCTGGAAGCTTCCGTGGATGGATTGGCCGCAGGCAGTAGCAAGTTTAGCTTTGGGAAGTGTTTTGGAGCTTCTGAGTCGGTCACTGAGTCGGTCACTGGTGGTTGTCAGATGTGAACCACTTTTTGCTCCATGTTGCAGTCCAATCAAATGGTTATCGCTGCATAGAATAACAGGGTGGAAGTTCAAAGGTATGATTTATAAATTATTTTTTAGTCATCTCATGAGGTCCTCACTGAACTTTTCTATTTTCCAACTTAATTCAAATGTCTAGTGGCCATTCAGTGATCCACATTGAATTCTTGGCAGCATCTAGTGTAGTCATAAGAGCGTGGCTTCAGTGATGAATGATTGTCACCAGGTTTGATGACCGGGCCACTGCACCCGTCGTTGTCAAGGCCTTCATCTCCTTTGCAGAGCGTCTCCACACACCTCTGCCTTGTGTGTTCATTAGCAGTTTCAGGGCCAGATGAGTTGGTAATGTTGTTAGTTGTCTGTACTATTTCATTGTCTGTTTGAACTGGAATAAGAGTTACCATGTGGTTGCTGGGATTTGAACTCAGGACCTTTGGAAGAGCAGTCAGTGCTCTTACCCACTGAGCCATCTCGCCAGCCCCTTGAACTGGAATAAGAAAAATGCTTCAACTTGTTTCTTGTTCATAGTCATTACTATAATATAAAATAAATATAAAGTAGGCAACAAGTAGTGTCACTAGCAAAAAACCAAAACCAAACAAAGCCAAAAAACCCATGACTCAGAAATAGGAGCATTAAAATGATATAAAATATTACCATATTTATTTAAGAATTTATTCCAAAATCAAAAGACAGATTTCAACAATACAAAAAAGCTTACTCTTGCCAGGCGTGGTGGCGCATGCCTTTAATCCCACCGGGCATGGTGGCACACGCCTTTAATCCCACCGGGCATGGTGGCACACGCCTTTAATCCCAGCACTTGGGAGGCAGAGGCAGGCGGATTTCTGAGTTCGAGGCCAGCCTGGTCTACAGAGTGAGTTCCAGGACAGCCAGGGCTACACAGAGAAACTCTGTCTTGGAAAACCAAAAGAAAAAAAAAATAGTTTACTCGTACACCAGTTTGAATAAATGAAACTTTAGGAATGCAGGCTTGAACTTAGACATTAGAGCCTTGTGGGGTATTTAGTGTTGGCTTCATGCTCAGCCAAAGCATGTCAAGTAACATTGTTCAGAACTGAAAGAAATTCAGGACTGAAGTTTTCAGTATAATACACATAAAATTGCTGTTTTTCTCATTTTACACTTGCTACATACTTTCAGATTAGTTTTTATACAACATGAACTGCAACACAGCTGACTGGGGAAGTGCAGGAACCCAGCAGACACTAGAGGGCTCTCATAGACCACCTGAGAGACACTAGGAGTTAAGTCTTGGTGCTTCCAGCCTGTCCAGCAATTCTTTATGTCTCTGGTAGTCCCCAGATTCATTGTGATGTAATAATGATTTTTGTGTTGAATGAAATCATTGATAACTATTGTTTCTTTTTGAGACTGGTAATTATCTTAAAAAGATAACCATATTTGAGAATAAGATGGATTGTGTATAACTTAAAATTATTGCTCTGATTAAAATACTTTATTATCTATTTGTGAGTGCATGGGTGCATGTGTGTGTGTGCATGCACCCTTAGATAATGACTTCCAGAGCTTGAATCTCCTGGGTGGGTCTTAGAAATTGAACTTACGTCGTCAGGATTGCCAGCCACTAAATCGTCTCAGTGACCTTTCAGTATGATATATCAGACTATTCTGAATATACAGTATTCTCAAGTATACAGAATTGAAAAGTAATATGAGATAGACTATACTTGCCATCACCCAGTATAATGTACAAATTATTCTAGAAAATACTTTTAATAAATCATAACATCAAAACATTCCTTAATTGGAAGTTTATAAAGACAGGTTTTAGATAATGACTAGTCTGCAAAATAAGTGTTTTTATTTAATATTTTTTCCTAGTTTGCAAAGAATTAGGTTTTATCATTTTTTGACTAAATTTTATTTTTTGAGATTTAATATTTAAATATATATATTTACACATATATACATGTATGTATACACACATACAACATACATGTGAATGTGTGTACATGGAGGCTAGAAAGGAGTTGGGTCCTCTGGAGCTGGAGTTACAGGCAGTTGTGAGCTTCCTGATGTGGGTGCTGAAACTAACCCTGGGTCCAGGACTTGTGCTTGACCCCTGAGCAGTTTTTCTAGCCTCTGAGTTTTTAACAGCAGGTTTACTGTATCGTTTTAACCATAGCAATGAAGCAATATGGCACAATATTGGTTGTGTATGTGCATGTGTGTATATATACACACTTAGATATGTATGTGACTATATTTGGAAGAGGCAGTAGTTAAGTGGTTGAGAGTTTGGGTTTTTAGAATTTCTGAAATGTATTTTAATTCTAACTCTGTGTGTCTTTGTTCAAGTAACTTATGTCTAAACTTCCTGTTTTTCATTTTTTAAATTAATTTTTAAATTTAGTATGCAAGTAGTAGTGGGTTTCATTTCAGTATTTGCCCATGCGCGTGTGCGTATGCATGTGCGTGGGATTATATGGTGTTCTTATTCTTTTTCCACCCGCCCACCTTTTGCTATGCTTCCTTCTCAGCTCTTACCAGTGCCCTTCCTTCTTGCCAGATAGTCTCCTTTTTCTTTTGGGTCCCGTGTATTCCATAACCCTTTCACTTGTCCCTACTCCTATAAGATCCTCTTCTCCTTTCTCATGGTGCCCTTCTACGTTAACAACTTATACAGAGGTAGACTGTGATATTTGTCTTTCTGAGTCTGTCTCAAGTTCCATCCATTTTCTTACAAAGGTCATTATTTCTTTTTTCTTTACAGTTGAATAAAATTCTATGACATTAATGTATGTTTCCTGTATTCATCTTTTGATAGACATTTTAGTCTGTTTCCATTTCTTTAGTTTGTAAATAGTCCATCAGTAGTACCATGTGCATCTTGTGGTATGTTGACTTACAAGTCCTCTGTGCTCTAAGTGGGTCCTGTGGTGATTTTGTCTTTAGCTTTGAAGAACCTCCACACTGACTTCCATGAAGGCAATACCAGTTTATATCCCCACCAACAGTGAATACTCATTTTTCTTTCTTCACATTTTTTAGCATTTGCCTTTCTTTCTGATTATAACTATGCTGATTGGGGTAAAATGGAATCTCAAGCAGTTTTCATTTGCATTTGCCTAATGGCTGGGAATATTAAATACTTTTTTGAATATTTATTGACATTTGTGGTTCTGTTTAGAAATTGTTGTCTGTGTGTGTGTGTGTGTGCACATGCACAGGCACATGTGCACCAGTGTAAGCCTGTGCATGGGTGTGAAAACCTGAGGTCAGTGCTGACAGCTTCCTTTGCAATGCTTCACCTTGCTTTCTGAATCAGTTTCTCTTAATAAATGTGGAGATCACCAATTGATTTGACTGCCTGTCCAGTAAGTCCTTAGGATCTACCTGCCTCTGTCTTCCCAGCACTGAGGGTATAGACACAGCAATGGGCCTAGATTTTACATGGCTGCTAACAGTCTGAATGCAGAGCCTCCTGCCTGCACAGTGAGCATGGTCCCTGTCTCCCCAGCCCTTGTCCTTTCTAAGAAGTTTATTCAGTTCATTACTACATTATTGTTGGGATAATTCATTTTTAAAAATAATTTGTTTCTTCTTGTTTTATGTGCATTGGTGTTTTACCTATATGTATATCTGTGATGGTGTTAGAGTGCCTGGAATTGGAGTTATAGACAGTAGTGAGCTACCATATGGGTCCTGGGAGTTGAACTTAGGTCCTCTGTAAGAGCAGCAAGTGCTCTTAACTGCTGAGCCATCTCTTCAGCCCCAATTAGGGTTTTTTTTTTTTTTTCAAGTGTTTTGTTTGTGCAGTTCTTTATATTTTGGATAGTAATCTCCTGTCTGACAGGTAGCTCACGAAGATACACATTTTTCTCCTTCTGTAAGCTGCCTCCACCCTCTGTTGGTAGTTTCTCCATTGTGTAGGAACTGCTTGATTTCTTGTAATCTCATTTGCTTATTCTTAGAATAATTTCCTGTGTTACCGTAGGAGTTCTTTTCACAAAGCCCATGCCTGTGACTGTATCTTAAGGACCTGGTTTCCTCTAGGAGTTTGAGAGTTTTAGGCCTTATAGTAGTGTGTTTCATCCACTTGATTTTTGTGCAGGGCAAGAACTATGGATACCATACCTTTTTACATGTAGATACCCAGTTTTCCCAACACTCTGTTAAAGAGGCTGTCCTTTTTCTTATTCTTTTTTCCTTCTTTTTCTTTTTCTTTCTTTTTTTTTTTAAAGATTTATTTATTTATTATATGTAAGTATACTGTAGCTGTCTTCAGACACTCCAGAAGAGGGCGCCAGATCTCATTACATATGGCTATAGCCACCATGTGGTTGCTGGAATGTGAACTCAGAACCTTTGGAAGAGCGTTCAGTGCTCTTAACCGCTGAGCCATCTTACCAGTCCTCCTTTTTCTAGTGATTGTGTTTTGTCAAAGATTAGGTAGGTGTAAGTTGTGTGGGTTGATTTCTGGGTCCCCTGTTCGAGTCATTGCTCTGTGTCTTAGTTGCTATGATAAATATCTTACCAAAGCAACCTAGTGAAGAATGGGTCCATCACTGCAAGGAAAGCGCGATGGGAGGAGTGGGAGATTGCTGTTGACATTGCATCCACAGCCATCTGGATGACGACGACCACCGATGCTCAACTTGCTTTCTTCTTTTAATTCAGCCTTGGACCCTGCCCATGGAATGCCTAAGGTGGTCTTCCCTCCTCCGCTAACCTAGTGTAGATAACTCCTCACAGCATGCCCAGAGGCTCGTTTTCTCAGAGATTCTAGATCCTGTCAGGTTGATGATGTTGACCATCAGAACTCTAAATCTTACTGATTTGGCAAAGCCATAACTTTCCACCCTTTGTCTCCATAGACTCAGGACCATTTTATAATAAAAAATTCATTTAATCCAAAAAAATCTCCATCAGTTTTAATCATTAAAACATTGTTTAAAAGTCCAAAGGGGAATAATTGGGACAATTAGAGGAATGATCAGACCAAAGCCAGACTAAAACTCAGCAGAGAATGTATCAAATCCTGCCACTCCGTATCCAGCTCTGGGACCTGTGATGCAATCTCTGGGCCCCAAAGGGCTTGGGTAGCCCCTTCTTCACTCCTCCATCTCTGTCACTAAAGCATACATATCCTTATCTTGTGTCAACTGTACTCCGTGTCTGGAGTTGTCCTTGGCAGCTGTCCCTTGATCCTGGTATTTCTAACATCCTGGGTTCTCCATTGTAAATTAGGTCTTTCTTTTGCAGTTTCCTGCAGTGGCCTCTCAGGACCTCCGGTGCTCTGCATTGCTTTGCCTTGGGGCTTTCTGACATCGTAGTCAGTCCTCCACGATCCCCTTAGTCTGTTTCTCATGCGGGCAAAGCCAGTGATGATGATGCCAGGTTCTGTGGCCAGCTTGAGATGGAGCCTGACCCCTCAGACCACAGTTACATCAGCTTCTGCTTCTGTGTGCTGACCCTGGAGAAACACTTCAGGTTTTCACAGAACAAGGGAGCTGCTTCTGTAGCTGTGTGTTTCAGGTCAGGTGCTCCCCTTTCAAATGAATTGACATTCTTTATGAAATGGAGCCTTCACTGGCTGGAGCCTTGCCCTCAGGACACCTTTGCTGTTGTTGTGTTAGAACACAGCAGCAGACTTCCTTAATGGTGCGAGTCACTTGAGCAGTTGCAGCTGCCTTCAAACCTGCCTTGTCTGTAAGGTTAACTTGCTCCTACTATTTTCCTTGTAAAAATACACGTTTTCTTTCTGCTTAGCTTCTTTCTTCCTCACAGAGTGCTAGAGTAGAGCAGTTAAACAGTTGCTGCACCACAGCCAAGTGTGCTCCTGTCTTGGAATTTCCTGTGCCAAACAAATTAGTCCTTTACATTTAAATTCAACCCCACTCAAGTCCTCGGGACATAGATGAAGCCAAATTCTTTGCCAGAACATCACAGGAGTGCCATTAACCCAGTTTCCAACAGAGTCCTCATTCCTTTCGGGAGCCTCATAAACCTCCACTGTTTGTGTTTCTCTTGTTAGCTTGTCTTCCGGGCTCCTACCCAGAATGGCATGTTAACCTCTGCTTCCAGTGCTCTAGCCTTTGCTAGCCACCACTGACAACCTGTCCTCAGTCTTCCCATCAATCATGGTCATGTTTATTACGGCAGCAGCCCACTTCTTGGTGCCAGTCCCAGTCGTTCTGTGTCCTGCTGCTGGGACACAAGCAACATGAGGGATACAGCATTCATTTGGGGCAATAGTTCAAGGGCACAGACATTACAGAAGGGAGAACAGGACAGCAGGCGTGTGAGGTCGGGAAGCCGAGAGGGATGGCTGATGAGTCTCAACCCACTTTGTTCTTTGTATTCACTCCAGAACCGTGGCCATCTCCAGGCATATGGTCCTTCCACTGTCAATCTGATGTAGATAATCCGCACAAGCATGCCCAAATTCTTTTCTTCTAGGTGATTCTAGGTCCTATCCAATTGATAGCATTAACCATCGCAGTCTCTATCTCTCCCTCATTAAACTTTGTTTTAATGGGTCTTAAAATTCTGTGGTAAGGTTTTTTTTTCTTGGTCATGTTTTTTCTATCAAAATTTACTGATTTTAATAATCATACATTAAAAGGTCTACAAAATAAAACATTGTCCCTTTTTGATTAGGAGATTTTATTATGCCTTGTTATTATTAACCTAGTATTAAATTTAAATGGCCAATTAAGACAAATAGTCCAAGACCATGCATACAGGTGTAATGCTAACATTCATTTAGTTTTTTTGAGCTCTCTGGGCAGATGTGGTGACCTTGCCACCTTCAGCAGCCTTCTTGTCTGTGGCCTTGATGAACAGTCTGAGTCATATGAATAGCAAAATGATCCAAGAGGAACTCTGAAGGCACAAAGGCTTACCTGGAACTATATTAATGGTGGCAGCTTCACCAAGTAGGATAATGTAGGGCTATCTTCCAGCTTCCTAGTGGAAAGGTGATGGATCTTTCCTTCCAGCTTAGCAAGTTTGCGTGCTGTGTGAGCTATGTGATAGTCTAGTTCAGGGGCAATGCCAGCTTTTCTCTGGCCTGAATGCTTCAGGAGTCACCTGAGCAGTGAAGCCAGCACTTCGATTGTGGGTCATTTTTGCTGTTGCCACAAGGAACATCTCAGACAGACGTACTTGACATCGATTCCCCCAGAGTCACCAGGAAGAACCTCAGGTGCATTTCAGTCGACTTTACACTTCAGTTGTGACATTGACTAGAGCACAGTTACCCGCCAAGCAGGTTTGATAACAGCAGTCTCCATTTGGCCCACAGCAACAGTGCCAGTACCGACAGTTTAATAGACACCTGGGAGGCAGGTGCATACATCGGCTGCTCAGATGGGCAAGTTAATGGTAGGATATATTCCAAAGCTAGCCATTGACACCAGCATGCTGCCAGCATCCTAAGGAGAAATAAACACAGATGCTACCATGCCAGGTTTATAACCAATTCTCTTTATAAATTGTCTTCTTTATTTTATATGTATAGATGTTTTGGCTACATGTACATCAGTGCACCACATATGTCCCTGTTGCACACAGAGGCCAGAAGAGGGCATCAGATTGCCTGGAACTGAAGTTATGGATGGTTGTGAGCTGCCCTGTGGGAGTTAGACACTCACTGATCCTGAGTTCTCTGCATGAGTGGTAGCTGTAAAAGGAGTTATAAATTCTAGCTGTCCCATATAAAAGACACACAATCCAGGTATCTTATTAACAAGTTGTAAGCCTAGATTGGGCAAGTTTGGAGCTATTCTAATTTACATCCCAACATTTAGCATTTGAATACATATCAGCACCAGACCAACCCCAACAGGTAGCTAGTGTTCTTAACCACTGAGTTCTCTCTCTAGGCTGCCATAGCCAATTTTCCTAATGAATTTACTTACTTTCTTTCTTTCTTTTAAAGATTTATTTATTTATTATATGTAAGTACACTGTAGCTGTCTTCAGACACTCCAGTAGAGGGGGTCAGATCTCATTACAGATGGCTGTGAGCCATCATGTGGTTACTGGGATTTGAACTCAGGACCTTCGGAAGAGCAATCAGTGCTCTTAACCGTTGGGCCATCTCTCCAGCCCATGAATTTTCTTAATGTAAACATTTCATTAACAATTTCTTCACATCTCTTCTGACTGTAAGGTTGCTCAATAGAATCCATTTTTGTTGGTAGCAATAATTGTTTTATTTCCAATGTTTAAGCCAGAGGCTTAGTTATGATTTTTCCAGTTTTAGAGAGCCAGCTTCGAACTCAGCAATACCCACTGCAGTCATTTGGCCAGCATCAGCCCCAGATAGGCCTTTAAAGTCTGTGTGTCCTGGTGCACCGATGTAATCCCTGCTGTTCCCAGGGAGCAGTAATGGCTGACTCTGTTGTAATCTCAGCTTTCAGTTTATCCAGGCCCTCCCTGGGTCATCTCTTTTCTATGTTTTAGTGTTTTCTGTCTCTCACCACTTTTGTACATCAATGGCTAGTAGTGGTGACCTTGTTCAATACGTGTCTGGTAATAGTAGTTTTTGTTGCTAATGTATGACAGGGCAGAGATTAGTGAGTTAGTGTCTCAACGAACAATACATAGAGTCAAACAGAAAGTTGTTTTTTCTTTTCTTTCCTTTTTTAAATAAAGAAGATTGTTAATGCCCTTGCCAAACTAACTGAGAGAGAGAGAAGATAGCATTAATAAATGTTAAAGGTGAAAAGAAGATGAGCAACAAATTGTAGCAAAGTCCTGTGACTCATTAGGGAATGACTTTAAAAGCATATCCCCTGCTGCCGGGCCTGACAGTGCACACTCTGATGGAGGTAGAGGCAGGTGGTTCTCCATGACGTGGTGAGGCCAGCCAAAACTAAAAACACTAAAAGAAATGGATGAGCTTGTAAGTAACTATGATGTCAAAGTAAAATCAAGAAGATATAAACAAGTCTTCATCTCATAATGTGTTCTTTCCTGTGCTCCTGGGATGGAGATAGCAGTCTTCCTGTTCTTTGTATCGCAGCATACCTTCAAGAGTCCTGCAGTACCGCCTTGGTGGCCATGAACTGCCTTTGTGCTTGTCTTGAAATACTCTTCATTTCTCCACCAGATAGACTTTAAAGATAGACTTGCTAAATATGGGAGCCATGGTTGGCAGTAAATTAGTCTCAGGACTTAGAAGATAGCAGATTAGGTTTGGTGAGAAAGCTTAGCAGATAAAGGTGCTTACGGCCAAACATGATGATCTGAGCTCAGTTCCCAAAACTCATGGTAGAAGGAAAGGACCAGGTCCCTCAGGTTGTCCTCCAGCCTCCACACAGGTACCATGGCATGAATTCCTCCTGCCTCATACTGAATAAGTAAATAAATGATTTCAAAGGAAGAAGAAATACAGTCCCCGCTCTCCTGGCATTAGGGCTGCTGGTCAAAGATCTCATGTTCTTCTGATGTTTCTGCCTTTGTAGGTGAGTTGCTCTTTTTCTCTTACAAATTTTAATACTTTTTTTTTCTTTGTATTTTTGGCATTTTGAATATAATATGTTTAAAGAAGTTCTTTTCTGATCATGTCTACTTAGGATTCTAAATGCTTCTTGTGTTTGGATTTACATTTCTTCAGATTCGGGGAATTTTCTGCTATAAAGCATAGCTTGTCTGTGCTTTAGTGTTGAATCGTAGCCCCATCTATCCTCTGACTATGTAAGTTTGGTGTCCTGCTCAGCACCCATAGTTCTCAGGAGCAGTGGTCCTGCCGGGTTCCCTTCGTGGCTATTGGACGCTGCCCTCCGACCTGATCTTCTTTCCTTCTTTCCTTATACTTGGTTGAGTCTGTCAGTGAGGCTTTCTGCTGTACTTTTGCTTAGATTCGTTGGGGTTTTTCATTTTTAACATTTCTAATTTTGTTTTCGTTTTTGTTTTTTTCATTCCAATTTCCTTGCTGAAGTCCTATTTTACCAATATTCTCCTCTGATTTGCTGGCCTTTTGGCTGTGTAGCCAACTTTTGTAAGTGTTGGTTTGAGTTCACCTGCTTGTGTCCTTTTTCTAAATAACATGGATTTACCACAAGTGGAAAATTCCACAACTGGCCTCATGTAGGATTTTTGACCTTCAGTAAGATATTATAGTTGTTCTCATATAGATTCTATATCTAATAATTTTGCTGTTATATTATAGGTTTGATCTTGATAGTAAGAGAATTTTTCTATTATTTTTGTTTGTTATAATGAAGAGAAAAGGTAATAGCTTAGCGTGTTTATGTTAGTGTCCAGTCATGGCACCAAAGACTCTTACTGACTCCCACAGTTGTTTTAGGGTCACCAGCACTATTAGTCCTATCCCTCTACTGGAGACCCGGAGCCTTTAGCGGTTTTGGTGTTTACTATATCATAAGCAAAGAAGTTTTAATTTTTTTTCTCTCAACAACAGATAAGCTAATTCTCAATTTATTTGCTAGACAGTTAAAGAAAAGAAATGTTGGAGAAGTAGCACAGGACTAGAGAAGGTAATACAGAATGAAAAGCAGCAAACGTGACAGCAGAGCATTAGTTACTCTGCACTTTACATGTTGTTGCCATTATTTTAATTAGTATCACAGTGCACTAGAGAATTAAGGAGGTAGTCATTTTGATAAATTGCTTTGTACGTATTAACTACTATAGAGATAAATATTAAAGCTCAGTGGGTGGATTTTGCTTTGTGCAAAGTCCATTAAAAACTTGATTTAACATAAAAACTTGAATTAGTAATATAAAATGTCCAGCAGAGAGTGGTTATTTGTTATATCTAGGAAATGGTTAGCTCTGCGATTCCAGTGAAGATGAATGCCTTTAAAGGCAAAATGTTTGTGGTGCCATTAAGATGTTTCATTTTAAACAAGTTAGGTCATGAGTAACTCTTTTTAAGTCTTTCATTATCGATTAAATGAAATTATGCTATATTTAAAAGATAACCAATAAAAAGAAAAAGTAAGGTTTTCTTAGAAATATTTGTGTAAGGACTTGGCTGGCTCAGTCAGTAAAGCAATTTCTGTGCAAGCATGAGAACCCATGATTGAACCCACATCAAATGGTGAGCATGAGGCTGGAGACACGACTCAGAGGTTTAAACCACATGCTGCTCTCGCAGAAGACCTGGGTTTAGTTTCTAGCACCCACATGATGGCTCACATGCATCTGTAACTCCTGCTCCACAGCATGTACCATCCTCTTGCCTCACTGGGCAGCAGATATGCACATGGGGCATATATACGCATGCGGGCACCTGCACTTACACATAAGGATAAAAAAAATAAGTCTTTTAATTTGCAAGGGAGAGGGGGAGTAATGCCAGCCATCATGGTACACACTTACAATCTCAATGTTGGGGCACCAGAGGAATCTCTCTGGACTTGCTAGCCAGCCAGAGTAGCATAATTTGTAAGCTTTAGGCTAAAGACAACCTAAAGGAGATTGATAGCATTCCCAAAGATGGAGACCTGAAGTGGTCCCCTGGCCTCTACAAAGTTGTCTTAGAGTTTTATTGCTGTGAAGTGTAGAGATCATCTTTATGTACTGTGTGGAAGCATTGCCTCAATAAAAAACTTATGGCCAATGAGCTGAGGCAGGACTAGAAGGTGGAGATCCAATGTAGAGAGAGAGGATTCTGGGAAATAGGCTAGGGAGATTTGTCCAGACTCTGATAGAGAGAGACTCAAGAAGCTGAGGAAAGGTAACTAATCTAACCATGCGGCATGACTTAGACTAGTTTAAACAAGGTGATTGAGTCATTAATTAGCAGAAACAAGCCAGAGCTGTTGGTCTAGGCGTTTATTCATATATAAAAAGTCGTTATCTTGGGGAAAAAAGAAGCTGGGTAGAAAAGCCACAATTAAAGTGAAGAGACACCATGATCAAGGCACCTCTTATAAAGGAAAACATTTAATTGGGGCTGGCTTACCGTTCAGAGGTCTAGTCCATTATCCTCCTGATGGGAAGCATGATGGCATGCAGGCAGACATGGTGCTGGAGAGGGAGCTGAGAGTTCTACGTCTTGATCCACAGACAGCAGACTGTGCCACACTGGGTGGAGATTGAGCATATATAACCTTAAAGCCTGTCCCCACAGGAACACACTTCCTCCAACCAGGCCACACCTCCTAATAGTACCATTCCCTATGGGCTAAGCATTCAAACACAGGAGTCTATGGGGGCCATTCCTATTCAAACCATCACAACAATCAAGCACCCGTGTATATGCGCACCCATGTATACATGTGCAGTTGTGTAAACATGAACACATGCACACATATGCATGCATTAAAATTCACTTTAGGAAAAATATGAAATATAAAGCCAAATGTTAGAAGCTCTCAATTTTATGTTTCTGTTGATTCACAGCTTTCAGACAATTCACTGAGTGAGTTATAAATGTGAACGCTCTTGGAGTATAAAGGACAGCACACATGTACAGTGATAACAGATACATAGATACTTCTGCTCTTTCCTTTTTACTGTTTGGATCGAGGTGATGTTTAGACTAGGGAAAATAGATGATCAGTGTGATCATTTGAAGATAAATCCTACAGAACAGAGCTAAGTGATGCCAGCATTTTCTAGCCAGGAAATGTTCTTTACATAGGATTACTTTTTTTCCATTGACATATATTCATTGTACATAGTACTACATTTCAAAGGAACGAACGTTTTTTATAACACTATGTGATGTACTTTGGCCATATACTCCCATATCCCTTGTGGTAGTCTTGTCAATCTGACACAGTCTGTGTTATCTGAGGAGGGAGTCTCGACCAGGGATTCTCTCTCTTCACTTGGCCTACAGGTATGTCTGTGAAGAGTATCTAGACTAGTGGGAAGGCCCACGCACTGTGGGTGACACCAGTCTCTGGGCAGAGCATTGTGGATTTGTATGAGCAGAGACAGCAAGCTGAGCTTAGCTTCATGCGTTAGCTCATTCATCTCTGTGCTTGACTGCATGTGTGATCTGACTTCACATTTGCCTGGGTGGGAGCCTGGCTCTATGAGTCAGACAGACCCTTTCTCCCTCAAGTTGCTTTTTCAGGGGATCTTATCTTAGCAACAGGAAATGAAAATAAGGCACCCTCTGTCCTCCCCTTTGTCATCCCTTCTCCTCCTATTAGACTCTATCTGTAGCAAGGTTACATTTTAAATAGAAAGTATCATATTGAATCCGACTTGTAGTGATTTACTGTTTCTGAGTAACTGCTTAGGAATACTAGGAAGTGTAGTCTGTTGCTTACTGTTTTCCTAAGGTAACTCTGACAAGTTAACTTTTTGTTTACCTGTTTGATATAGGTAATAATTGTGAAGATTTATGTGCCAGTTATGGTCCAATGAGCTTAAGGGAACTGGAGTTGCAGCCTGGTTCTAACCTTATTCTTCCCATAACACATACTGCAACAAAAGTCAGCGATGTTAATTTACCAGAAGCAGCTGAAGATTTATCTCAGGTACCAAAACAAGAAATTTGTACTTTACTTAAAATAAGAATTGTAAAGTCTGTGAGTTCAAGGACAGCCAGGGCTACATAGGGAGACCATGTCTCAAAACAAACAAGAACAAAACCAGACTTGATTTCAATCCCTAAAACATTTTAGGGGCTGGGAGAAGCAGAGACTATGCAGTCTTAGGTGCTCTGGAGGTCCCAATGTAAAACAGGATGGCTGAAAACTCAGAGAAATCCTCCTGCTGCGATTAAAAGATTAATGGTGTGCCCCAACACACTCAGCATCTTCTAGAATGGCCTCAAAGGAGGAAGGAGAACCAACTCCACGAGGTGTCCTTTGACCTGCTCATGAACACTTGTCAGCACAATTCCCTGCCCACACAAAATAAATGAAATTTTAAAGAATAAAAACTATATAAAATGTCTGACACCTAGTTAAGTCACTGTTATCGTTTATAACTCTGCTATAAAAAAGCCAGCTCAGTGATTTGTGCCTCTTAAGTATTTCATATTTATAACTTTAAAATATATATAATATGTTCCACAAAAGTATAATAATTTTATAATGAGTGAAACCAATAGCCCATGAAACCTTGTATATTAAAACATTAGGATGCTTGTTCTCAAAGATTTTAATCTAAATAAATGTTCATGGTAATAAATACAGTTTTATATTCATGGTTAGTAATTTATTCCTCATTGTAAATTAATTTATTCAATCAGTATTCTTTGTATGGTATTTTACAACATTCCATGATATCAAGGAAGAATATTAAAAATACATGATAAAAATTGCTTATGGAATACAATATTATGTAGGGTTTGTTATTGCTAATCTGTGTTCAAACAAAGATCAGGAAAAACTAATAAATATGCAAATAGTGTCTGCATTAAAGAAAAGATTTTGTGACTAAAAGGCAAGAACTTCCTGGATGCAATGGCAAAAGCCCCGTTGATGACAATGAGAATTAAATAATTCTTACCAAAAATAAGAACTTCTGCTCCCCAAACACAGTATTAAGAGGATGAAAAGTAGCAGAGTGGGAGACAAGTTAGCTCAGAGCATAGAGAGGATCAGAGTTAAATGTGTGTACAATGCAACTCAAAATGCACATACCCTCATCCAGAAGATGCATGAAAGGTTAGTCAGTGTGAACTGCCGTGAGACACTAGGAAATGCAGAGTAAAGCCAGCAAGCTCTGTACCCTGATGGAAAGGCAAAAGGCTCTGAAGCTGCCCTGGACCTGCTGGCAAGGATGTGGGACAGCTGAGCTTCAGTACATTGCTGGCTAGGAATTCGGAGTGGTATCAACATGCAGCTGACATGGGACTATACATTTTACTTCCTAAGAAAATGTAGAACAGATGAGTGTTCATAGGAACTCTGTATTTGCATTAGCTCCAGCTTGGAAACAACCCAATGCTCAGCAAATGGTGATTGGACGAAGTATATTATGTTATATACTCTAGAATACTTCTATTCTCAGGGCACTATGAGTATAGGAACTCTTGAGACATACAATAATTATTTATTTATTTATTTACTTACTTACTTTTTATTGATTCTTTGTGAGTTTCACACCATGCACCCTAGTCCCATTTCTCTCCCCACCCCCAAAATAATACAAAATATACACAAACAAAAACAAAGCATAGAAAACATCTCATCATGGTAGCTGTCATGTGTCACAGCATGTCCCACAGTCTATCCCTCTATCCACACAGCGTCACTTGCAAATGTTCATTGCAGTGAGTCATTGGTCTGACGTCATCAATACCGGATCCTCCCAGTCTCCTCCCAGTTATCCTGCTGTTGCCCTGGATCATGGAGATCCTGCAGCCCCGACTCAGCAGGACTGGCCCTGTCATTGGTCTCAGTAGCTCCCAGATGATAGAGATTTTGGGGGTGGGCCAGCTCAGAGCCCTGGATCTGAGACTGTATAGTAGCTGAGCTGGTCAGCCTGCTGGCTCTTCCTCATCCACACCACCGAGGCAGGCAAACTACACTGTTCCAACTGAGCCATCCAGTGGTGCCATCAGCAGGAGGCAGGGCAGGCTCTCGTGCTCCCATGCGCTGGGGTCAGCTCAGCCGCACCTATGCCTCCAGAGCCAGCTCGGCCGTGCCGCCTAGTCAGTGCACAGGTCCCACTGTCCCAAGCGCTGAAGCCTGTGAGGGGCTGCTCTCCCACGTGCTATAGCAGCTAGTGAGAGGCCAGGGATAGCTCTCTCCCTTAGGCCAGCTCTCCTGACCACTGCAGGAGGTGGGTGGTGGGGGGACGAGAGGGCATCACCCCTGTACCCATGCTACCTCCTGGCAAACGAGTAGTGGGCCAGTTCTCCCAGGCCTTTTGGGCAGGCTCACCCTGTGCCTCCTCCACTAGAGCCAGCTCTGCTGTGCTGGTGCCCAGGTGAGGTGCAGGGCCTGTTTTCCCAAGTGCTGCAGCAGGCAAGGAACAAGGGCCAGCTCTTTGCCTCTCAGGACCTCAGGGCCAGTTTTCCCAACCGCCACAAATGGGGAGGCTTAACCGCCCCCCCACCCCACAAAATTATGTTGAGTAAAAGCTAGTACCTTATCCCTGCAAAAAATATACATGATTCCTCTTAATAAAATTCTAACCAGATACAGTCCTGGTCACTTGTAATCCATACTCATGAGGCTGCACAAGGGGATCACATGTTGAGACTTGTAAAATAAGAAAAAAGGGAGAGACGCTAGGAAATGCAGTCTAGTCTGTAACAGAGCATTTCAGTTGTTGGCTTTGCATAGTGGGGAAGATGATGCAGATGCCTTTGTTGGCCTGACTGTCACCTGCACCTGTCACTCTGGAGTCACATGCGTCATAAATCCCAGCATCTCTGCGTTACCTACGAGGTGTGGTGCTCACAGGAGGGATGGGTGTCTTCACTCTCTCACACCGTGAACTGTGCTCTAAGTCCAATCATGAAATAGCTACTTAAAAGCAAATCCAATTCTCAAATGTTTATATCATAGAACCAATTTAACTTTTAACTCAAAAAAATATAATGGCTTCATTTCTTAAATTCTTTAGTACCAACAAAAGCAAGATTCAGACATTAAACAAGTTGAACACAAGCCAGTACAAAGACATCTAACCTGTGTAAGAAATAAATCTGACAGTTCACTTTCACAACATCAAGGTAAGCTATTTTATATCAGATAGTGATACTTAAATAATCGTGTTCATTAAATATTTGAGAATATGTATTAGATCAAACTTGGTGTCCTGATAATGAACAAATATACAATGAAAATATTTTTATATGAATCTAATTCTTGTCTCCAGGAGTTAATTTAATCTGTTTTCTCTCATTTAGTGTATCTAGATGAAAATCTTATATTTGACTATAAGGTTTGCTCGCGCTTTTATTTCATTAATAAATACTATTTCTAGAAACCCTTAGCCACTGTTTTTCCCCTTTAAGGTTACTGCCATTAATATACTGTTACAAGTCATCAGGAAAATGCAAATTAAAACTACTTCACTTCAGTCAGAGTAGTTATCAAGATGAGTGAGCAACCAACAAACTCCGGCAAAGATGTGGGAAAGAGAAGCCCTTGTCTACTCTTGGAGTGTAAACTGGTGCACCTACTGTAGAAATCAGTATGGAGGTTTCTCACAAAACGAAAAGAGAGCTTCCTGTATGCCTGAACCATACCTGTCTCAGCCTTACACTCAGAGGCCCTAAGTCAGCACATCATGGAGATTGTTATTGTTATTGCGTTTGTTCTCTGTAGCTGGGAAGTGGAGTCAGCCTATCTGTCATTAACAGATGAATGATTTAAAAGATGGCACTTAGACACTATGGACTCATTTCCAGATGTAAAGAAAACTGTAGAAGCTGGGGAAGGTGGTCCAGTGGATGACATGCTCACTACATGGGTGAGGGCTTGAGTTTTGACCCCCACTCCACATCCCAGCCAGGTGAGCCAGTGAGTACTGGTCACTCCAGCGCTGAGTGGCAGAGATAGGAACATCCTGGGGACTCATTAGCGAGCATGTCGGCCGAGACAAACCAGCCTCAGAGACTAAGGCGGAGAAGGGATTAAGGACATTGTCTATGTCTGGCCTACACAAGCACACACTAGCGCACTTATTCCCTATTCCACATACACTAAAAGAAAAATGAAAGTAGGACATTTGAGGAACGTGAACAGAACTGGAACTTATATTAAATGAAGTCACCAAGACTCAGATATATACTACATATTTTCTCCCTTATGCAAGTCCTAGATTATGACTTTCATAAATGTATATGTCTCAATAACTGTTCTGTTGCTGTGAAGAAACACCATGACCAAGACAATTTATAGAAGAAAGCATTTTATTGGAGGTTTGCTTATAGTTTCAGAGACTTAGTCCATTTTCATCATGGCAGCAGGAAGGCAGACGTAGTGCTGGGGAAAGAACTGAGAGCTGCCTCCTGGTCCACAGACAGTAAGACCCTGGGCCTGGTGGGCTTCAGAAGCCTCCAACAAGGCCACACTCTCTCTCTCTCTTTTTTTTTTTTTTTTGCTTTTCAAGACAGGGTTTCTCTGTATATCCCTGCCTGTCTTGGAACTCACTTTGTAGACCAGGCTGGCCTCAAACTCAGAAATCCGCCTGCGTCTGCCTCCCGAGTGCTGGGATTAAAGGCATGCGCCACCACGCCCGGGTAAGGTCGCACTCTCTTAAATAAAGCTACACCTCCTAATCATTCCCAAATAGTTCTAGAAATTGGAGATCAAACATTTCAAGTGTATGATCCTATTCATGGGCCATTTTCATTCAAATCACTACAATGTGTATAAATACTTAAGTTTTAATTTTTAATGTTATGAATGTTTTACCTAAATATATGTCTGCATCAGGTTTGTGCCTGGTGGTCCTTGAGGCCAGAAGAGGGTGTCAATCCCCTGGAACTGAAGTTACAAACCATTGTGAGTCTCAGTGTTGGTGCTAGGAGCCAAACCCAGGCCCTCTGGAAGAATAGCAAGTGCTCCTAAACGCTGAGTTGTTGTTTTAGTCCCATTCAGTGTCTTTTTAACGCAACACATTGATTTTACATTTTAGAATCTAAAGAAAATTGGCCTATTTTGAAAGATATAAATTCAATGCTGGCCTGCATTAAATAAAGAATTTTAGGGTAGTCTAAGCCATATAGCAAGACCCTATCTCAAAACACAACAAGGAAAATGTCGCCTATAAAACTCTTCTAATGATGATTTTAAGATTAATCATGACAATATATAGAGCAAATACACATTCCTAAGATTATAAGACTGACTCAAAGCCCAACTGAGTATTGTAAACCATTCATGGTCAATATAATTCAGTAACTTTAGGGTTTTTAAAATACATGTCTTAAAATTAATTGTGTCTTCTACAAATCTGTGCTTTTCTAATCCAAATGCTCAAAGTTCATATTCCCCCAAACAGAAATATGATCAGGTACATCACAGCAATCTCCTACTCCTAATACCAACTTCTGTCTTACTTGGTGTTTATTGCTGTGAAGAGACACCATGATCCATGGCAGCTCTTAGAAAGGAAAGCATTTAATTGGGGATGGCTTACAGTTTAGAGGTTCAGTCCATTGTCATCAATCATGGTGAGAAGCTTGGCAGCCTGCAGGCAGACATGGTGTTGGAAAAGGAGCTGAGAGTTCTACATCTGCATAGTCAGGCAACAGGAAGAGAGAAAGAGACACTAGGCTTGGCTTGAGTATTTGAAACCTCAAAGCCTCCCCCCCCACCCCACCCCACCCCCGCCACCCCAGTGACACACTTCCTCTAACAAGGTCATATCTACCCCAACAAAGCCACACCTAACCGTGCCACTTCCTCAAAACTAAAATTGCAAGTCTGCGCCTATGAAGACCATTCCTCTTCATATCACCACATCACCTTGTGTTTCAGTTGATGTGAGAATATCTGCATACAGTCAGGGACATAATCCTTATAAGAAAAGACACTTCTCTGGAGCAGTAGTAGGTTTTAAAACAGATTATTATTATTATTATTATTATTATTATTATTATTATTATTATTATTATAGACATAGTTTCTCTGTGTAACCCTGGTTGTCATGGATCAGGCTGGCCTTGAACTCAGAGATCCACCTACCTCTGCCTTCTGAGTGCTGGATTAAAGGTGTGTGCACCACCACTGCCCAACATCAGATGAATGTTTTAACGTTAGCTTTTGTATGAAAAATCTGTGCCTTTGATTTAAAAGAGGGGGAAATATAGATAATCTAGGGATGACATGTATACAGTAAAGTTAGTTCTTTAAGAACGAGCTAAACAGAGGGCCAGGGAGACAGCTCTGCCATCACTAAGCCTGACTACCAGAGTTAAGCCTCACAGCTTACATGGTGGAAGGAGAGAATAAACTCCCCAGATTTGCCCTTGGCCTTCAGCATGTGTGTGTTGTCTTCAGGCACTCAAGTAAGTAAGTCTATAATAAAGGAGATGTAAGCAAGGGATGGAGAGCGTGTGTAATCCATTACCTGGGAGAGAAGTGAAGGGGGCAGACTGCGGAAAGGATTACATTAGGAAGTAAGCTGTGCAGGTCCAAGTCAGATGGCAGTTTGCAGGAATCGACTTTCTCCTTCTACCTTGTGGGTCCCGGGACTAAACTGAGGTTGGCAAGGCTTGGCAGCAAGATCCTTTACCTACTGAGTCATCTTTCATGCCCTCCAGAATCACTGAAGTAACTGTGTAGATTGGCAGCATTTTTATGTTTTATTAATAATGAAGCAAATAGTCCCAGGAGCAGGAAAAACTTGGGTTGGCATTGTCTCTACCGTAGCATCGGCTCTTCCAGTGTGCCAGGGTCTCTTACACAGCACAATCTTCTCCAACAGAATTAACCACAAATACAAGTTAATGTGTTACCTGTGCTGCTCTATGTGTAATTGCGTACTAAATGCTTTAGTAACTTAAAGTTTTATATGAATAAAATAAAAAGTAAACGGATTGTTTCAGCCAGCATAGCAGTAAATTTCTCTCCTAGCCCACGTCTACCTGGCCACACTGGAAATCAAGGGGCTCGATTAGCTTAGGTGAGCATCAGGACCAAGGACTGACCACTACTGTGTGTGCTCCGCTTGCAGAGCTAGCCACTCTGTGTTGCTGTTTGGTGTCTGCAGATGGTACTTCTAAACGGGGACAGGAACTTTTATAATTAATTAAGACCCAGACTCTAGGCTTCTCCTTGACACTACCTAAGGCAGAGACTGGGGGTTGTGGACGCTTAACTGGTGCTCACAGTTCTCATTCAGAAGAGGAAGCACACTTTGGAGTAACACTGCTGAATGACTTGTTCGTTTGGGGGACTTACGCTTCTGCTGTGTATAGAGCCAGTGCAGCATAGAGAGCGTGCAGTCTGGAGTCAGGCTCCCTAGGTTAAAACCATCCTCGGCTGGTGAGTTTGAACAAGTTGCTTAACCTCTCTGTGCTTTTCTGGCCTGTGGTATGATATAGCCTTCATTAGGTTGATACAGTCATTAAAGAAAAACATGCCTAAGATGTGGCATATTAGGAAATTTGGAAGTAGTAGCTGTAGTTAGCCTGACTGTATGGAGGGAACTGTTTCTTTTCCCCTAATTATAATGTAAGCAGCTGCTCCTTTAAGAGAGAAGAGTTGAACCCGTGCTGCTCCCGAGCTTCTAGGTGAGAAAGTGCTGGCAGGTATGTGTTCTGTGTGACTTTAGGCAGATATGTTGTTTCCCTAGCACATCAGGGGATATAAAGTTAGGGTTAGGTAAAGTATGTTTGAATTTGTGTGTGCTATTTGTACATACTGTTTTTTTCAGCAGTTTTTCATGGACTTGCACACTGTCTAGTTATATCTAGCAAAGCTTACTAGAAAGGGTACCTTTCATGCTATAACCAGATCTTTGGGCAGGTAATGTTTTTAATAAATTGTATTTTGTCAACAGTTCTCTTATTTTATGTGTGTTTTATAGATGTGAGTGTATGTGGTATGTGTCCATGGGAAACTAGAAAATGACCTCAGGTGTCCTTATTTTAGCTAGGCTAGCTGGCCAGGGCGCTCTCAGCATCTGTTCATTTCTAGGGTCATAGCCATGTCCAGCTTCTGAGTGGATGAAGGAACTCAGCCTGTGTGGCAGGTGCAGGGCTGCCTCTCCAGACCCAGCTCTCACATTTTGAGTCCAAAAGAGAAGTGATCATTCTGGACTCAACTAGCACGTACACCATGACACCCTGGTTCAGGCTGGATGTGAGTACACAGGACAGTATGGAAAACATAGATTTCTTGGAGAAAAATTCTAATGATGAAAGGCAAACACAGGAAACATCTTTTATAAGAAAAGTAAAGAAGTACTTTCTTAAAAGATGTTTGTGTGGGACCATAATTACTCTTCAACTGAAGATGGAGGGCCATTTGTTCTGTTAAATATGTAATAGCGCAATAAAACTAATAATGTGTGTATATGTATACATATTCATGCTATTTGGAGTCATGCTAGCAGAAGGGTCTAAGTGGCTGTGACCATCAAAAGTTTTCTTAAAATTCATTTGTTGTCAGCTTCTCAGCCCAGAATCAACAGGTAGGGACATAGATGCTTTTTTTTTTCTGTTAATATAATTGCAATAATATTTTCTCACCTAAGAGTCTAAGAACTTATTTAGGTAGCAGTTGGGAGCCTTTGGTACCAATGAGAACTTAGGCAGTCCTGAAAATACTATGTTGACTATTTTCTAATTACTGTGTCATTTTAATCAGTCATCAACTGTGCCAGTTTCCCGGAAATGGTTTAGCTTGCTGTATCTATAACACTTTATAGCACAAAATTAGTTTCCATGTGTTTCTGTGGTGTCACAAAATACATATAGTCTACAAGTGAAGTACTTATTTTTGGTAAAAAAGAAAAAAGAAAGAAAAAAAAGAAAGAATGGAAGAAAAGGGAAAGCCAACATTACACCAAGCTACAATTAATAAATACAAGAATTTAGAAATCAAAACTTTGTTTAGTCTGAGGAAAAACAATTCTTTCAACTATCCACATGGCTTCTTGTTTGTATCAGCTGAGGGCAACTGTTACTGTGTGAATTCTCTGGGGCAGGGGCCTAGCTTTGTTGAATGAGCCAATTGTTTCCCTTTGTGCTGCCCATCTCGGAAGTTCCATCTGCTTTGTATCAGACTGTTTTCACACTGCAGAGCTGCTTCTCTGTATCCTGACACTCCAGAGCTGGGCTAGCAAAGCTTGCCCTGTGATGGCCTTGCTGCCAGAGCCTCACAGCTGAGCCTCACAGCCTGGAGCTGTTACCAGAGTAGTGGTGACATAGAACCTGGGTGGCTCTTATTCCCACTGGTGTCCCATGCAATGAACAGAAACCCACCCTCTTTCCCCATGCCTGAAACTTACCACAGTGGCACATCTTTCAAGCTCCTGTTTTAGGGCATGGAATGTTGTTCTTATTTTTAAGTGGCTTCCTGTGTGTGTGTGTGTGTGTGTGTGTGTGTGTGTGTGTGTGTACGCTCATTTTTTATTCTGTGACTCTTGTAAAAGTTACCAGGTCCAGCCTTAAGGAGGAGAACTGGTCACTGTCAGATTTAATTTTCATTCTCAAATTTAGTTAGCAGTGGCCAGTGTGGCAGAAACCACTTTTAAGATGGCACAGATGATATCGTGGGGTTTTAGTGATAATCATGAGCCATAATTTTGGGGAAATTTTCGTGATTAGAAAGCATCCCCATCTCAGAAAGCAGATTATAGACAGAGATTATCTTAGCTTTAGCTCCAACTTGTTTTGTAAACGTTATTACTCTTTTTGCTTTCAGCCTTTGTAGCTGCCAAATGTCACATGTAAGAACATTGCAACTGAGACTTCCCTGCACTCTGTGACCTGGTGTAGGACTGTCAAGTGAGATCGCAGGAATGAGCGTTGAGTAAGAGTTAGTTATATTCCAGTACAGTTACAGTGCCTGCCGTTCCCTAGGAAACTGAAGAGGATGTACAGAATGTAGTGAGACCTCAAGAGATATTTTCAAGATTAGTTAAAGTTAGTTTGTTTTTATTTAGTTTTTGTCTTTTTTCACTTATGGTTTGTTTTTAATTAATGTAGGTAGCTAATTGTCAGTGCTATGAATAGTAAAAACAAAAACTAATCTTTGCCTCTGAAGAGGTTCATGCATAACATTAGAGTTTAAAGGAGTTTATGTTTGAATTCTGCTTGGCAGTAACAAAATGTTACATCATCATTAAGAAACAGTTAAAAACTCAAATGTACTCCCTTTTAATTGCTGAAACTAACCTATTGGCTTTTCCAATTTTAATTTTTTATGCATAAATAACATATATGTAAGTAGAAAAGTACACATGGTCAAAGCAGCAGCCCCAGCAGAGCCCCTGTGCACAGGCAGTGTCCAGCTGGGGAGAGCAGCTTGTGGCCCAGGCTCATGCTCTCTCTCCATCCTTCCCTCCACCCACACCAACATAACACTGTTCTGACTGGCCGGACTTGTTTGATTGTGCGCTTTATGTAAATGAAATCATAGAGTGTGCATGGCTTCTTTCATAGGCGAACCTATAGTAACTTTTTTAAAGGTTCTTTTCATTTAAAACCATTATGGCATGCTTTTATAAAATGTTGTGGGGGGGGATTTGTTTTAGTAGCTGTCTCACAGGCAGTTGAAGTAACAGGAAGTTCACTGTAGATAAAGCTGTCTACTAAAACACAGTCTCTCAGTTCTCAGCCAGACGGTAGTGGTGGAAAGACAGGCAGTCCATGGCAGAACACTACAGAGTAATGTACTCATGTACTTAACTGCTTTTTAATGAGTTTTAATAATTGAATGTACATTATTAAAGTAAATTGTGGTCTGTATTCAGAGTAGATGGCTCTGTCATCAATTTCCTGAATTAACCAGCACCTTTTTGGCAGTTGGATAGATGCTTTTATGCTCCCAGATGGTGTCTCTGAAGTACTGTTATTTCAGAGAGTTGGTGTACCTACTTAGACACAGAGCCAATAACAACTTAATTTAGAGCATTGCTTGTTTAAAAACACTAACATGTTTTTAATGTATTTTAAAAGACCCTAATAGTACTCTTAGTTTTTCTTCTCAGTGAACTCAAATTTGTATTAAAATTGAATCTATCCTGAGTGTTTTTAACTTTAATTGTCTCCTTATTTGTTTTAAATTCTGAACATTCATTTCAAAATTCATGTTTTGTTTTATGCATGAAGAACTTTAAGAGGCTTCATCTATATATTCCTGGTAGACAGGTAAGGGTCTTGTAGATTGTTTTGTTTAATAATATTGTTTTGTTGTTGTTGTTTTTGGGTTTTTTGTTTTTTGTTTTTTCGGGACAGGGTTTCTCTGTGTAGCCCTGGCTGTCCTAGAACTCACTCTGTAGACCAGGCTGGCCTTGAACTCAGAAATCTGCCTGCCTCAGCCTCCCAAGTGCTGGGATTAAAGGCGTGCGCCACCACTGCCTGGCGTTTAATAATATTGTACGATAGATTTTGCTTTTTTAGGTTTTTAAAATTTTTCCATGTGGCTGTCTTGCCTATGTTATATGTGTGCACACGTGCCTGCTTGATGCCCAGAAGACATTATATCCTGAATTAGAGTTGTGGGCAGTTGGGATCCACCACGTGTGTGCTGGGAATCCAACCTGGGTCCTCTGCAAGAGCAGCAAGTACTCTTAACCACTGAACCATCTCTCCAGCTTCTTGGATCTCGTGTGTGTGTGTGTGTGTGTGTGTGTGTGTGTGTGTGTGTGTGTGTGAGAGAGAGAGAGAGAGAGAGAGAGAGAGAGACAGAGACAGAGACAGAGAGACAGAGACAGAGAGAGAGAAAGAGATCGTGTGATATTAGGAATGTGTGGTAAGCAAGTCCTATACTACTAAAATATATGTATCTGCACCCCATACCTTGCCACTTTTAATTAAAACTGCGAGGCTACAATATTGTGGGTGATTATTTAAAACAAAAGACTAAAGTGCTGAAATAAGGTATGTTTAGGAGAAGCCAAGTATGGAAAAGTGGTCCATCCCAGGACATCTCTGTATGCCTTTATGAAGCATGGACAAATGGTCCATCCCAGGACATCTCTGTGCACCTTTATGACACATTTCAGGGAGATGCTCTCTCTCTCTCTCTCCTGGCCTAGGCTTCCATTTCCAAATGTAAAGTCACTAGCTTTTTATTCCCTGCTGTCTTCAGACCTTATGTAAAGGCTAACAAGCCTGTTCCAGGTTACACCACGATATGAAAGCACTTATGTGTGGTAGACTCACTTTGCAGTCTGTGTAACCCACTCAGAACATCCATAGAAGTGTATGGATCAAACAGACAAGTCTTTCACCCTTTGGCTTCAGTACCAGTGTGTACTGCTTTCTTCCATGTCGAGTACTAGGATAAGGTAAGGTATGCTAGTAGCCTTCAAGCCTGGTCACTGGCTCTCAGATGACATGGACTTGGCTACAGCTGTAGAGCAAGAGCCCCTCTCCCAGGACTCCCATCTAACACATGGCAGTTGAGAAACTGCTTCTTGTCAGAGAATAAATTACAGTCAGCTCTAGCACTGATAGAGTGGTTTCTACTAGTAGGAGTACTATGAGATACCATGAGTCTTTCCCAGTTTCAGTAGAGAGGTGTTTTGTGTTTTTGTAAAGAAGATCTTTTTCTAAGAATTATTAATTTTTTGATTTATTAATTTTTATATTTTATGTATATGAGTGTTTTGTCTTACATGTGTATAAGTGCAATGTGTGTGCCTGGTACCATCAGAGGCCACAGAGGGTGCCAGATCTGGAGTTTCTGATGGTTGTTCGGTCACCGTGTGGGTGCAGGAAACCCTATGCAACAAGGGCTCTTAACCCTGGTCTATGATGGCAGCACCAGCAGTGGTGGTGGTTTCTGTGACATTTCCAGTATGTGGTGTCCTCTGAGAGAATCCTTAACCTGGCTCTCAGGAGTGTGCTGGGTTTACAGAGACCCCTGACCTTCAGGAAGGACTGCCCCCTCTCTCCCACTCTGTGGATTCAGACGGTTTTTTAGTGGAAGAGCCTCTATCAGAATACTTAGATTTTTAGTCCATTAAGCCAGCGGGACCAGACAGTGGCTTCTCTGCTCACTCTGGGAGACTCAGGCAGAGCAGGAGGTGAGCAGAGGTACACCACAGTTAGTGAGGCCTCAGAAGCTCCTGTCAAAGGCGGGGGCTCAATCTGGGCCACTGTGCAAATTTTGAATATATGAGTGACTCGTATTTACCATCCTCTTCATAAAACCCCATTTTCTTTAAAAGTATCCTTTGTGAATTTTGGTTTCTTTTTCTTGATTTGTTCTGTGCATTTCATATTTTAAAACACTTAATTTTCAGATGTTTCCTGTAGTATAAGAATTTAAACTGAATGTCCACAGTCATACTGTGTGGTCAAGAATAATGAAATGGGTGGTGTTTATAATCTTGGTAATTTCTTTTTTAAAACCAGCATCTCACTATATAGCAGTAGTTCTCAACCATCCTAATGCTGTGACCCTTCAGCACAGTTTCTTATGTTATTTTGACCCCAACTATAAAATTATTGCTACTTCATAACTGTAATTTTGCTACCGTTATAGAATCATAATATAAATATCTATGTTTTCCGATGGTCTTAGGTGACCCCTGTAAAAGGGTTGGTGGACCTCCAGAGGGTCACAACCCATAGGCTGAGAACCACTGCCATATAAACTTTTGAGTGTACTGGTATAGATGTGAGTCATGAAGCCTGGCCTCATTCTTACCGTGTTGATCACTTATGTCTTATCTTCTTATAACGCTTACCTGAAGTTCTTGTTGAGTGAAGGAAAGCTCAGGGGCCAGCAGGATGGTTCAGTGGTTGACGCTCCTCACCACTGAGGACTTTAGTTCAATCTCTGGACCCGTGTGGGGGAAGGAGAGGAATGACTACCAAATCTGTGCACACATGTGTATCCTCCAACACAAAAACATAAATAAATATAAAATTTAAAAAGAAGCTTGAGAGACAGTTTTTGTATCATAGTGAAACTGATAAAAGAATATTGCATGTGCTCTGTGACACATTTTTTCCCCTTATTGCTCAGCTCCAAGAGTTTGCTTGAAACAATGGTTGGTGGTTGTTGATTGTATTTTGGAGTACAGGTTGACATCATGCTATCATTGCGGTCTGGTTCTTGGTGTTCAGGGCATTTTGTTGGCCTGAGGACTGAAGGTTAAATAGTTTTATCTAAGATGTTTGGGACAGGAATATTTTGATTAGATTATTTAAATTTCAGAATGTTGGTATATATATATATATATATATATATATATATATATATATATATATATATATATATATATATATATATATATATAATGCTATCTAGGGATGGTGCTCATGAAATTCACTGTGTTTCACATATACCTTACCTCATAGCTTGGAGATAATTTTATACAATATTTTGTGGCCACGACATGCGGTGAGATGTGGGATTTTCTATTGTGAATTGGCTGTCATCAGATGTGGGATTTTCTATTGTGAATTGGCTGTCATCAGATGTGGGATTTTCTATTGTGAATTGGCTGTCATCAGATGTGGGATTTTCTATTGTGAATTGGCTGTCAGGTTTTGCTGATTTTTGGAGTGTTTTGGTTTTCAGAGCTTTAGATTAGGAAAATTCAGCCTGTATACTTTTCTCTGCTTTTCTTCCTTCCTTGATACGAAGAGACGCTTGCTTATTTCATTTAACTGCTCCTCCTTTGGCTCAATAGTATTCCCTTTTGCTGCTTGAGACCTGGTAGTTTTTCATATGGCCTCAGCTGGCTAGGGCAGAGGAGATCCTAAACTTCTTTTTGTAATGGTTAAGTTCTTAGGTGAGTTATAGAATGCAAATTATAACTGTCTAAGAAACAGCCCATGAGTTTCGCTCACTTTTTTAAGAACTGGATTAATTTTGTGATTACCTGCAGTGTCATCCATGGCTCTTTGCTTCCTCTCATCTCACCTTCTGGATAAAGATCAGTTAGGCAAGATCTCTTTTGCTGATAGTCATTACGTTCATGTGTATGACTTCCTTCTTTACTGGGTCACTAGACAAAGCATCTGTTGACCTGGTTTTATGGGAAGAACTAACGGAGTAAGTACATTGGCCTGAGTTCTTTCTTGTGAATAGGAATTGTGATTATTTCTAACTAATATTTTACTGGGGGTGGGGGAGCTGAGCTTTGTTTTAATGTAGCTCCTCTGGGTGCCGTGGGTAGGGCACAGAGGAGTCCAGTGTGTGTCTTGCCTCTATATGTACAGGTGAGGTTGCTGCTTTTAAAAGCCCTGAATCTGGAGGTCGTAATATTTCTTGCACTTTCGTACCATGCCTTCTCTCTTATCATGAGCACAGTAGAAACACTGGTGGCCATTTTTAACCCTTCTAAAGTGTGTGCATACTCATCCAGGATTAAGAACGTCAGCTCTCTAAAAGGTACATTAGAACCCAGGGAAAGAAGCCTTCATCTCTTTGGAAAGTTTGTAAACTGCTGAATTAGAAGCTGCAGGTGTGGTGTACAGAGCACTGAGGGTAATACTTGGCTAGTTCCATCTGGGGAAGGTTATTTGTTGGGACAGGATAGAGTTTAAACTTTGAAGTCAGTTTTAAACAAAGTGAAGCAGCTGGAAGCTGGCATAAGAAGAAACAAGTCTTTCACATTAACTATTGCTGCGTTAGAGAAAAGGAGCTGGGGTTGTTTTCACAGGTGCCGGGCTTTCATTTTTCCTATGTAAGCTACTACGTTTTTGTCTTAAGTTGTAAATTTTAAGATAAGCATTTGTCAATTCATTTGAAAAACAAGCAGTAATAAACTCAAGTATAGCAGGGCTTATATGTCTTAAACATGCTTCAGAATGTTAGGGAAGGTCAGGAAGATAGCTCAGCCATTAAATGGCTCATAACATGTTGTAACAGTTTAAAATGCTCCTTTAAGTATGAAAGATAAGATGTTTCTAGTGATTGTGGAAAGTGAAGGCATAGAAAAGGTTACCCGTGATACTGAGTGTCATACGCAATGTGTTTCTGCATCAAAACAGGTAGCGTTTGTTCTCAAGCACTGATAGGATGTTGCAAAATCTGCAGGCTGGGTTAAGTATGTGAGGAGAATTTAATGCAGCAGGAGAGGTTAGCAGCTGCTTACACAAGGAATGGAAGCAAGAGCAGCTGAGACCAAGGTGGATAGGAAAAATGCTTCCAGAGCCTAATAAACCACCACAGAAAGGCTGTAGCATTTTCAGACAGCTGGAAAGCAACCGCATTACTGGGAATAGTTGCTGGTTTTAAAAACAAGGTGGAGGGTGAATGCAAGCAGAGCGTTAGAAGAGCCATAGGCTCTTGAGGAAGAAGCAGGTTGTTCCTTTGTTTGTTAGTCAGTCTACTTGATTTCAAGAGCCCCTATGTGCCTAGGATCAAGCTAGAACTGTGTGGACAACAGGCAAATGAGGCAGTCCCTGGGAGCACATGTTAACAGCATGGCGGATGCACAAGCTAGCTGGGCTGGGTGCAGTGGCACACACCTTTAGTTCTAGCCCTGGGTTCCAGCACTGGGGAGGCAGAGGCAGGTGGATCTCTTTGAGTTCAAGACCAACCTAATATACATAGTGAGTCTCAGGACAGACAGGGCTATGTATCAAGACCCTGTTTCAAAAAACAAAACACAAAACATCTTGTGAACCTACTATGCTAGTCACTCAGAAGACAAAGACTCAGTCCCTGTCCATGCTCTTGAGGAAGGTGTTGTTCGTTGGATATTACAGACACATGAAGAACTAACTACAGCACAGCTTGGTAAGTGGCACAGTCAAGTGTCATTCAGGACTGACAAGCACAGACATTCCTAACATTTTACCACTGCTGCTGGGAAAAGAACAGGGGGTAGGTTTTACCTGCCAAGCTGGCGTATCGTTAAAGTGAATGGTTTAAAGGAATAAAATAAAATGAAAAAAGAAAAACTTGGTGTTGGGGGTGTGGCAAGGTGGGGGTGATCTGGGGGGAGTTTGAGGATGAATATGGTCAAAATATATTAAATGTTCAGAGAATTAAGAAAAACATCTTTTAATAAAGTAGTCATAGACGGATTGACCCATAGACAGTTATAACTACGTGTCTCTTTCCCAAACTCTACATAGGTGAAATAATGTTTATAGTTGTATGATATTCATTCCTCTGGGCTAATTAGGACATTCCATGGACCTGGATTAAAGATTGCAGTTGGTTCTTTTAAACTTTATCTCTAACTCCACAGTTTATAAGAAATTAGTCTTTGCTGACGTGTAAAAACCCAAATGGAGACAGTCAGATGTCTGACCACTGCATAGTCATCTTGTAGAGCACTGTAATTTATACATGTGTCTTGAGCCAAGTACATGTATCAGGATGAGGCATTTCTGACTCTGTGGCCATCTCTGGAGCTGCCCAGAAAAAGCTTCTCTCTTGTGTCGGCTGTTGTGAAAGGCTGTGCTTTGCTTGGGGTCCTCTTAGCTTGCAGGTAAGAGACCTAATAATGGGATTTAGACTCACAATCTACAACCCCATATTCTCTAACCCCAGGAGACTTGTAAGATGCATAATTATTAATATTTCTAAAATGCATGAAATAAATACACACATATCTAAATGAGCATTAAAAATTCTGTATTCAGTCAGGTATGATGGTACACACCTTTAATCCCAGCACTTGGGGGCAGAGGTAGGTGGATCTCTGTGAGTCTGAGTCCAGCCTGGTCTAAAGAGTGAGTCCCAGAACAGCCAGAGTTACATTGAAAGACCCTGTCTGGGGCGGGGCGGGGGAAGTGTTGATTTACTTCCCATAAGTTGCTTTTAGGTTTTACATTCCTTAGTCTTATAAATCCAGTAGCAGAGAGTGGAAAATATGAATTTTCAGTATTTTAAAGCAAAAGTTTGGTATTTTGAATGTTTTAAAAATATATTAAGTTATGTCTCTGGAAGTGTCAGATCTAGAGTCTGACTCTGTCATCTCCAACTTAAGTGCATGCCAGGCTTAATGACATACTGCAAACCCCTGGGATCAAGGAGTCATCTTGTGTTCAGACCCCAAACCAGCTGTTGAAACAATGACATCATAGTGTAATGACACAACTGGAAGTTCTAAAGTTTAACTTTAAAGCATCAAGCTACATTTACTATAGGCAGAAAAATCTAATGGTGATTTATTAAGATGTTCTGTTCTTTATGTTTTTTTTTTCTTTTGCTCTGACAGCTGTAACTGGGTGTGAAGGTGTTAGCCTTTTTGTCTGTTAACAGTAATCAAGTGGTACTTTTTAAAATAACCTGTTTAAAATTTTTCTTTTAAAGTTCTAAAGCTGGGATTATTGAAAAACTTTCATGAACTTAAAAAAAACTTCCTAGAGTGTATATTAGCAAATAACATTATATAAAATGGTACCTTTTATTGGTATAATTTTTATTTAAAATCATGGTATAATGATTTGGAGGCCTTCCAGAGTACAAGGTCATATGTAGCCCAGGCTGAGGGTCTCACATAGCCCAGGCTGAGGGTCTCACATAGCCCAGGCTGAGGGTCTCACATAGCCCAGGCAGAGGGTCTCACATAGCCCAGGCTGAGGGTCTCACATAGCCCAGGCAGAGGGTCTCACATAGCCCAGACTGAGCATCTCATTAGCCCAGGCTGAGGGTCTCACATAGCCTGGGCTAAGGGTCTCATTAGCCCTGGCTAACTCTAACCCCCACTACGTGCCCCTCCTGAGTGCTGCTTTTTCATAGCGCATGTGGAATGCTTACATATGCTGGAGATGAAACCCGAGGTTGTGTGCGTTAGACGAGCACTACAAACTAAGCCATGCCCACCTCATCCCTCCTTTGTTCTCTTGCTAGTTTCCATGCAAACTCTTTCTCCATAAAGAACAGTGCCCTTTGTAGCCCTCTCCTTGCCTTTTGTAGCCCTCCCCAAAGGCCAGTACCTGTTGGGATAGCTCCTGTTGAGTACCTAGGAGTAAGAGCTGACTTGAGTGACCTTTCTGTGTTCCAGTAGCATATATAACAACTCAGGTGCCTAATACTCACCCAACCCTTTGAGGCCCTCTCACAGCTGAGAGTGGGTGTTCAGAAAATGTATGTGGCTAATTGCAGTCTCTTCCCTGTCTCTCCTGCCCTTCCCTGCATCTCTTTAGATGCTTTAATGCATTGTGTTCTTCCTTCCTCATTTGGCTGTCAGTCCTTTCACACTTCCAGTCACTTTGTGAAATCAGGCAGGTTGGAGCTTTTGTCTTCTTCACTGCTGTATTCTGCAGAGTCTAGAGCAAAGCCTGGCACACAGAAAATGCTCACTTGCTGTTGGGGGGGGGGTGCAGGGAGGAGCGCCCAGCTCCTCCGTTCCATTATCCATTATCTTTCCTTCCTGCACAGAAGCCTTCAGGGCACAGTCTGTGTCAGCTCATTCTTAAGCTGACCTCATGGGTTCTTAACCGTAACCCATCCTAAAGGGACTGTTTGGGACTCATGAGCTGTGCCAGCCTGGTGACCCGAGGCTGTGACAGTGGCTCTGTCTCTGAGCACTCATGCACTGGGTTTGGGGGTTTGGGGGCTTTGGGGTTTGAATGATGTCTGTCGACAGTGCTGAGCTCTGCTCTGAGGTTGGGTTCCATGTGCTCTGCAAGGTGGGTTATGTTCTATTTAACATGAAAACACTGAACTTTGAAGTGGTAAATGCTGATTTACCCCAAGTGACAAGAGCAGAGACTAGCTCTAGCAGTCTGACTTAGCATCTATACTACAGTTGTATAGTAACCCTTTTGACAGTCCCATACACAGCTGTGACAATTCCCCCATCACCCTTTTATCTCCCATCTACTCCTGCTGACCCCTTTCTTCTCCTCTGGGTGAACTCAGTGAGGGAAAAAGCCCAGTCTTGCGTGCCATAATTTTTATTGCCTGTTCTTCTGTAAAATGTTGCTTTCAAGAGATCTACGGTAAAGGGAAATTCCAAGCAACTTGAGAAAAGACATTTCCTTGTATGCAATCCTTATTTTCAGGGTCTCTCCTACTGTGTGGAAGGAGGAGATCATGCGTGCAGTCAGCCGCTCTCTGAATGTCGTTCTCCTTTGTACAGGTGGCCCTGCAGATCCGCTCCTCGTTGCACATGTGTCTCCTGCCAGGATGTCTGTGACTCTACCCTCTGCCAACCTTGAGGACTGCTCTCAGTCCCTGAGCACCAACTCCACGCATGGTGGCACAGAGTCCTCAGGGACGGACACCTTCTGAGCAGGAGGAGAGAGAGCAGCACGAGGTTCATGAAGACTAATGAAGGTTCACAAGGTTCATGAAGTTCAGGTGTCATTCTGGCTGCAGACCATATCCGTACACTATTGGTCTTTGAACATATTTTTAGGGGAAACCATTTCTAATATTTTATTAAGACAAAAGTGTCCTTTGAATATTTAGTAAGGCTTAAATAAAGTAGATATAACTCAACTAAGTCTGGCTGTTTCTTAGAAGCTTGGGGTAACAGGGAGCAGTGAAAAGGGCATAGCTTTAACCTGAGAATGTATGGGTTATTCCTTCTAACATTACTGTAACAACAGTAATCAGGAGTAATTCAGATCTGTCCACAGGGCCTAGATGAAGTTATGCCACATTTGTATATTATACTGTGTGGTTTAAAAAGAATTGTAAGGTGTGTATACATTGATACAGAATTCCTCTCAAAAGAAGAAACCTACCTTTTCTGAATTTAGAGTAAAAACACCATCTTTAACTTACTGTCCTTGTGATATACTTGAACATTCTTTTAAAAATGGTGTCTGCTCCCTCCCAGGTTTACCCATACTCATTCCTCAGCCAACCACCTCAGATCCTTTTGGAATAAGAAAAGAGCTGTTAATTTCTATCTCCAGAGCGAGGAGTAAGAGTCAAGGATGCCCACAGTCAGGGGTGCTTGCTTCACTCCCAACAGGGAAGGTGATGGCGAAGACACTGATTCCTGATGCGCCCTTTGCGTGCTCTGTACACTTCATAGCCTTCAAGCTTGTGAGACACGTTACTAGCATCTTTCAGAACTTCAGTACACAACTAAAAGGAAGTGAGAAGGCGTAGCTCTGCAGTTAAGTTTAGCTCTAGTTCCTATACGTTCTGGCTCTGTGCTGGGAAGTGAGCCCTTGTCAGCTGCCTTGAGTTAATGCATTTAATAATTATTTTTTAAGAATACTGAAGGTGAGCGGTGGTAAATGTTGGGGGTTAGATGAGGGTAGGCATTGCCCAGCATGGGTTGGTACCGGCTAAGTGTGCAGTAAATGGGATCCCTCGTATCGTGAAGGATTTCAGCGTCCTGCACTACAGAAAATACATCAGAAGAACAACCTAACCCCAAATTATCTGCATAACACCTATATCACATCACTTCGTCCTCTCCCTCTCTCCTCTTCTTCCCCTTCCTCCCCACCTCCTCCTCTTCTTCCTCATCTTCCTCATCACAGAACAGGGTTGAAAGATTTCAAGAGCCAGAGCAGTGGATGACTAATGCAGTGAGCGTGGTGTTTTCCAGACACAACAAGGCAGTCGCAAGTAGGAATTTACAGCATGGAGAGGGAGAGGCGGACACAACGGCCTGTGGTAGCTGTGGAGGAGCTATTGGCAGTTGACTGGGGGAGGGGAATCTCTGTGTCCTGCAGTAGAGGACCCTACATCCATGCACGCACCACAGTGCACCACAGCGCCAAGTGGACATGGAGGGTTTAAAACAAGAAAACGACATGAACACGGGAGAGACTGGAGATGAGATGGGGGCTGGCTTTCAAAGTGCATTTGTGTGCATCTCTTAAATTCTCAAACAAAATGTTACCTTCCTAAAACACTAACACTCTCTTCTGCCAGCCCTGAAGCTTACACTGTAGTCGCAGTCCCCGTCTGCCTTTCTGAGGATTTTAAAGGTTATTTAGTAGGTTATCAGCCCTGCTACACAGTGGAACCCTAGGGGGATTGAGAGACTACCAAGGCCCCGGCTACATACCAGGGATTCTGGGTTAATTGACCTTGGGTGAAGTCCAGGCAATGGTATTTAAAGTGAAAAAAGATCTTTTTTAGGCAACTTCACTGTACACTCAAGGCTGAGAATTACTGGAGAGCAATTTAGAATTCCTTTTTCCTTTAGCAGGGCCCAGAGTCTGGGGAATTCTTGCTGAAGTTAGAAACCTGTGCAAAAAAAAAAAAAGAGAAAAAGTTCTGCGAGCCTTCCACATGCATTTCCTCTTAAGTCACAGCCCCTCAGACTGTCTGTAGGTATTTGGTTACCAAAATGGTGTGGGTTTCATGTGAGGACTTATTTTCTTTGCTGGGGCACTTAAATAGAGTTTCTGCTTAAAATAGATTCATTTAAACCTGTGGAAGGAAGCATGCTGCTTTGTGGATCTTGGTTTGGTTTTTGGTGCTCACGGACAAATCTGGGTAGAGGGAAACGGCCAGACTTACCTGACCGTGGCTCTGCTTAAACGTTACCCTCTTCATTGTCTGCTTTTCCAAACCTTTTTTTGCTTATAAAGAATTTTTTTCCTCATTCCAGTCAACCATACTTGCTCTGGCCAGCCCCGCTCCGCCCTGCTCGCTCCGGCCAGCCCGGCTCGCTCCAGTCCAAGGATTCATTTATTATTATTCATAAGTACACTGTAGCTGACTTCAGACGCACCAGAGGAGGGCGTCAGATCTCATTACGGGTAGTTGTAAGCCACCATGTGGTTGCTGGGATTTGAACTCATCACCTTCGGAAGAGCATTTGGGTGCTCTTCCCACTGAGCCATCTCACCAGCCCGCTTATAAAGAATTTTAGCAGAAACTTACTATAGCTCAAAACATTTTTTTTTTAGTTTAGACATGTTGGTAGTTTTCCCCAGCCCCAATCATAGAAAAACCTACATTTTCTAATTTTAGAGGGAAAACATAGTCTTTAGCGGATGGTTCTTGTGATGTACTTGAGACTTTCTATTAAAAAATGGAGTCCGCTCCCCACTGCTGTGCTGTAAGTACGAGTCCTGACCATGTGTCCTCACGTGTTCCTCTGCCAGCCACCTCAAATCCTCGTGGGACAATGCTCAATCATTGATACCTGTCCAGAGATGCCTGCAAGCATCGGGAAGGAACAGCCTCCTGCGTGCAAGCAGTTTTCAGTCTCCTGCCTGTGTTATACTACACATGCACAGACACATGCATGCACACACATGCTTGCACACACGTGATTTGTTCTTTGGCAGTTGACATGCACACGCTGTATCTTGATCATCTTTACTCTAACCCCCACTGGCCTTGGGTGAATCGAGTTGTCCCATCTGGAGCTGAGCACTCAACAGTAACCTGTCCTCAGCACTCTGACCAGTTGTGAGTCTGTATTGTGAGTCTGTATTTGCTGATGCCCACTGCAGAAGCAGCACTGGTCCATGAGCAAACACATATTTAGATGACCGCTTGACATGTACTACACAACAGTAGTAGAGCCCACTCAGGGTCTATGACCTTGCAAGCTGCGGGCCAGGTTCATAGTACTGACTATGAATTCCCTCTCATGGAACAAGCCTCACTCCAGTCGGAAAATGGTCGGTTACCTCCATAACCTTTGTGCCACTATTTTTGTTGGCTGTCACCTTTTGCCTGAGGTTGGTATTACATCAGAATTTGCTGCTAGGTACTTTCTGCCTCACTGGCCTGTATAAACACCTAGTACGATGAAAACCAGCCAGCCGAAAGTTTTTAGGTCAATTTCAGCTTTGTTTCTCTATGTCCTGAATCCAAAGTGTATTGTGTCTTCTGCAATAGGGTCTAACCATTGACTGCTGGTGGTTATGTAGCCCGAGCAGTGGCAACATCTGCTGCTGTTTGGTGGGGGCAGTAATTCATAGGCAGGTGTCCCGTAGCTTGGCTGGGATTTCGTTTGATAACTTGTGTGCTCTCGGGGAACCATTTCCCATCCATGTAGTGTATCTGTGTTGGATTTCCTTTTTAAAAGCTGTATTTTTAAATTAATTTACAAAGTTGTAGGTTCCCATAAGGAAGAAAAAATACATCCTTAGATTTGATTAAGCCAGCATCCCTACTCCCCTACCCCATCTCCACTGAAACCTTTCATCCCAGTGCCCCCCTGTAGTCCATATCACATGATTAAGCTACCTACCCCTCAACCTGAGTCGTGTTCTCTGTGCCCTTTCCATCCAAAGCACCTATGTATCTTAGTGTATACCCAAAGGGCAGTAAAGGAGACTCTCATACCTGTCTCAGGTTCTGCCCTGGTTAATTTTTATGAGTTGCACAGGCATAGATGCAGGCAAAACACCCATAGACACAAAACAATACATAAAAACTTTTAAAATTGACAAAGGAGACAAAGTATCAGTAGGAAAATTATAGCTGTTCCTCTTTGTTCTATGTAAGTAGATTTTATAATTACATAATTAGAAAATTTGATGCTGTACTCAGGAAAGGTAGAGAAGAGCAAATGGAGAACTGAAATATAACTCCTTAAATCCTATCGTCTTTGCATGCAGCATAGAGAACCAGCAGTTCTACTCAGCTTTGCTACTAAAGGTTTCTGTAACTTTCCAACAGATGGAGACATTACAGAAAACCACAACCAATCAAAATGCAGGTTATGGAGTCTAGTTCCAACAAACACATCTATGCCTAAGGCTGAGGGAACATTGCCAACGAATGGGACAGGAAGGTTGTAAGAGCCAGAGAATCAGAGTTTGCTATGAGATTGCATTTCCTCGGAATGTCAGAAGCTACACCCAGATTCTTACCTATGTGACTGCCTGAAAATGAGCTGAACAGGGACAAAAATAATCAGACAGGCATGAGGTTGCATGCCTCAATCCTACACGAAGACCTACAGGCAACTAAGGAATACTGAGTGGGAGAAAGTCTTCCCTGAGAAGAGCGCACCAATGGTTATGCAGTATCAAATGGTCAGCCCTGAAAACAAACATACAAATGACATCATACAGACTGAGCAGTTGTGTTTAAGAATAAATAGGTATTTCCATACACATACACATGTGCACATGTCAATGGAAAAAGGCTATGAATTATAGAGAGCAAAGAGGAAGGAGTACGTTGGGTTTGGAGGGAGGAAAGGGAAGGAGGAAATGGAGAAATAATATCAAATAAAAAAAATTTTCTGTGTATTCACTTATGGACGGAATGGAAGACAAGAGGCATCCAGACAGAAAACACCAGGAACGAGGCTCATATTTCTGTTCATTGCTCAGAGTTTTGTGTGATTTTTGTTTGTTTGGTTTTGTTTTTTTTCAAGCAATCTGTAGGCATTCCCCTTAGGTTAAGGGGTCTCAACCTTCCTAATGCGGCAACCCTTTAATACAGTTCCTCACGTTGTGGTGACCCCCCAAGCATAAAATTACTCTCATTGCTACTTCTTAGCTGTAATTTTGTTATGAATTGTAATGTAAATATCTGTGTTTTCCAGTGGCCTTATGTGGCCCAGAGGGGTTGTGGCCCACTGGTTGAGAACTGATACCTCAGGTTTACTTGATCAGTATAATGTGAGCATTGCGAAGGGCACTACAAGGGAAGGCCATCCTTATCCCTAACAAGATGAGGCGGTCACTCCATCTTATCCTTCACAAGATGAGGCGGTCACTCCATCTCTTCAGATCTGAGGAAGTCTTGGGTAAATCAGGCAGGCATTGATGGGGATCAGTCTGCATCTTATTAAGAGCAACACTAGCACGTACAGCCTTTAGCCTTGAGGGGCACTTCAGCTGCAGACTGAGGTCTCTGAATTACAGGAAGGTGAGTTTCTACTTAGGCCAGTCTCCAGCTGCTGCTCTTTACCTTTAAATCTCTGCTTAGTGTATGTGCGGCTCAGTATTGAACCAAGTATTTGACAGTGTATAGAGAGATACTGGGGACCCCCATACCTGTGGCTCCTTTATGGGGTTTCTCTGTGTCCCTATTCAGTTTTTGGCCTACTGAGTCTCAATCACTTGTAACTTCCTAGTCCGGCAAGACTGCTTTTCTTACTGTATGTTCTCCATGCACATGGGCACAAGAAGAGCCCAGGTAAGTGTGTTATAGAACATCCAATTTAAGCTTATCTCCGATTAGCTTACAAATAAATGAGACTTAGACGATGGTTATTTTGTCTTTGACAATTTACTGGGGAGTAACCCCTAATCTACTTTTCTAACTGCTGACCTGGCCACCTCCCCATCGGGGTACCCCTGATACTTGCTGTGTTTCCTGGCCATGTGCTCATGGTCCCCTCATGGCTGCTTCCTCCCTCTCTCCTCATTCTTCCTCCTTCTCCCCCTGCTCGATCCTCTTTCAACCAGGGCACTCCAAACCCATCTACCTCTAATCCCGTCAGCAATTGGCTGCAGCCAGTTTTATTTAACCAATAGTTTTAAAACAAGAACCAAGGTTTGTACCACAAAAGCTTGCAAACCTGGGAAGTCACTCGTAGGCCTAGACCTTTGGGTATAGAATTTAGCATTACAGTACATAGCAACAGACCAAACCTTGACAATATGTATTTCATCAAGGATCTTTACCTCCCTTCAAAGTCTGAATATCCTCAGTTTCTGTCTTCAAAAGACTAGATTTTATATGCTGCTGTCCAAAGTATATAATTGTAATTAGAGGAACAGTATCTTAAGAGACGTTGCTTGACATTGAGCTGTTGAGGCAACATCCTGATGAACCCATTAGGAACTGAAAATACACTAAGCTGTAAGTGTGCCTAATACACCTTACCCTGTGAGCATCACAGCTTGACCCAGCCTACCCTAGGTGCGGCGAGAACACTTACGTAGGATCCAGTTGGACAGACTCTAACACAGAGCCTATTTTGTGAAATGCCAAAGATTTCATGTAGTTTTTTGATACGACACGGAAACTGAAAAAGTGGGGTGACTATGTGGACATACTTTCTCACCGTCAGAAAGTTGGGGGACTCCTCACTGAAGGTTGGGTGTACGTACCTTCAGTGAGATGAATGTACTTCACCATCGTTAGGTACTGACACAGAAGCGGCACTAAAATGCTGAGATGGGGCTTTCACACCACTGTTAAACCTTTCTCTACTTCTCTTTCCCCACTACCTGTCTCCCTGGCACTGGTCCCAGCTTAGATAGGTAGGAACCAAGAAGGAAGGCTCATGATTGGCTGATGGGCTGAAAGGGCAGCTCAACTTGAGAGAGAAACTCCTCTCTCCGCTCTCTCCGCTCTCCCTGCTCTCCCCGCTCTCCCCGCTCTCTCCGCTCTCCCCGCTCTCCCCGCTCTCCGCTCTCCGCAGTATGTGAACTTCCTCTCTGAACCAATTGAATACTGAGTGAGTGGTTCCGAATCAGGCTGTAAGAGCTGAGAGCTGCAGACCCACCCCTTAAGGGACAAGCCAGCAGCTGCTGCATGAGACCAGGTGATTCTGATGGTTCTAGGGCTGGGAACCATTGATAGACACGTGACCTCAAGAGTTCCTTGAATGAATGGAGGAATGTATGTGTACAAGTGGCTACAGGGAGATCATTCACACAAGAGGAGATGGCCTCCTCCTTCACGGTCTGGCTTCCCTGTAAATTGAGTTGTTGAAGACTTGTCCAAGTGCCTTGAAAAGGACCAGCCAGTGTGGTTTGACACTGATATGTGACGCCTGGCTGGCTACATGGGACGAGTCCAGGGCCAATCCGGAAGTCTGAAGTCCGTTGAGAACGTGTTAAATGTGGGATATCCTGTTAGGTTTTCATTCTCTCGTCAGTCTTGAAATTTGTTTATGTTCCAATTATATGCCCCTGAAAGGGCCTTTTATTGTCTTGTGACTGTCACTTAAAAACACCCTACACTCGGAAACAAATCCTACTTATCTTTAGAACTGTTTTCCTTGGATTCAAAAGCAGCTGAATTCAAATGTTTTATGATGCCTGAAAAATAACACCCAGAAGTCATTCTAAAATGACTTTGAAATTCTCCCCTTTTAGTAAGAAGTTGCCTCCTTTAGGAGGATAATTTTTAAAGAGGAAATAATTCAGGCCTCAGCATTGACATTAGACATTAAATGTATTTTTTAAAAAAAAGAGAAAGAAAGAAAAGGAAGTAGAAGAAAAAGCTCTTGAATGTAAGATGAACAAGTAAACATTGAGTTTCAGAGACTTAAATTCCCCAGTAAGAGAGAAACATGGCACTTCACAGTGAAGATTGCTTCGTCCTCTGTGCTGAAAGCCATCTGGGGCTGCAAGACTGTCTGCAGCCAGGCTTATATGAGGGGCAGAATGTGATTCCTTTTCTCCCTGTGCTGAGGATGACAGGGTGTCCTTCAGTAGATGGCTGGAAGATACATAATTATGTCTTTACTTTATGAGGAGTTAATTGCAGTCAGTCTTTAAAAAAAAGATTTATTTATTATATGTAAATACACTGTAGCTATTTTCAGACACACCAGAAGAGGGTGTCAGATCTCATTTAAGGTGGTTGTGAGCCACCATGTAGTTGCTGGGATTTGAACTCAGGACCTTCAAAAGAGCAGTCAGTGCTCTTAACCGCTGAGCCATCTCTCCAGCCCCTGCAGTCAGTCTTATTAAGGAGAAAGTGTACGTGTGTGTGTGTGTGTGTGTGCCAATGAGTGTGTATGTGAGTGCACACAACCTGTGCATGTAAATTAAAGGCTGGAAGAGAAGAATGTATCTGCCCATGCTCATGTGTGAACAGGTGCACGGGTGCATGGATGCCTACAGGTGTGTGGACAAGTGTTTGCACATTGCATGGCCATGTGGAGGCCAGAGGCTAACCTAGGAAGGAAGGAAGGAAGGAAGGAAGGAAGGAAGGAAGGAAGGAAGGAAGTGAGGGAATAGAGTAGAAGGTAGTTAAAAGAAAATATCTATTTTTGAATCTTATTAACATTTTCACATTAGAAGTTCTAACAGTTTTCTCAACTCAGATGTTTTATTTTGTCCCGTGCCAAGGCTAGACGCTTAACTAAGGTACAGAGAGATAATCACTGGCTGGAAGATAGATGTCAGGTAAAGAATTAAAAGTGGATGCTCTGAGCTAAAACCACGCTCTACCTTTTTACATCTCATGAACACGAAGTTTTGCGAAAGGACCCCTCAATTCCATTCTTATGACGTCCTTCCTTAATCCCATTTTTTTCTTTCTGCCTTAGAATGCTAAGTATTCTACCTCTCTAGAGACTCAATTAGGTGTGTCTTGAATTTATACTTTAGAACATAAGAAATCTTTGTTTCCTCCATAAGCTGTCAGAACCATTTATAGTTCAAATGAAAGGCAACCTGTCTCCCCAGGAAGAGACTCAAACTTTCTTTGGGGATTATCTAAACAATGTCATGCGTCCCCTTTTTTCTGGTCCATCTTCACATAAGAAAGCATAAATCATGCGACCCAACAAATAAACATAACTGACATGTTATTTTTTTTTCTTTAGAGACATCGGTTCTTTAATCTCCTAAAAAACGCTGTCTTCAAAGCACTGAACTCCTAATGTATATACAGTGGTATTGTGTGTGTAGGATGGGAGAGAAAAGCCATGTAACTCGACCACATGATTGCCCCTGCTGGTTTGCGTCTCTTGTCCTGTTCTGATATAAAACTCAGAAAGTGTTCCTGCTAAGGGGAGAATCAGCAGAGCTGAAAAGCCCAGCCCCTGTCCTTCCTGCAGGCAGAGCTCAGCAGGAACCGGGGACTTGCAAGCATGCTACTTTATTGTTAAAGTCTGCTTTACTGGTTTAGAAATAGACAGAAGGCACAATGTTTCCCCATTCATCCTTCTTCAGTATAAACACCTCGTGGAGATAAAGCTTTCTTGGCATAAACGTGAGGCTCTGAACTAACAAGAGAAGCCATTAAAGCTCACCTGGCCCCAAAAGGCTTTTTACCATAAAAAGCTAAACGGTTATAGCTGGCACTCTGTGGCCAAGATTAGTTCTGGGTATTGGCAGGGGCTTTTAATTGGTCCTGGTACAGAAAAGGTCTATCTGAATAAAAGTAATTATACAACTGGAGGAGTAGCAGGGGAGTCGCCCTGAGTTTACAGGAGCTTCCCTGTGACTAAGAGTGCTTGCGTGAGTGTTGCCTTGTGAGTCCCTTCAGGCAATCAGGGGCTCTCTCTGGAACTCTGAGAAAGCCAAAAGGTGAATCTTGCGAAAGTCCATCTCTCCTTGGGTTTATCTTGTTTCCTCCATGTAAGTGATATCCCAAGATGTACCAACCAGAGATTTAGGTTTAGGATAGCAGATGAGAGATAACAACTTCAGAAGGCCAAGGTAACCCAGATTACAGGAACACACACACACACACACACACACACACACACACACACACACACACACACACCGTGCAAAGCTCAGAATGTCTCCACTCCGTGGTAAAGTGCTTGACCGTGGAAGAGACCCACCAAGAGGATGAGAAGCCCACCACCTGCTGCCAAGACTGAAGAGGTTGATGCTGCAGGGTAGAGAGAACTTGTTGAGAAAGTGGCTTGGAGAGAGAAGCGCTTGAGAGAGGGGGGAGCTCTGAGGTAGGGGATGGTGTCGGGGTGCCCAGTGCGAGGAGCTACAGGGAGATCCATTGGAGAGCTGCAGTCTGGGAGGCTGGGGACCCTCTGAAGCGAGGCCACAGGAATCTAAGGGTGAGAGGCTCTGGCCTGTAGAGTCGGAGCAACTGCCCCGCATGCGCACTCCGGAACACACGAACACACACACACACACACACACACACACACACACACACACACACACACACACAGAAACATAAACATTCTTTCTTGGATCAGAAGAGACCAGTGTGGGAAAGAGCCCCACCAGAGACATTTTTAGTTTGCTCAAAGGACTACCTCGATGATTGACATGACCTGGCTCTTGCTGGGTCACTAAATTCTCTGGAGCCGAGAAAAGAAAAAACAAAACTAAACAAAACATCCAGTTAAGGGATATGCATTGCTTACATTAGAAGACTTACAGTCTCAAGAACTTAAGATGCACCCCCAAAACAGAGATAGCTTTAGTTGCTCCCTTGGCTGAGGAAGCCTCACCTGTACAGATCTATCCTTTGAGAGGATTCGCTCACTTGAACATTGCTTGAGCTCTCTGCCACGGCTCCTTCCTCCCATCCTGTCCCCTCTGTATAACCTGGAGCTGTGGGCTCCTAGCAAAGCGACAGAGGGGACCTGCTCCATTGAGGCCTTCCTGGAGGGTCCTGAGTTCTAGGTGGAGGAGACTTGACTTTGAACTTCAGGATCTTCCTGTTAACAGAAGACTAGGCACTTCATCTGGTGATGTTTTTGTGACTCTGATTGGCCAGAGGGCTTTTTGCTAACTAGGAATGAGTAAGTAACTATGCAACCTTCCTAGAATAGATATTAGGATTCTACTTATCAAAGAATTCATAATATGACAATGTGATTACGATATTAGCACTGAAACTTGTGTAGAGACTTGAGATTTAACCCAGGAATCAAGGAACAGTTGGCCTCTAATGGTAGGTTTGAATGGGCACTGGGGAAAATAACTTTTAGTTGTTTTTGTTTGTCTAATTTCATCAGTCCTTAAATTAGTCCTACTCATTGTCCCAGGAAAATTTGAAAATTTACTATGTTAAAATAAAAAAAAAAAAACATATGTAGGGGCTAGAGAGTTGGCTCAGTGGTGAGGAATACTTCCTGCCTTGTAAAAGACCTGCTTTCTATTCTCAGCTCCTATATGATGGCCTATGACTCTTGTCCCATGGGATCTGACGTCCTGTTTTGGCCTCTGTGGGCACCAGGCACACACGTGGTAAACATATATGCATGCAGGTAAAACATATGGAGACTAGATGAAATCATTCTTTTAAAATATATTGTTAAACATTTACTCTCTCCTTTCATACAGGACACGGATATCTTCTGCTTCTAAAAGTGCATCCAGGTAAATAAACGATCTAACACGTGATTTCCAGAGCAGCCTAGAATATAGAGAATTTAACATATGTGAAAATAGAAGGTTGCTATGGAATGTCTTCAAGAACTATAGACCCTTGCGTGTGGCTCTGTGTGGGACAGAGATGTTTCCCAGTGATCCTAAAGGAATAGGAGGCTTAGATGTAAGAATTAACATGATCATTTTCATGCAGCAGAAGAGTCATTAGGTGTGGGGCTGGGGACGTCCTGCTACTTTAGCGGAGTCTCCTTTTAAGCATTCCCCATCACTTTATGAGGTCACTTCTATGGTTTGGTTTGGTTTTCTTTTAATGATGTGCTAAGTTCTAAAATACCCTGTTAGTAGCCTGTTCCTGGAGTAGATTTCCTTAGAAAATGACAGGGTGACCAGTTCAGGACAGGGACTCTCCACTGTTGAGGGGGAGCGATCTGAGGTCAGGTGGAACATCTGTCCCAGAAGGATGCAAACTGGTAAGTTGATCTGTGAAGTCTGCTTGCGGGAGAGGAGGAGGAAGGAGCTGGGGCATGACAAGCTCCTGAAAGAGTCATTGTCGTTTCCTAGTATGGCCCAGTACGGCCTCTTAAGAAAGCAGCAATTAACAGAGAATCTGCAGGCTGCTTGACAACTGCTAGTTCCCTTGTGTTGTTATTGGACTAATGCCTGTTCTTACATTCAGCTTCACGAGAGGGACCCTTTGCCTATAATTTAAAATGCCGCTCAGTTTTGCCATCAGTTGATCGCTTTTTCTTTTCCGTTGCCAGTGCCTGGGAGGGGGCCATGGTCTGTGAAGGCTCAGGCAGGCTGTGCTGGGCCACAGCAGGAGGCAGGCCAGCCAATGCTGCCCTTGAACTTTGAGGGCACTCTGTCTTCTCCAGCATGGGAAACTCCCAATTGTCTGGGCAAAGCCAGAAGGCAGTGTCTGAACTGTATATGAACAGTCCTTTCATTTTGGGTGACCGGCTTTTATTAATAAGAGTATACTTCAAATACAAACACATTGTAAGCACTGCTACATCATAGCAGGGTCTACTGGCGCATTTGAGAAAACAGAGTGAAGAGATGAACTCTGCCATTTTGCCCTTTATCGTGGACGCTTTCTCCATGTCAGCCTGCCCTCCGTTTAACGCAAGTAAACATATTAGCATACTTGTTGTGTGCCTTGTGTGTTTTGTTAGTGTGGTTGTATACACATGTAGACAGTTGTGTGTATAGCACACTTGTGCTTTGGAAGCCCAGCGTCAGTGCTAGCCATCTCTCCCGGCTCCCTCTCCATCTTTTATATTCTGAGACTGGGTCTCTCACTGAGTCAGGTAGGTTAGCCACGGAGCTTCAGGGACCCACCTGTCTCTGCCCTGCTGGCTCTGGGGTTTACAGGCAAGAACGATCACACCTGGATATTTTACTTGTGTTCTGAGGATTTGAACTCACGTCCTCACAATTGCACCATGGGTACTCTACCTACTGAACCACCTCTCTGGCTTGCTTCCAGCCTGATACTTTTATTTGTAAGCACCGAGTGCTTAATAAGGAGACAAGGTTCACAGGAAGAAATGCAGCACTTTTAGATCTTTTAAAATTGTTTTTGTTTTGTATATGTATATGCATGCATGTTCTCTTGTGTGTAGGCAGTGCACACATGTGTATATGCATGCATGTTCTCTTGTGTGCACATGTGTGAGTGTCAAGGCCTGAGGCTGATGTCAGATCTCTCTCCCTTTATCATTCTCTACTGTATATATACATTGAGGCGAGGTCATTTGCTGAACCCAGAGCTGATCAATTCAGCTGATATAGCTAGCCAACTTATGCCAGGGACCATCTGCCCTTGCCTTCTGTGAGCTGGGATTACAGGTGGGCCACCATGCCTACCCTCTTTTTTTGTGCATGTTGAGCTTCTGAACTCCAGTGATCATGTTTGTGGGGCAAGGGCTTTGTCAGCCAAGCCATCTCCCCAACTCATGGTTATCGTCATCAATATCATCATCATCAACACCACTACCACCACCACCATCATCACCATTGTCATCATCATCATCATCATTATTAAAGTTTGCATACAAATTAGTGGGTTTCCTTATAGTGTTTTCATATGCTTTGTCCTGATTTGTCCCTCTCCTGTATGGACCTCTCCTGTGTTCCTGTTCCCACTTGGGACAGCTCCCTTTCTTCTTTCCAACGGTCCCCGTTTCCACCTTCATTCCTTAGTCTGCTGCCCACAGGCCCCATTCGGATCTTTCCTCAGGACTTGCTTTCCTACAACTTTATGTCCATCCACTGTTCCTTCAGTCAGGAAAGGAAACTGCTTCGGAAAGTAAATGACTTCTGGCTTTATGTTTTGCTTCTTATGGTTGGCAACTAACTTGAAAGCCAGGACAGGCCCCCTCCCTGGAATGTCTAACTTGGGGACTGACCTTTCTCCCTCCAGAGACAACCGATGAAGAGTCCTTTCAACAATCATTCAGCCCAATGCAGTTTAAAATGTCCAAGTAACTTGTGCGTACACACACACACACACACACACACACACACACACACACTCTTTACTAATGGGATGGGAAGGCAGCTTTAAAGCAAAGGCAAGAGGATCTTTTCATTCCTTCTAGACTGTGGTCCAAGGTGAGTACATTAGGCAGAGCTTGGGGTTTACTTCATGGTTTTCAGAAGTCAAACCCACAGCTTTGATGAATGCTACTTCCTAATGCCAATGATGTGGGCCCTAGTAAATCATTAGGACAGTCTCCCGTTGGTAATATATTAGAGCCATACATTATAGGCTACTGTGGTTCAGGTGATATATTGCTCAGGTGTGAATGTGAGGGTGGGGGTGGGGCAGTGCACACCCAACTGCTTAAAGGTTGCGTTGTGCACGTCAGGACTGACTTAAGCCTGTGTTCATTCTGCCGAGGACTCTGCCTGCAGCACTGGAAACGCTTCTCCTCCCCCAACACAAATGAAATACTCCCCAGAGCTGTATGAATCCTTTGTCCCAAAGGACCCAAACTCTGCTTACATGCAAATGCCTTAAAGAAATACTAAACATGGGCTAAAAATGATTTTCAGGGTCACATTCATGGATCCAAGATCTTTCACTTCAAGAGCTGTGTGGTTATTTCAATTTTCAGTAAGCTGGGGAGTGGTGTGTGTATGTCTGTGTGTGTCTGTGTATGTGTGTGTGTTGGGGGGGTGGTGTTAAAGAACAACTTGCTGGAGTTGGTTCTTTTCTTCTACCGTATTGGTGCCAGGAATCAAACTTGGGTCTTCAGACTTGGCAGCACACACCGTTAGCCACTGAGTCATCAACTCTGAAACTTGCCATGCAGAGTCCTTTCTGTTGAGTTTCTTGAGTGGCTGGATTGATACACTAGGTTGATGCTGTGGATAACGTCCTCCCCCTCAGAAAGCACAGAGCAGAGTAGGCCACAGAGAGGTCGAGAGCCCTCGCCCAGCAGTGGCAGCGTATGTGTGCATAGGGCCCAGAGTTCCATGTGCCGCAGCGGGTCCCGGTCTCAGAGACACAGGGAAAATTGATTGTTTAGTTTTCTGACCCTGTGATGCTAGGTGTTAGTGCTGGAGGTTGAAAAGAAAAGAAAAAAAAAAAAGGTAAGGTCAGAAAGACAACCCTTCCACTAAATTTAGCTCAAATCATTTGGTTTCAACAGTCCCAGAGAGTTTCTGCAGTACTTCGGTTCCAATAGGAGCTCCTTAGATGATCACTCAATCAGCAAAACTCATGCTGCCATCTTAGCCTGTTTTGCTACAACAAGATACCACAGAATGAGTGGTTATTAAAAGAAAGAAAAATGGAAGGAAACGAAAGCAACTTATTTCTCACAGTTCTGGAAGACGAGGAACCAAAGTGTCACCAGCCAGCATCATCAAGTTAGTTAGTCACGTTTTCCTGCTGCAGAAGGAAAGAAGGTGAGATCCAGGAGCAAGGGAGCATGTTCTCACTGAGAGGAGCCAGGCTCAGGGAGCACGTTCCCACAAGAGAGGAGCCAGGCTCAGGGAGCACGTTCCCACAAGAGAGGAGAGCCAGGCTCAGGGAGCACGTTCCCACAAGAGAGGAGAGCCAGGCTCAGGGAGCACAGTCCCACAAGAGAGGAGCCAGGCTCAGGTTTTATAAGCTCACTTTTGCGATAACTCACCTACTCCCAAGGCAAGACCATTAGCCCACTGAGGGATCAGAGTCACCATTTAAAGAACTCGTTCCCTGTGTTCCATCCTATAGAGGACCATGAGCATCCCCTTCTGTATTTGCCAGGCACTGGCATAGCCTCACTCGAGACAGTTATATCAGGGTCCTTTCAGCAAAATCTTGCTGGCATGTGCAATAGTGTCAGGGTCCCCAATGGAGGAGCTAGAGAAATTACCCAAGGAGCTGAAGGGGTCTACAACCCTTTAGGTGGAACAACAATATGAACTAACCAGTACCCCCAAAGCTCGTGTCTCTAGCTGCATATGTACCAGAAGATGGCCTAGTCGGCCATCATTGGAATGAGAGGCCCCTTGGTCTTACAAACTTTATATGCCCCAGTACAGGGGAACGCCAGGGCCAAGAAGTGGGAGAAGGCAGGTAGCAGAGCAGGGTTGGTGGAGGGTATAGGGAACTTTTGGGATAGCATTTGAAATGTAAATAAAGGAAATATCTTTAAAAAAAAAAAACCCAATATCTTAAAAAGGAAAACAAACTGAAGCCTGGATAACTTAGTGAGTACCTGCTCCAAAATAAACAGTTCAGCTGGTGAAAAAAAAAAAAAAACTCATTCCCAAATTCTGTTGCCTTGGAAATTAAGATTCTAACACTTTGGGAGATAACATCCATACCACAGCAGTTAAACAAATGCCTTTTGAAATTTACCTGACCTGAATTGTTTTCTCAATCTCCACATACTCTGTGTGAGCAACTTGTGGGAGAAAAATCATGATTATTGTTCATATGTCAATCATTCAAGTAAGGATTTTTTTTCTATAATTTCATCAGCCTGACTTTCATTTTTCTAGAATCTTCCCCAAGTTTTATCATGTAGTTATGTGATTACATTATTGCATAGGCATAGCATTGATTTAGGTAGGCTCAATAAATAAGCAATATAATAGATGTTATAAACTTCAAGGCAATAAAAGCCTGTGGTTATAAAAGTGAAATTCTCACCTTACTCAAATCAGTTTTAGTTGTTTCCATTTTTTCCCAGAAATGATATTATCCAAAAATGTTACCTATATTTTATTGTATTTGTTTACTGTATCTTACAGAGAACTTTACATGTTGGTCTTAACCAAATGTAACAGTATGTCTTGCTCTCTTATGTTTTTATAATTCCCTCTTTGTGTTGCTAAATATTCTCATAATTACATTGGAAGAATGGGTTGGGTTGAATCCATCTCTAGGTGGTTTGTTTGTGGTACATAAAACATTGCATTCACAAAAGGCATTGTCTCAAGTAAACAGTGTTTATTGGCCACTTTATTGATTTTTGTGATGCTTTGAATGAGAAGTGCCCCCTTAGGCTCAAATATTTGCATGCTTGGTCCTCAGTTGGCAGAACTGTTTGGGAAGGATTAGGAGGTGTGGCTTTGTTAGAGGAGGTGTGTCACTGGGGTGGGCTTTTTTTTTTTTTTTTTTGGTTTTTCGAGACAGGGTTTCTCTGTATAGCCCTGGCTGTCCTGGAACTCACTTTGTAGACCAGGCTGGCCTCGAACTCAGAAATCCGCCTGCCTCTGCCTCCCGAGTGCTGGGATTAAAGGCGTGCGCCACCATGCCCTGCTTGGGGTGGGCTTTAAGGGTTCAAAAACCCAGGCCATTCCCAGTTAGCTAGCTCTCTGTTTATCTGTGTCTGTCTCTCTCTGTTTCTGTCTGTCTCTGTCTCTGTTTCTGTCTCTCTCTTTCTCCACTCTCTCTTTTGCTCATGGATCAGACATAAGATCTCAGCTACTATTCCAGCACCATCCCTGCCTGCCTGCTGCCATTCGCCCTACCATAATAGTTATGGCCCCCACATCTGGAACTATGACCCCAAATTAAATACTTTCTCTTATGAGTTACCCTGGTCATGGTGTTTTGTCAGGGCAATAGAAAAGTCACCAAGTCATGGAGTGGTCTGACGAAAAGGAAGCCAGTCCTACCCGTTCAACAGACCAGACAACCTAACCTCCCCAGTTCCTCCTCAGTGTCATATGGGACCCAGAGTTTCCTGTAAGTCTGAGACAGCTAAGGAAGGGCTTTATAATGACTCCCAGGAATAGTTTCAACTGGGAACTGCATATATTTGTCCAGGGCACAGGAAATAGTACTGCTCTTGGTGGAACACACACCTGGTGTGGCCAGTCACCCTCAAGGCGTCTACGTTATTCTAGCTGTGTACCTGCATGGACCCACCACGATTAGGGCAGTAAGTAGCATGTGTGCAATGCTTCCTATGTATAACATTTGTGCCATGGACTTCATGTCTTCTCATTTAGTGTTCATAATCCTCCACAGTAAACGCTATGCTCCTAATTTTACTGATGGGAAGCCCAAAAACCAAGAGACAAAGTAGCCTATTCAACAGCACCCACAAAACAGGCGCCAAAGCCTTCTCTGACCCTTAGCCTGTGAAAATTATACCCCACATACCCCTCAGGGAATAGGTACCCAGAAGATTTTTTTTTTTTCTTCAAGCCAGGTAGCTGATCAAATAACATCCCACCTTTCCTGCCCCATTGTGGGAACACTACCATTATCACTAATTTCAAATGACTTCCAAAAGCCACACTGCTTCATTCAGTGAACCCAACAAACATTAACTGGGCACTGTCTTCTGGACAGCATGTAGGGGCTGAGGCCTCACGGGCACAAGAGGCCAGAGCCAGCTGCAGTGAATGCAGCGAGGTTTCGAGACTGGGAGCAAAGCAGTTGGAGTGGTTGCGTCGCTCTCTCCACCTGGCATCAATTACTGACTTTCAGCAGAATATTCCAGATGGGCTGGTTTCTAGGGGGATTTCCAGGGTTTAGGTTCTGAGGGGGGAAGGGAGGGAGGAAAGAATCTGGCAAACGGATTTGAAAAGGCTGTTTGTTAGACCCCACCGATCAGGTACAAACTGTGCGGGGGTGCGTTCTGTTAATTGTCCGTTTGTTTCCAAGCACAGAGATGAGAGCCAGAAGACAGTAACCTTTGCCACATGACCTGTTTACAGGATCAAAGCTCCAGGGAGGCAGAAAGGGTATCCTAGCGCAGGCCACAGCTTCTGCAGAGCTGATGGATTGGTTTGTATATTAAGAAGTTTGAACTGTATACCACTGTGAAATGCCAGCTCCCTCGAACTTAGTCACAGCGGCTTCTGGGCAGCTGGAGCTGTTCAGGGACTCCGAGGCTGTTTACAGAGCGAAGCTACTGGAGCTGGATCACGTCCCTAGTGTGCGCTGCAGTCGTCTCCTGTTTCGAAGGGAGAAAGTGACACATTCTTGGTCCCACTAAGTTGTGGGTAATATGGAAATGATTAACATTTCCTGGTGATAAACTTTCTGAAGGGTTCTCTGTTACTTCCTCTGCCAAGGACTTCCAAAGAAACAGAATCTACAGTACAATGATCTTACTCGAAAATAAAGATCCTTGAAATAGTTATATAAGTAGAGTCAACAAGAAGAAAGCGTCGGAACTGTGCCCCTCATCATGTCCAAGGAGGGAGACAGGGAGACGAGAGCCACAGGACTTGCACTTTCAGATGTGCTGTTTGAAACTGGGGTTGGTGGCACATGTCTGCAGTCTTAACACAAGCCAAGCCAAAGCAGTTGAATTACAAGTTTGAGGCTAGCCTGAGCTAACTAGTAAGCGCTCCTACATATGTAATACGGTAAGCCAGGCATGATGGAGGCACACACCTTTAATTCCAGCACTTGAGGGGCAGAGGCAGGTAGATCTCTGTGAATTCAAGTCCAGCCTGGCCACATATTTGAATTTCAGATAAGCCAGAGGCTACAGAATGAGACTCCTTTTGGGGGGGGGGGGAAAGGTAATATATATATATATATATATATATATATATATATATATATATACACACACACATACACATATATATATATATACATATATATGTATATGTATATATTGTGTGTGTGATTTTTTTAAACTCATAAGTTTATATTGTGCTACTTCAACTAAAATATTTTTCCTAAAAATAAAAATATCTTATGTGGCATATAAATGTTCTTGACTTCAGTTATCGCAAAATTTCTCATTACTAAATCCTATCAATCCTTTAAAAGAACAACCCACACAGTGCCATGTCTTGAAAAGAAAAATTTAGGGGCTGGAGAGATGGCTCAGCAGTTAAGAGCACTGACCTTCCAGAGGCCCTGAGTTCAATTCCCAGCAACCACATGGTGGCTCACAACCATCTGAAATGAGATCTGATGCACTCAGAGATCTGGTGTGTGTCTGAAGACAGCTACAGTGTACTCATATAAATATAAATAAATAAATAATATTTTTAAAAAAAGAAAAAGAAAAGAAAAATTTACATGATGAGCTAGTCTGGGATTAGACTCTCCCTTAGTGCTGAGGTTGTTTGCCCTAAAAATAAGCAGAGAACACTTTGCAAACAGTCTGTGATTGTCAAGTGCCCCGAGGAGGACCCCGTCTCATGGCCATCCTGGTGACTATTTTTCTTTTGTCTTCCACCTGTTCTGCAAGTGTCAAGAGACTCACCCTCACCAGGGCGGGGAGCACACCTTTGCTGCAGATGGAGCCTGAGGTACAGAGAGGGTTAAAGGACTTTTTCCCTTTAATTTTTGTGGACATTGACTTAGCAGTTAATGGAATGTTGAGGAGCCAAAAATTCGAGAATTGCATTAATTATTCACCAGCAGGATGTCCCTTGTGAGTCTCTCTGCTTATAGGCCATGTCTTGGGTATGGATTCCTGAAGACTGGAGTCCTGCCTGTTGAGGACTACTGTGGGCGAAAGTTCTCAAAAACCCGTTTCTTTCTATGTGAGAATCTCCCACTGGATTGACTTGTTCTGCTCCCCTTGGATGCCTAGAGTGCGGCAGCTGGGCTAATAGGTGAATGACTTTCCAGTAGGGACTCCTTGCTGGCATCCTGTATATGGACCGGGAAAACCAAGTATCCCAGAGGTAGCCGTGACTGATGTCAAAGGAGTGGCTCTTGAAATGCATACAACCTGTCCCTGGAGTAACCCAAGAGATTTAGGGCACAGTGTTCCCATGTTAAGGAGGACCCATCATACTCCTAACGAGGCCTCCTTTTCTTCACAGGATGATGACCGTGGTGGGAACATTTACACCATGGCTTGGTCAGATTTCTGCTGACAAAATACTGGATAAAATCAAAATGAGGATTTATTTTTAACATGTTCTCAAAGTGCTCAGTCCTTGCTTGGTTGGCCCTCTTGATTTTGGTCTGTGGCAAGACAGAGCATCAAGCCTGAAGCATGTGGTAGAACACTGTCTATCTCACAGGAGCCAGGACACAGAGGGACAAGGCTCAACATCCCTGTCTTAGTCAGGGTTTCTATTCCTGCACAAACATCATGACCAAGAAGCAAGTTGGGGAGGAAAGGGTTTATTCGGCTTACACTTCCATACAGCTGTTCATCACCAAGGAAGTCAGGACTGGAACTCAAGCAGGTCAGGAAGCAGGAGCTGTTGCAGAAGCCATGAAGGGATGTTCCTTACTGGCTTGCTTTCTCTGGCTTGCTCAGCCTACTCTCTTATAGAACCCAAGACTGCCAGCCCAGAGAGGGTCCCACCCACAAGGAGCCCTTGATCACTAATTGAGAAAATGCCTCACAGCTAGATCTCATGGAGGCATTTCCCCAACTGAAGCGCCTTTCTCTGTGATAACCCAGCTGTGTCAAGTTGACACAAAAACTAGCCAGTACAATCCCCTTCAGTGTTATGCTCCACAATAACATAATATTGTTCCACTGGCCCTACTTCCTAATGTCTCTGTCACCGCCGAATCACCATTGATGGGTGGCCAAGCCTTCCAGATGCGACTTTGGGAACATTCCAGATCCAAATTCTAGCACCTAAGAAACTGAAGAGAAGAGGCCGCTGGTGTGTATGGATTACAGAATACATTACTCCTGTGGGAAAGATATGCTGAGGTTTCTTTGCTGGCCAGTAGGATTTCCTGGCTTTTGACCTGAAACTAAGTGTATTGAACTATAATCTTGAGTGCCTGTGTGGCTAGTTGGGTTCTGTAAACTACTCAGAGCCTTTTCTTGAGAAATGTGCCTTCCCCAGGCTGTTTATTTAGGTAACTGGGTATGGTCTGTTCTGTTTCAAATAGGATCCATAGACCTTTCTCCTTCCTGGCTGTAGGAAACCTCTTTTTGGAATCTCTCTGAAAGTCTCTTTGAGATTGTCATTTTCCTTCCTTCTCTCAGGATCTCTTGAAGAAATTTTAAGGTTTCTTTGGTCAGTAAGTTCCTTAACAAGACTAGAAGAGCCGTTGACATTGAACGTCTTTGCCTTCTGCCTTACTGAAAAATGCTGAAATGAGGAAATGTGAACATCAACAGTTAGGAATGGCAGGCATTGGGGACTGGAAATATACTTTAATATGTCAAAAAGTCATGCTATTACACTTTTTAATATGAATAATCAACCCCTATATGTATGTGTACAAAGCTTGGATGTTTGCAAAGGACTTAGCATAAGTCATCTCTCCTTTCAGCCTCACAATGCCTTGTGGAGAAGCAGGCAATGGTGTGGTGAGCCCCCCAGGAGGAGAAAGAGGCGGTGACTTGTAACATTGGCCTCTTCCCATGGTGTAAATGTTCCCACCATGGCCAATGATCTAAGAGCTTACAGCTCTGAATTTCTGAACATTTAATCATATGCTCAGGAGAGCTATGTGAGTAGACTGTTGCTCCTCTGTGGAGGCAGGACATGGATGGACACTCAACCCATTTTAAAAGTGAATGTACAGACAGAAGTTGGTACCAGGAGTGGGGTATTGCTGTGATAGGCTTAACCATATTTTTTTGTTTATGTTTTGGTTTTGGTTTTTGAGGAATGTGAATTTGGGGGACTTTGGATTTGGAAAGAGGTGGAATGCTTTAAGTGGGGCTTAATGGACCATCTTTGTAGGAATATTGAAGACATGATGTTGAAGGTGATTTCAACTCTGGGGGATCTGGCTCAAGAGGTTTCAGAGGAGGAGAATATTAGTATATGGCCTAGAGACAGCTTTTGTGGTATTTTGGTAAAGAGTGTGGCTGCTTTTTGTCCTTCTCTGAAGAGTCTGCCTGAAGCTAAGTCTAATGTGAAAATAATCAGATTAATTACATGGACAAAGGGAACTCTCAAAAAAGTTCAGCATAGACTTGGTTCTGTGGTTCACTCTTATAAAGAACATTTTGATGAAGCACAGGATAGCAAGCTTAGACACAAAAAATACAAAATGTATGTTTCAAGCAATAAAGGGCCATCCAGAAGTGAAATGGAGCTAAATCCTGTATTCAAGGAGTGATGTGATGTGTGCCAAAGCTCAACTTCTTTGCATGATCCCTTCAGTCCTGGGCTGTCAACTGCAACTGAGGCTGCACCTTCACCAATGGCCTTCCATGGCCTCTCACAGTGTCAAGCCCCAGCTGCTCTTCAGGACCCCTTCATGTCTTCAAAACCAGTACCACCTGGGTGATTCTATAACACATTATCAAATCTATCTGCAACACATGGTACAACTTTGGAATTCAGCGATCTCAGAGCAAGATCCCACCCAGCTAAGCTTATATTATGTTTGCGTTTGCAGTTGAACAAGGAATAATTATGTCATGTTAGGTATTATTACCTTGTTATTGTTTTTATTTGGACTTCTAATCTGGAATGAACTACAACCCTGAAATCGTGAGCACACTTGTGTTCCAGATCTTGAGGCTGGAAAAACAGGTTTTTGATTCAGATCTTGAGGAAAAGTGGTCACAAAAAGCTTAGGCCCAGGCATGGTGGTACACACCTTTAATACAAGGAGACAAAGGCAAGCAGATCTCTGAGTTCAAGGCCAATGTGGGACAGATCAAGTACTAGGTGAAGAAAAGCTTAAGTCTGGGTGTGGTGGTACATGCCTTTAATCCCAGCATTCAGGAGACAGAGCCATGCAGATATCTGAGTTCGAAGTCAATCTATAGAGCAAGTTCCAGGACAGCCAAGCTTAGGTAGTGAAGGAGTTGGAAAATGGAAAGCTGGTGATAATGTAATAGAACAAGGGTGCCATGTTCCAGCCCTAGCAAGCAGCAGAACTTGGCAGCTGTGGCCTTATGGCCCAGGCTTTAGAGTCAAGAATAAAAGAGACTATTGGGAGAATTGGCTTTGGTTAGCTGAAGCTAAGAAATTAGTGGTGGTTAAGAAGAGACCAGCATCACTGAGGTGAAATCTTCTGGGAAGTGTTTTCTGAGAGCACAAAGAAGCTGAATTCCAAAGCTGTACCATGTGTTGCAGATAGATTTGATAATGTGTTAGAATCACCCAGGTGGTACTGGTTTTGAAGACATGAAGGGGTCCTGCAGAGCAGCTGGGGCTTGACACTGTGAGAGGCCATGGAAGGCCATTGGTGAAGGTGCAGCCTCAGTTGCAGTTGACAGCCCAGGACTGAAGGGATCATGCAAAGAAGTTGAGCCTTGGCACACATCACACACCACATTCATATACATGGACATATACACACATTTTATACATTCATACTCATGCACACCTACATACATACACACACACCCCACATATATACACATACACACATATCACACATATATACAATAAATAAATAGGAGCAAACCAAAACATCTTGTATGGCCCAGCTTTGCCAGCTAAAACATAACACAGGTATCATGCCTGTACCCAATGTCCATATAAAGAAGTGTTATAATTCCCTAAGGAAAAAAATCCAAGTACCCAGAAACAAAGTAAAAATAAACAAAGGAAAACCAAACCAATATAAAACAAAACCAAACAACCAAAAAACCCCAAATTGACTGGTTGGCTCACAAAAGAAGGACCAGACGGTCAACAGAGACAGACAAAAGCAAAAACTAACTCATTAAGTCCTTTAGTGGAGTTAGAAGTGCAAATGAAATCACTAGCATGTCGCTTCACACCTATATGCTTAGTTAAAGTGGCAAACATTGGACAGACCAGTGCTGGTAAGAAATAGCACCCTCATATCCCACTCCATACACACGAATATAAAAGCAATACAACGACTTTGGCCATTTGTTTTGTAAGAATTAATAATACATACCAGCCATTCCACTCCTAGGCATTTACTCCAGAGAATTGAAGGCAGATGTCTGTCTGAAAGCTCGTACACGGGTGTTCACAGCAGCTTCATGTGTAACCTGCGGAGTCTGGAAACGCGTCCATCGCCACACAAGGGATACGCAGCTGCAACGGATCACAGGGAGGCTGCCGAGCAATGGGGAGGGGTGACCTACTGACACACGCAACAACACGCCTCTGTCTCAGAAGAGTCACTCTGAATGGCAGGAGCCAGATGGGAGACATGGCTTCATGCATGTGAAATGCAGGAGAATGTAAACTAATTTACAGTGATAAAAAATGGATTAGTGGGTCGGACAGTGGTAGCACACGCCTTTAATCCCAGCACTCGGGAGGCAGAGGCAGGTGGATTTCTGAGTCCGAGGCCAGCCTGGTCTACAGAGTGAGTTCCAGGACAGCCAGGTCTACACAGAGAAACCCTGCCTCAAAAAACAAAACCAAACAAACAAAATAACTCCCTAAAATGGATTAGCAAATGTCTAAAAATGGTGTGTGTGTGTGTGTGTTTGTTTGAGAGAAAGAGAGAGAGAGAGATCAGTTGTCTTGGAGGAATGAAATTTTACTATTTATTGTAATTATGATTTGTGAGTGTATACCTGTGTAATCCTCTTTCTTTGAGTACAGGTAGAGACTGTGCCCCAATTCTAACCAATGTAGTAAAGGTGGCTGGCTGTCACTCCTCTTACTGTATCATAGCACTTAAAACACCATCTTTGCAGTCTGCATTTTGTGACTTTGTGTGATTAGTAAAGTGACTATAATGGAAAACGCAGGATAGAAAGCAATTAAGGGTGGCCTTTAGGACCTGAAAGTGGCCAGCCAATAGCCATAGGGCTAGAGAGGTGGCTCAGTGGTTAGGGGCACTTGGTGCTTTTCCAGAGAACCTGAATTCTGTTCCCAACACCTACATTGGGCAGCTCATAACTGTTGGTCTTACAGCTCCTTCTGGCCTTGATGGGCATGCTGTGGTGTGTGTGCACACACACGCACATGCATACACACACACACACAAACACACACACAATAACTAGCTAACTAACTAACTAACTAAATAAATAAATATTGAAAAAGAAGTTGAGTGAAGTAGCTGAGGCTACTAATCTTTCATTCATAAGGAAGCGTGTTCTGTCAACAACTTGAATAAGCTTGGAGCATATTATGCTCCAATTAGCTCACTAGATGAGACTCCAAGACAGCAGATAGTTTGACTGTAGTCTTGTGAGGCCAAGGGAAGCTTCAGTTCTGTCCCAAATTCATCATGAGATGATATATATGTGTTATTTTAAGTCACTCCATGTCTTAGTAACTTTTCTATTGCTGTGAAGAGACACCGTGATCAAGGCAAGTTACAGAAGAAACGGCCTATTGAGGACTTGCTCACAGTTTCAGAGTGTGAGTCCATGACCGTCATGGCTGGCCAGAAGCATGGCAGCAGGCAGGCAGGCATGGAGCTGGAGCTGGAGCTGGAGCTGGAGCTGGAGCTGGAGCTGAGAGCTGAGAGCTGAGAGCTGAGAGCTGAGAGCTGAGAGCTGAGAGCTGAGAGCTGACATGTTGAGATGACAACCCTGAGGCAGAGATAGAAAAGAGCTAACTGGGAATGTCCTGTGTCATCTGCTAACCACCCAAAAGGAAAGGAGGAACCTGGACAAATAGGTTCCACGAGTCTCTGGTCCAGCTGGAAATACCAAAGTGTTACAGGACTTGGAAGAGAAACAAGGGGGTCCGGGCAGTCTGTATGTGGCAAGTAGCCAGCGTCCCAGGCTTTGTCAGCCACAGTGGTGGTAACTGCGACGGTGGCTGTGGCAGCAGTCTGAGCCCGGTCAGCCAGGCTGATTCAAAGTTCAGTGATGAATTCTTCGGGAGAGAGAACTCTTCAAGTGTTATAGCTCAGTAAAAACAGCCACTCTCAGAAGATCCTTGGTGAAGTAATGTGTACTTTATTCTATGTGGACTGGAACTTTATAAACATTGAGGAGTGGGGTGGGTTTTAGGGGTGGGTACTTCCTAGTGGCTCAGTTTAAGATGTTAGTGATGCTCTGTTTGCATGGGGAAGGACTCCGGGTGTTTTCCTTACTGATTGCCATGGTCCCCTCAGTGGGGTGTCATGGTTTCCTGTTCTAGAGCAGGTACAGAAATGGATAGGAAGCAGCTGGACTTCTGCCAATCTCAACTCTCTGAGACTCTCAGGGTCTGAGCTTACTCGATCTTACAAGTTCTTCTGTTTGGTGGCATGGTCCACTTGCCCCACAGGCCTGGGATTTTTTTTTAAAGATTTATTTTTATTTATTATATGTAAGTACACTGTAGCTGTCTTCAGACACTCCAGAAGAGGGCGCCAGATCTCGTTACAGATGGTTGTGAGCCACCATGTGGATGCTGGGATTTGAACTTATCACCTTCGGAAGAGCAGTCGGGTGCTCTTACCTGCTGAGCCATCTCACCAGCCCCCAGGCCAGGGATTTTTAAACCTCAAAGCCTGCCCCACAATGACACACCTCCTTCAACAAGGCCACACCTCCTAATCCTTCCCAAACAGTTCCACTAACTATGGACCAAGCACTCACATATATGGGGGCTATTCTCATTCAAACCACTGCATTATATTTGTGATAAATTTCTAGGTTAAAACACAAAATTGATATGATAAAAATGTCAGTGCTTATCAAACTGCTTATTTTAAGACAGAACCTTACATAGGCTGTCCTCAAACTCACTGCATTCAAGATGACCTTGAATGTCTGATCCTTCTGCCTGTACCTCTTGAATACTGGAATTATAGACTTGTGTCACCATGCCCAGTAGATAGATAGATAGATAGATAGATAGATAGAATTAGAACCCAGAGCTTTGTGCATGCTGGGCAGGTGCTCCACCAAGTAAGCTACACATCCTCTACTTTCCCATCAAAAAGTTGCGCCCAAAATAGGAAGTCTCAGGAGATGATGTTTTGGAGAATGCTCACGAAAGTCCCCCAGGGAAAATGCATAGAGAGAGTGGAAAAGGCTGAAACATAGAAACATCTAGGGAGATACAGAAGCAGGAATCCAGAAAAAAAAGTATAGTAGACATAGGTAGGGTGGATGGAATGTAATTTTCCAAATTGGTGGTTTTTAAACCTTATGAATGTATGTGCATGTATAGAAGTCAGGGGGCAACTTTTGGGCATTGGTTGTTTCCACTGTAGATCCCAGAGATCAAACTCAAGCCTGTGTGTAACCCCCTGATCCGTCTCACAAAACTGATATTTCTTTTTATAATATACAGGGTCTTTCCACCTAGTTTAGGTGACCCAAGACTTGCAATTCAGCCTACCAAGGAATGGGTTTACAGGTGCCTGCCACCACCCTGGGTCATCAATTTTTGTTTATGAGTTGACAGAGCCTTTGTTAAAACCTTGATAGAAAGACATTATGCTAAATTTGCATTTGGAACACCGGTGGGGGAGACTCTGGGCTAGGTAAAGAAAGTGCTGAGACTGGGGTGAAGCTCAGAGGTATGTGCTTAGTGTGTGGTGAGGTCCTGGATGTAATCACCAGCCCTCAAGGAGGAAGAGGAAAAGAAGAAGGAAAGGAGGGAGAGAGGGAGAGAGGGAGAGAGGGAGGGTGGGAGGGAGGGAGAGAGGGAGGGAGGGAAGGAGGGAGTACCTTTGGGAGCCTGGGCTGGAGCTGAATGAAGCCTGGGCCTTAGCTGGAGCTTTGGCCCTGCCTTGGTTTGAACCTTAGGCATTTGTTGGCAGAGCCTCTGACCTTTGGCCATGTAGCTTCGAATCCGCTTCCCAAGCTTGGGGTGAGCAATGAAAGCCAGCCTCTTGAGTTTGGGGCCCTTTGGCATCTTGGGTTTGATGGCCTGAGGCTTCACAAAGCTTTGATGGTCTCTGTGCGTGCACTCACTGCCTTTGTATTGTTGGCCTGTGTCTTCTTCAGGCCTTTCTTCTTGTGCTTTTCGGCAAAGCGCATGTTCCTCAGGAACTTGGAGTCAACTCCCTTAAGTGATTCGTATCTTTGTGACCGGGGTCTCTTGATGCCATTTCTGTGCCATTTGCAGGACTGGTTGTGTGTGGTGTGGCCATGTCTGCACAGTAACTCGCAGCTCCCGCAGCACCTGGGACCAGAAGAGAAAGGCCCGCCTAACCCAATTATTCTAACCTTGTGAAAATCTTAGCTACTCGTGGCTGTTTAAAACGACGATCAGGATCTTCTTCCTGTCTGTCTGCCTCCATGTTGGCTTCTCTCCTCTTTCTCCTCCTGCGAATTTCCTGTCTCCCCAACTCCTAGCTCCGCCTCCCTTTTCCTGCCCAATCACAGGCATGCCACTGCCCTAATGTGATTGGACAGGGAAAATCCTGCGACCTGTTCCTTCTCCCCCATTAATGTACATGGCAGCCGCGATAGGCAGGTAGAAAGAGCAGAAAGCTGTCTTGTACTTGACAATAGATTTGTACCTCTTTTCAGTGTATCTACCAAGATCCACATGGCCCTGGGATGCTATGATGAGGTCGAGAGTCTGCCCGATCTCAGTCTGAAAGGAACTCTGAAGAAAGAGCTCCAGCAGGTTCAGGTAGTAGGGCTGCTCCCTGCAGTAGAACTTTAGCAGGCGGTAGATGGAGGCTTCTTCCAGAAGCAGAGCATCGTTGATGGCATCTAAGCCTATGCCTGGCTTCTGATACCAGCAGATCTGCCCTCAGCAAGTGAGGGAAGAGTCCATGATGTCATCTAACATCAGGAAGGAAGCCTGTAGCATTTCTACACACCAACCCACAGTCAGGGTCCGCTGAAGACTCTCTCTCAGCATCCTGTTTTCTCAGCTCCACCAGCTCCTGGAAGGCTGTACCACGTCAAAACCCCGGTTGTACTTGCCTCCTACGACATTGTATTCTAGGGCCTCCCGAAGCTGGGTAATAGCATCCCCTGTCTCTGGGTGTCCCAGCTCATCCTCAGTCAGCACTTTGATGATCTGGGAGAGGTGCTGGATGAAATCTGTTTTTCTTGGTTATAAACATCCAATTTCTGGTTTCCATTCATTCTGACAGAGGAGCTAAATGCTCTGTTCTTCTACGCAGATTCGCCCGAGGTCCCTAACAAAGTCTTTATAGCCTGGTGAAGATGTTGCAGCCTGGATACCTCCACCTCCAAAACTCCCTGGTCATCACAGAATTTAAGCATGGTCCAGAAGTGTCTGTTTAGGAGGTATGGAGGGTGCAGATAAAGGAAACTGCTGATACTTTGATAAGATGGTAGAAAAATTGGGGGAGGAATCTTAAGTGCAGGGCAACTCTTGTAAACATTTTTCCCAATTCAGAAAGTACAGGATAGATAATGGTCTTTTTTGCCTGTCCAGTACGCAAAACTCTTTTTTGACAAACCACCCCTTTGTGTGTGGCCCTGCTTCCCACTGTGGAATCTGAAAGGAGGTCAACTTTCTGTCTTCCTGCCCACTGGAAGTGCAGACATGTGACCAGCCAGGGCTTAGCCTTTAGGTGTGCCTTCTCAAGCTTGAATCCTGAGCTGGTTCTGAGACTGGTTCTCTCATGATGGTGGCCTCCAAGTTTAAGAGGTGGCTATGACAGGCTGCAGGGTAGCAGGGGAGACGTCCCGCTCTGTTCCAGTGAGGATGTGACTTTGGCGGTAGTTCCTGCTGCACAACTTTGAGGTCTGGCCCAGCATGATTCTCCAACTTTCCAGATTATTCTGTGATTTACTTAATTTCTGTTTGGGGGTGTGTTTTTATAATTTATAAGCAAGACTCCTCACTCATTCAACAACAACAAAAAGACGTCATGGAATATTATGGACAGAAGGCCATGTGATTCAGAAACTGTTTTTCTCTTCCTTTGCTTCCTTTCTTGTAACACATGGGGATTGAACCCACGGTCTCAAGTATGAAGGCAAGTGCTCTACCACTAAGCTACTCTGTTAGCCCAGCGTCCTGTGTTCAATTTGTGTGGCGTAAACAAAGAAACACAATAAAGATGCCTACATGAGTTTCAGCATATGTGAGGGTCCCTGAAAGTGTCATGGTCGTCAGGGAAACAAGCTGCTTGAGGTAAGAAGGAAAGCTCTACTCAGCACTTCTGACCGGAGTCTGACCCCTGACAGCTTATTTTAGACATATTTAAGTCCAGTAGAGTTTTGAAAAAAAAATCTTTCCTGGTAACAATTATCTCAATCCCATGTATGGCAAAGTAAAGCTTAAAACATCACTACATTGAAACTCTTTCACAAAGTATATGTGACCTTGACCATGTAGATAGGTTCTCTAGCTTAAGGGGCTAGGATCTGGTTTGGTCTCTGACCAAAATAGCATAGAGGTCAGGAGGCTCTAAAGTACATGTAATGTTTCCACTAAGGATGGGTTCTATTGACTGAGAAACAAAGCTAAAGGTCACAAGGTCTAGCGAGGCACCTAAGGCCTATGCATGGTTTTCATACCACAGGCCTAATCAGTCCTACCATTTGGAGTTAGGTGTGGATTTAGTGAATTCCTTCAGCATAACACTTGGCACAGGCCAGGGGCTCAAAGGTCTAGTTCCTTAGAAATACATGACAGCTCTTGTGGCCCTTCCGAAATTTTCCTTCTAAAAGTATCTGGTTCAGTCTAAGCTCTTGGAAGCCTTAGGTGTTCACTGATGGGCCATAGAGAGGAATAGGAAGAGAACCAACTCCTACAAGCTGTCCTCTGATACCTACACATGCCCCCTGGCACCTGGGCACACAAACACACACAAATAAATACACATAACATTATTTTGAAATATGCACTACTGTTTGGTGGGTAAGGGTGGGAGAAGGAACGTGGGGATGTGTCCGAGCACTTTTTCATTTTAGCGCAGCCCCCGAACGCATCCTTAAGACAGGTAGAGTGTGTAATTAGGTTGATCGATAAAAGGAGCTTGCTTATGTGCACCCAGGAAGTACATGTGATATCTCCACTAAGGATTGTTTCCCCCCTACTCTCTGTAGGGGGAAAGCTCATATTTGTACCAGGAGCTCCCACTCACTTCTGATGGGTCCACAGTGGGCCATTTCCTAGTAAGAAATGGAGAAGTACTAGGCCAGGAAAAAGGAGGGGAAGGAGTGGATCCCATGTAAAGGCCAAGTCCAGGCGGATGAGGTAAGAATACAAAGAGACTCACTTGTATGATGTGCTTCTGACTACGTGCGGTGATTTTTTTTTTTAATGAAGTGTGCTTTCGAATGTATGCTAAATAAGGCTCATATTAATGGAGGGAAGGAGGATGACAAAATGAATTTTAAAACTTAAAAGAAAAAAAATTATATATTCAGTCTTCAAAGCAACTTGCCCAGCTGTGGAAGGCCACCCAATTAGTCAAGAAGAAAAGGCATTTGTCATCATGCCTGGTTATTTCATGTGTTTTAAAATAGAGGAAATTATTCCAGTTGTCTTGCCAAGGGTGTTCAACCTCCCCATAAGACTAAAAAAAGGCACCTTACACCATCAGACAGCATGAAAAGATGTAATGATGGAACTCCTTGCTTTGCACATCTGTTAGGAACATCTGGCTCTGGTCTGAGCCTTGGTAACGTTGGCAGTTAGCTGGTGGCCCACAAACTGAAAAAGAGGCAGAGCCTGCTGTCAGGCTTGGCTATGGAGTCTCCTGGTGGCGGGACCACCAAGTCCTCAGGGAAGTGGGGAGCACTGAGACCCCTGTGCAGCTGCCGCCTTGTGGTGACAACATCCCTCCCTGACTTGTAGATTCCAGACACAGGCTTTTAGAGACACAGATGCTTTCCTGAGCATTCAGTGCAGAGCATCGAGAGATGACAGGGTCTCCAACTCTAAACTCCCACTTGGTTTCATGTGGCACAGGGTCATGAGGAGACATGCCTTGTAGCTATGTCACTCTCCGATGCTGTGGCCACAGCGATGTCTCTCATCTGACCTGTTCATCTGCAATGTGATTCCATCCTTTCCATCCAGAGGCAGACTCTTTGAGTCCAGGCTAGCCACAGTGACTTGCTTGGAGCTAATGAGATGGAAGGCAGTGGTTCTCAACCTGTGAGTCAGGATGCCCTTGGCCAATCTCTATCTCCAAAAATATTTACATTATGATTGCTAAGAGAACCAAACAGTTATGAAACACAAAGAAAAATAATGTTATGGGGTCTCCACAACACGAGGAACTGTATATAAGGGTTGCAGCATTAGGAAGGTTGAGAACCACCGTTGTAGGGTAATGTCTAGTGTTAGGCTACTCGCCTTTCCTGGAAGGCTTGCTTCCATACATTTTTCTCTCCTGAAAAGCTACCTCCCTCAACCAGCATAAAACCTGAACTGTGAAGCCTAACTAATGTGGCTCAGGTACATCCATGTCCCTGTCAACAGACCTCGTGGAATTTGGCTTTAGGACCATTTCAGCCATACACACCAAGCAACCCTCCAGGTGATCCCAGCTCCATAATAACATTTTCAGCTGATTCTTAAAGATGGAAGGACTCATAGGAGAGGAGTTTATAAGCTGTTTCCCTAGCTATTCGCAGCCGATGTCTGCAGGATGAGGGGGTCATTTTTCATCAGAGATGTGGCTCCTGGTAGGTTGCCTATGCTCTGGGGGACTGCATGCAAGGAGCACTAATTGGAGTCAGTAGATGGGGTAAAGAGATGTGTGTGGGGGTGTGTCTGTGTGTGTGCAACCCTCCAACAGACATAATTACAAAAGTGTGTGTGCATACATGTGTGTACATGTGTGGTTGTGTGTTTATGTGTGTGCATACATGTGTGCCTGTGTGTGTGTGTGTGTGCGTGTGAGTGTGAGTGTGGGTGAGTGTGGGTGTGTGTGCAGGAGACACTATGGAGGATCTAGGTGTGGGGGAAGGAGGGGAGTATATGATCAAGATATTTTTCAAACATGTATGAAATTGTCAAAGAATAAATTTAAAATATTATTAAAACAACAACATAGTGAGACAGAGAATCCCTGTCATGCCATGTCCACAGGGTCTGTGCACACAAGGGAGTGGCAGCTGTCTGTCAAAGCCTGGGACAAGCATGTTCATAAGAATGGTTTCTTTGTTTTGTTTCTTCTCTCGCTCTCCCTCTCTCCCTCCCTCCCTTCCTTCCTTCCTTGAGGGGAAGGGGGAGTGTTGGCTTTTTTGTTTATTTTGTTGTTGTTGTTGTTGGTTGGTTTTTCCAGACAGGGTTTCTGTGTAGCTCTGGCTGTCCTGGAATTCACCAGGCTGTTCTCAAACTCAGAGATCTGCTTGCCTCTGCCTCCAGAGGGTTGGGATTAAAGGAATGTACCACCATTGCCTGGCCAATGGGGGTTTCTTTAACAGAATGCTCATTTACCCTGATCCTGCCCCCACAACGCAAAACCCTTTTTACATGCCCTACACTATCTTATATGATGTGAAATTGATAAGGAGAATAAGGTTACCCGCGTCTCCTCAAGCACCGGAAAAAACGCTGCCTGCCTGTGGGACCTGGCTGACCCACTCAGCACTGTGCAGCCTAGCAGCGAAAGTGCCACGAATGGTTTCCCTCTTCTGCCCTCTTCTGGCCTCCTTGAGCACTGCATGCACATGGCACACAGACATGCATGCAGACAAAACATCCAAACACACAAATTTTTTGTTTGTTTGTTTTTGTTTTGTTTTTGTTTTTCGAGACAGGGTTTTTCTGTATAGCCCTGGCTGTTCTGGAACTCACTTTGTAGACCAGTCTGGCCTCGAACTCAGAAATCTGTCTGCCTCTGCCTCCTGAGTGCTGGGATTAAAGGCCTGTGCCTCCACGCCTGGCCCAAACACACAGAATTTAACAGGAAAGTGTGTATTTCAGAACTCAAACTGTATTCCACCCCCAGTTAGCATGGCCTTGTCCACTGCCTGGAAGCCTTAGGGACAGGTTCTTGAATTCTTTGAACTGCCGTTTCTTCCACATCGGGAATAAGTTGGTGCTTCAGAAACTTTTTCGATATATCCTATGGCAAGCAGAGTTGAGACTGGCTGTCAAAGCTCACCCCAAAACCACCTACACACATCTGCTTTGCTTACATGATTCGTTGCTCGAGACTTCCAATATATCGTCTACAGACTGTAGTAGAAAGGCAGTCTCCAAACTCGGTGCTTGAGGTAACATGGTCCCTCTAACACTACCATTCTTTATCAGGAGTGGGTTAAAGCTGACCACAATTCAGATAGGTGTCCTACCAAGACTGAGTCTGTGTCCACACAGAAGGTTCAGTGTTTGCTTTGAGCAAGAGAAAATTCCAAGTACCTTTGAGGTTGGTGGTATGTTACACAGTCATAGCCACCTAGACCCTTAACCTGTTGTATTTTCTTTACCACCAGAGAAGGCCTGGGTTTGTTTGATTCGTGCTGGCTCTTGAGAGCTGAATGGGACATTTCCAGAGCTTTTGTGAGTCAGTCATTAAGCAAAGCCATTATTAAAGTTAAATTATTTTTACATAAATAAATTACATAAAGATCTAAGTTTTTTTATGCTTCCTAGTTATGGAGAACTGTGAGGTGCTCTGCCAGTAGGGATCCATATGAAATTTGCCTTTTTACTATGCTCAGCTCAGACACATAACAGTCCTTACATTACCATAAAGGTTAAACAGACAAGCAGGAACATTTGGCTTAGCGGAAACTGCCACTGTCTGGTTCCAATGGGGAATCTGCTCCAGCTAGGATGCTTTTCGAGCTTACTGCTAGGCTGTGAAGTCTTTCTGCTGTGACAGGCCAGGAGGGTGGCACTTGTAGAGGTCCCAGAAGACCTTTGAGGTCATTGGCCAGCAGCTAGCACTGACAGGCAAGCATGCGAGAACCCAGCAATGGTTCTGGAAACTTGAAGGTCACTGAAGCCAGAGTCACACAGTGGCCAATCTGAAAGTCCCCTTACTGATGGCTATCAGCATAGAGTCCGGCCCTGGGAGCCCAGCAACGTGATCACAAGGACCCCTTCCAAAGCTCCAATTTTTGTATCTTTACATTGAACTCAAGTTTACCCTGTCTGGGGCTCACAGCTTAGTTTGCTAACATCAGTGCCACCTTGAGGTTAGTTCATTAACATGAAAGTCTGGCTTGGGCTTGGCTTGTATTAGAGCTACCTTGTGGCTGGATCATTAACATATTGAGGTTGCTTTGGGGCAGGCTTCTGCTTTACAAGCACAACATTATTCCAAGTCACACAGAATCATTGTTCAAATCGCACAAAATGGTTTCACTTATGTTCCTAACCCTAGCCATTAATATTTTACTACGTGTTGCTTTTCTGTGCTCTCGGGGATGTTTATCATGTCTAGTGGGGATTTTATAATAGTGCATAATGTACCGCATTTCCCAACCCTATCTCCACCGATGGTAGAAGCTTTCAACTGGTTATGGGCGAAATAGTTGCATAAAGGAACTTATCAACTGCCCCACAGAAAACTGGTTGATAAACACTGCTGACACACCATTACCCTGGACCACTGTACTTAAGACCATTGGATACATGACATCTATATTTGTACAAACCTGTTAGTTTGTTTCCATGGTTGATGTAAATTTCCAAGAGGTGCTTTGCCTTTCACTCACCATTGTCTTCTCAGAGTCAAGAAGAAAGCCAGGCACAGAAGACGTACTCCATAAACAGTCTTTCAACAAAGGTGGTAATACTTCTCCATAATGAATGAGGAGAGAACACCTCGCCTCGCTGTCTGCCCCTTTCTGTTGCCTGGAGACTGCTTACTTCACCTCTGGCACTCCACGAGTTCAGGACAGCAACCACCCCTCCATGATTCAGTTAGAATCAAAGTAGAGAACTCAAGGAGATAATGGTGTGTGCACTCAGGATGCAGGGACAGGAAGAGCTCCTGACATTCAGAAGATGAGGCTGGAGGATTGCAAATGTGAAGCCAGCAGCAGCTACATAGTGAAACCCTTAAAGAAAACTGACTCTCCCTCTCGAAGTTGCTATCAGTTTTGCCAGTATGTCCTCCGCCAGGGACTTCACGCCCACCTCCCCTCTCCAAGCTTGAGCTTGATTGGGTCATGCTTGTATTGTCACAACCTCCGTGAGCTCACAAGTACAACTGCCTTGTTGTGTCTGGAAGACGGTTTCCTTATATTCACGTAGCACCTCTGGTTCTTACAATCTCTCTGTCTCCTCCTCCACAATGATCCTGAGCCTTGGGAGGTGAGCTGGGACACAGTGGTCACATTTAGCTCTGGCCTCTTATTCTCTGCATCTTGACAGGGGTGGGGAGTGGGGAGGTGAGGGGGAGGGTCTCTGTTATCAATTACCATCTACTGCAAGAATAAGCTTCTCTGGTAAGGGTTGAAGCACTAATCTATGGGCTGGGCAATGTTATTAGGAGATAGTTTAATGCTATAGTTCTGGGCTGGAGAGATGGCTCAGCAGTTAAGAGCACTGACTGCTATTCCTAGAGGTCCTGAGTTCAATTCCCAGCAGCCACATGATGGCTCACAACCATCTGTAATGTGATGCCTTCTTCTGGTGTGTCTAAAGACAGCTATAATTTACTCGTAAATAAATGAAAATAAATAAATAATTTAAAAGATGCTATAGTTCTGTTTTTAAACATTAAAACGGCTTTAGGGCTGGGTAGAAGTCATGCACACCTTTAAACAGCACTTGGGAGGCAAAAGCAAGTGGATCTCTGTGAATCTGAGGCCAAGTCTGGTCTACTGAACAAGTTTCAGAACAGCCAGTGCTACACAGAGAAATCTTGTCTTGAAAATCCAAACCAACCAGCCAACAAGAATAGCTAGCTTAAGCTGAGTGTGATGGTACAGGCCTTCAATCCATGCTTATCTAGGAAGCAGAGGCAAGTCGGATCTCTGAGTTCAAGGTCAATCTGGGATATTAGTGAGTTTCAGGATAGCCAGGGATACATAGTGAGACCCTCTCTCTAAACAAATAGTCAAATAAAAATAAAGCAGCATTGCCTTCCTCGGGGAAGAATTTCTCTTTTACAGCATATGTAACTTCCAGGACACCCTGAACTCACCTGAAGGAAGGGCGGAACTTCTTCCTTTTGTTTTGCTTTCCATTGTCCCCTTCTTGTTCTTCTTGTTCTTGTTGTTGTTCTCCTTCTCCTCCTTCTTATTTTAAAGATTTATTTACTATATGTAAGTACACTGTAGCTGTCTTCAGATACGCCAGAAGAGGGCATTCACTCCCATTACAGATGGTTGTAAGCCACCATGTGGTTGCTGGGAATTGACCCAGGACCTCTCAGTGCTCTAACCACTGGGTACAACCCCCATTGTCCCATTCGTAACAGAAACTTGTTACTTGCTACAGCTTCTTTCACTTCCCTTCAAAATCAGTGTAATTATTTTAAAATACTTTCCAGCAACGGGCGGAGTATGGAGAACGTGTCAACAAATGAGTGTGGCTTCTGCCTCGCTTTATTAAACCTTTCTTTTTCCACAATTACATTAGACCTTTTGTCCCTTTCTGTCTGTTTGTTTTTGGATTTAGAGACAGTGTTGCTCTGTGTAGCCTTGGCTGTCCTGGAACTTGCTTTGTAGACCAGGCTGGCCCTAAACTCAGAAGAAAAGAAAAGAAAAAGAAACCTCAGTTGACACACAAAAATCCAGCCTCCTTTGTGGCTTCCTTCCCCGTTATGTCACTCCTCTAACTGGTTTCAAAGTGCTACTTCAGGAATGACAGCTTTGTTCCCGAAGGTTCTCTCACATAGGAGCTGCCCAAGAGTCCCATTTACAGTAGTGAACACTACATTTTAAATGAGCATCTGGGTACAGAGTCTGTGCCCATAGGCCGGCCCACCATGGCAGCCTCCCACACATACCCCACCGGCAATTATGGGGGTTGGGTCTGTGCCCCTTTGATTTTGCCAGTGAGTTGTGGCACAGCCTTTAGCGGTCTCTTTTGGCTCTGACGTTCTACATACTCCTTCATTTCACGTGTGCTCAGCTTATAGCCTAAACTGCCTCAGACCTCTTCGCCTCTCACCCCGCCCCCATCCTCAGTCAGCCCACACCCAGGAACTTTCACTATCTCTTCCCGAAGGAGACTCCAGGAGCCCTTTTGTTACAGGCGCAGATCTGACTTCCAGAGGCGCCCGCTGAGATTTCTAGATTCTTGTGTTTTGGGACAAAGAATTAGACCAGGGACACATAGATAGTTGGTAGAAACATAGACAGAGAGGCACTCTCCCAAATGGAAGTACAGCAGAGAGATGAGGTGGGTCTGAGGCTCAAAAAGCTCTGAGCGCCTAGTATGGGGGTCTATAGAGGTCATTATCTATACACTGTATTGGTAAATTGTCACATACTGTTTAATCTCACTAAGAAAGGTGAGGTTTGCCCCCTACCCCCCCCCCCCAACTTCAGTCTCAAGCGTGCTTGCTTAGTCTAAGTGTCTTCCCAACCCAGGACAGGCTGTCCTTCTAACCCTGATTCAGGGAGAAAGCCTGAAATTAAGTCCTGGAGAGCAGCTAGAAGATTAGCTGTGTCCAACAGACCTTATAGTGTTCATCCCAAGCAGTGTGAGGAAACCCCTGCAGGTTAAGACCGAAGCCAAGCATGATCGGTTAGCTTCGCTGAGCTCGGGGCAAAACGGAGGATTCCCTGTACCAGCAGGGCTTCTCCTCCTTTGACCTTGTGTGGGGAGCCCGAACCCCCACACCCTCTACCTGGAGAGGGTCCTTGGCAGACCTACAAGTTCAACTTCCTCTTTTCCCCTTCCTACCTCCCCTCCAAACCGCCTCCAACAAGAACACGCCCAGCCTGGCACGTACCTGGGATTACTGGAATGCCTCTCCATGCAAATGAGGTGTTCATAGAACGTTAAAATTCTAATCGATTTTCATTTACCCTGAAAACTCCTTCCCACTCTGAAGCGTATGGGTACAAACGCACCCTGGGTAAAGGTGTGCGCACAAGCTAAGATCTCGGAGAACCATTTCATTGTAGATCATCAGTCAGAAGCTTCACCTTCGTAGTTGTAATACAAAGATCTAGAAAAAGTCTCTCTCTCTCTCTCTCTCTCTCTCTCTCTCTCTCTCTCTCTCTCTCTCTCTCTCTCTCTCTCTCTCTCTCTCCCCTCTGCCCCCTGCCCCGGCACTCCGCTGACCCCACCCATCCGGACTCTTGCTTCATTCATCCTTCCAGCCGGGTATACCGCGGCGCCTGGACACTCTGAAGTAGGAGGAAACAGAGGATGCGGAACCACAGCGGGACCCCCAAAACGCATACCCCGATGGAGAGGCTAGACTGCTCTGTTCTGCCTTGGGACGGATTCCAGTTTTTCCAATTGGTTTCTGGAGGATGCTAGAACTAGCTCAGGATCTGCTATCACCTTTGTATGCTAGCTCGCTTAGGCTACTCTGGGTTTCTCTGCTGGATGTTGTGAAACTGTTAATTTGACGATGTTTTGCAGTCTATCTGCTTGCTGTTTCTCTCTCTGCTGCTGCTTGCTATTTGCTCCTTTAATTTTAGGATATGCTTAAAAAAAACTTCATTCCAAGCCAAAAGAATGGCTGTTAGAGATGCTTTTCTGGACCACAGAGAACAGTCTGTTTTCAGAGCACTCGCTTTGTATGGATATGGCACCCACTGCTTTGTTTTGTTTGTTTGAGCATGCTCTGACTTTCCCGGATAGCCCTTGTTGACAGGACTTTCCAGTCTTTCTAGAGGCTGTTTCTTCCTATGTTAATCTTGATGCCGCCCAGCGTCCCCCTCCCTCACACACCTACCTTCCTGCTGCACTTTGGTGATCCAGGTGATGGGGGAAAGGGCAGATTTGTGTTTTCCTGTGTTCGTAGACACATGAATCCCCACACATGCAAGGGCACTATGGCGACCCGCCTGTAGGTCTGAACTGAGGCAGAGTAGCCTCCTTGCTAGCTTTGTGAAGGTGGAGTCTATTTAGGATAAGCGGACATGGCTGGGCAGGGTGGGTGGTGCTCACTTTCAATCCCAGCACTGGAGAGGCACAGGCAGGAGGACTTTGAACTCAGTGTGAGTGATTCCAATGTTCTGTTTTATAAAAGACAAGGGGGAGAAATATGTTTGGTGGAGGTGTGGTGAGGTATGAGGGAAGGGGGTGCCTCCGAGGGCCCATGCTGAGGCACCCCTTCTCCCTGAGGAACCAGCCACACGATGGTGTACTATAGAACAGAGTTTATTTAGGACGTGGGATAGGGGAGTTGAGAAGTTGAGAGGGTAGGAGAGAGAGAGAGATAGAGACAGAGACAGAAGAGGCAGACCATGAGCATGAGGAGAGAGTGGGGAGGGAATGTGGAGGGAAGGGGGCAGGGATGAGAGGACAGAGGGAGCAGGAAGACAAGAGAGAGCGGAGGGGCAAGCAGCCCCTTTTATAGTGAGTCAGACAATCCTGGCCATAGCTAGGTAACTGTGGGGCGGAGCTTAGACAAAATACTGACATCCAGGTTAGCCAAGTCTACATAATGCAACCATGTTTCAAAAACAGGAGGAAAAGAAAAAGAAAAAAAGTGGCAATTCCTGAAGAAAGCTACAGATGATATAGCATAGGAAATAAATGATCTCTGAGGTGAAATTTATTTTTTAATTATTATTATTATTTTTTTTTCGAGACAGGGTTTCTCTGTATAGCCCTGGCTGTCCTGGAACTCACTTTGTAGACCAGGCTGGCCTCGAACTCAGAAATCTGCCTGCTTCTGCCTCCGAGTGCTGGGATTAAAGGCGTGCGCCTCCACGCCTCTATATATATATATATATATATATATATATATATATATATATATATATATATATATATATATATATATATACAGTTCTCTCCTTCCACCATGTAGATCCTGAGAATCAGGCTCAGCTCATCTGACTTGGCAGCAGACACATTTACCCACTGAACCATCTTACCCACCTGGGCTTGCCTTTGTGACAAAGGACAACTTTCCCTTTACCGCGTACCAGGTGCTATCCATAACCAGACATACTGCAGAGCCCACTCACCTGTCATCTGTGTCATTCTGGCCCATGCACACAGGCAAGGTGCCAGCCCAGAGGGAGGAAGTCACAGCTGTAGCCGAGCAGACTCCTTAGTGAGTGCCTGGCACTGCCTAGAGTCATCCCCGTGCCTTTATTTCTTGTCATTCCCACAACAACTCTCTTGGGCAGCGGTTATCATTATCCCAGAGATCACACAGGAGGAAGCTGGGAGTCCCAGAGACTGATATGAAGAGGTAAGATTGCTGTGTTCCTTCCCCTCGGATCCAGTTCAATTACCATAAAACCACCTCAGCAGCCAGACACTAGTAATAGCTAACTGTCTAGCAAAGGCTGCATTGTCTTTGGAGCCTTAAACACAACCCTTTTAATTGGAATTGCTTCCTAATTCAGCTTCATATATCTTCCTTCCCCTCACACAAAAGAATCCATTGTATGGTCTCAGGAACAAGCGGGATGCTCCTTTGATATACTTTACATGTAAATGTAGGGACTGGAGGCTCATTTGATTCATTATATCCTTTATTGATGCGCCTGCAGCATTTTATTGGAGGGTTGTTTTTTTTTTTTTTTTTTTTTTTTTTTTGTGACCAGAATTCCTAACAAAGGCAGGAGCCAGCTTTCAGGCTGGCAGCTCAGCGAGGGAGGATTTACCACATCAGACTCAAAAGGGACGCACCCTTGTCGCTATTATACTCTCTGGCTTTTCAAAGGGCTGGGTGTTCCAGTAGCTGGCACTTCACTGTGGCACTTGATGTGTTATCGCGATGTCGAGAGATGAATGCAAGGTAGCCCTCATGTATTGGGGGTGAAGAGTTTGCTGAAGCTGCCAGGAAAGCAATCTGGTTGATACCTTGTCTCTGGGAAGAATGTGCTGGATGACCGGGACTTAAGAAAGTTTTGTGTATTGACTCCACAGGGAGCTGATATCCAACCTCTCCACCTGCAGTAATGGGCTTCTAGGGCTATAGACGGGTTAATTAATCCCAGTGTTCTTCACTCTACAGATGTGCCGTAGTTTATGGTAGGGTTTTAGTCTGATTAACTAATCTTGAATTGAAACACAGTAACGTTCGTAACGTTCGTAACCTGCAAACAAACAAACAAACAAACAAAACCCGATCACACTGTTGTCCTCTCTCCTGGTTGTGTAGCTGACTGGGCTCTATGGAGGTTAAGCAATGGGAGGGATGGGGCAGAATTCAAAACTCAAAATCGGTAGCAGGACTTCTATTAAATGTACAATGCTTTTGCACCACGATAAAGTGAAACTGCTTGTTTTCAGTTAGAGGACTGTGTGTGTAATTCTGAATGACGTACAGATTAAAAAGGCATAAAGCCATTGAGCTGGAAATGACAGAACACTCTAGCTGGAGAATCTAACTCTGACACTGTTGCTGGGCAGTATCTTCTTCAGTAGCAGCTTATTTCTCCCAGGTGTAGCTCCGTTTTTAATAACTGGAGGCTCTCCGACCTTTTCTGTGATAAGTAGTTACAGCTGATGACAGCTAAGCACTGGGTATTGTACAGTAGTTCTGTGTTTGCTCTTCACAGGAACCGACGAAATCAACTTCGATCCTCTCAGTTTAAAGGCGATGGGCACAGAGCATCTAAGAGCTTCGCCTGGTGATGCAGATAGGATGCCAAAAACTTTATCAGTGGGAGTCTGTTGGCCCCTATTTGGCCCTTGAGGACAAACCGGAGCCTGGCTCTATTTTTCAAGACCTGTCATTCACTTGAGAATGACTCAGCACGACCTACCGACCTGAATGAGACTGTCTCTGCCTAGCTACCACTGATGTGTCTGTCAATTTCTTATAGGCCGAGTGAGATCACCCCACACTCCTCGTCATCTCACCCCATACCCCTGTCTCCACCTCCTTGCCGTCTCTATATAAGCAAGTGCCTAGTTTAGTAAAGTGAGTTCCTGCTTTGACAAGACTCTTGGCCTGGTGTGTGGTGTGTTTCTTTTGGGTGGTCGACACTCGCCATCTTGCTTAGCCCCGGACAGACCTGGCTGGACCGGTTTCTCTCTTCTCGCTCGGACCTGCCAGCAAAGAGCCGATAGGAGTCTGATAGGACCCATGTCTTGGGGATACAGGTCTGTGGTAGAGTGTGATTTAGCATGTATGGGGTCCTGGGTTTAATTCCAAGCACCACTCCCCATCACAGGTAAGATTTTCCTAATTTTTGAGATTTCTATCTTTAACAACCTGGTTTAAAGTTCTGTCCATGTCCTACCAGGATCCTTCGCGGTCATAGCCTTCCTGGTAGACACACCTTCCCTCTGGTTTTTCCTGTGTGGGTCTATCTTTACATCCCGGGCGGTCGGCTATGTGTTGGCCCCGGGGAACTACTCCTTGGTGAAGGGACCGCTTTTGTAAATGCACTTCTTAAGAGGGTATTTCCTCATGAGTCAGCGCAGGAATGTTCCAAAGGTCTAATCCTGCTATCAGGGCGCAAATTTCAGGAAACAAAGGGGGCCACCAAGTTCCTAGGGGGGCAACCTTGGTGGTAGACCAAACAATGTCCCCAGTTTGTGACTGTACCTGCCAGGTAAGAGTCATAGGCTGATGGGGGTTCTTAGCTTTCAGTGAGGCGCAAGCGGCTAAGCGTAGCTTAAGAGGTTCATCAGTCCGCTCCAGCTTCCAGGAGTCTCTTGGGCTGCAGGTGGGGCCACTTTTACGTGGGACGCGTGGATCCAAGCTGGGATTCCATCAACTTTGATGGCAGTGGGGCTTGTCAGGAATACCAGGTAGGGCCCCTTCCATTTGGATTCAAGGTTGCCGGATCGGTGGCGCCGGACCAGGATGGGATCCCCTATTTGAAATTTATGGGGCACCGCAGTGGTTCCTGGCTCGTATGTTTTCTTCAGCTGTTCCTAGGCGTCCTTTCTGACCAGTTCTAGGGCCTTCAAACGAGCTAGCAGGGGTTGGGAAAAAGGGACATCAGGGTCAAGCATTCCTCCTGCTTCTGTTAAGGGGGGCGGTCCACCATGCAGGAGCTCAAAGGGTGTGTGAGCTTAAATTTCCCTGGGGTGTTCCTTACTCAGAATAAAGCGAAGGGTAGGAGGGCTGTCCAGTCTTTCCCATCGGTCTCTAAGGCCAATTTAGTCAAGGTCTCTTTTAATGTTCTATTTACCCTCTCTACCTGTTCTGAACTCTGGGGTCTATAAGCACAATGTAACTTCCAATCAATCCTGTTGATTGGCCAGCCCCTGACTTACCTGGGCAACGTAGGCGGGGCCATTGTCTGACGAGATTACCTTAGGGGTGCCGAATCTTGGGAAGTTTTCCTCTAATATTTTCTTTGCCACAACATTGGCGGTCTCCTTCTTAGTGGGAAAGGCTTCGACCCACCCTGAAAAAGTGTCTATAAAAACTAATAAATATTTATTACCGAATTTGGCTGGTTTAACTTCAGTAAAATCCACTTCCCAGTATGCCCCTGGCCGGTCGCCTCTTAGCAGCTTTCTGGGGATGCTCTTGTGGCGCCCAGCATTGGTGAGGGCACAGGCCTTGCATTTATCAACAATATCCTGGGCAACATCGGACAGTTTTATAACATAGTAGCTCTTAACAATTTCCTTGAGCTTCTTAGTTACCAGGTGCGTGAGCCGGTGTAAATTAGCTACATATTGTTGCCCTTCCTTCGTGGGCAAGACTGAGGGACCATCTTGGGACCTTGCCACTCCATGGGGAGTATACCCCAATATCTCAGGTAGTTTATCAGTTCATGACCTTCTGGAGTGTAGTTAAAGCCTGTGTTTCTGAGTTCATAATGGTCCTTAGGTTCCTTGTTTTTCTCTCTAGCAGTAAGAATCATAGCTCCTTGGGCTGCCTGTTTGTCAGCTAGGTTAGCCATCTGATTTCCCTTTGCTATGGCATCTTGGCCTTCCTGATGACCAGGGAAGTGTATGATGGCTAGTTTTTTTGACAAGTGTATGGCTTCTAGTAAGCTCAAGATTTCTTCTTCTTCTTCTTCTTCTTCTTCTTCTTCTTCTTCTTCTTCTTCTTCTTCTTCTTCTTCTTCTTCTTCTTGTTTTTCGAGACAGGGTTTCTCTGTGTAACCCTGGCTGTCCTGGAACTCACTTTGTAGACCAGGCTGGCCTTGAACTCAGAAATCCACCTGCCTCTGCCTCCCGAGTGCTGGGATTAAAGGCGTGCGCCACCACGCCTGTCTCCCAAGATTTCTTCTTAATTTTTAATATCTTTCCCAGCAGATGTGAGTAGCCCCCTTTGTTTATAAATTGCCCCATGTATGTGAGAATATCAATACCTACATGGACAGCAGGTACACAACATCAAAAGTTGGCCATTCCGAAGAGCAGAAAGTTCTCCAGGATCCCTTTCTGACATCTACGGACAAATTGTGAGCCCTAGTCTTAATTTCAGTCCAATGGTCAAGAGTCAGTCCAAAGGGAGTGCTAAGAGTCTGTCTCATCATCAGTCACGTACAGGGAGATGAACAAGACACACAAAAAGACTACGGAGACTGTGACCAGGACCCACCTTCTGCAAGTCTTCCAACACCAAGAAACAGAATCAGACGGCCAAGTGGGCACAAAATCTCTCCTCTCCAGGAGGGATTCAGGTTCCAACTCGGCACCCAGATGGGAAATTTCCAGGTGTCCCTGGAGCTCCCTCAGACTTCCTGGGATGTCTCCCAGGGTGGCAGTTGGTTATCTCTTGACACATCTGTCTGCCGATAACCCTCCCCTGCATCCCAGACAGGGAGTTTGTTGCTCTCATGAGCGCGGAGGACTGCAAACCAAAAGTACTGAATTCAGACACAGTCGGCAGACAAAGACATAGACAAAGACAGAATCTTACCTCCAAGAGGGGTCTCTGAGAATTGGGGTGGGCACAAAATCCCGGACGAGCCCCCACATGAAAGACCTCCGTATTGGGGAGACCCTTGTTCAAGTCCCGGGGTGAGCCGATGGCCCAATAACTCAAGAGAAACTGTTCTTGATGCAATATCGCATGAGGTTTATTCGGGAGTCAGCATGCTGAGGTTGAGCTCACAACCCACACAGGGGCAGAGGAGACCGACTCTTAGCAGTTGCCGATGGGGGTTTTTGAAGGAAAAAAAAAACACAAAGAAAGGGGAGGATAAGACCACAAAGAATGGGGAAGCTGAGTAAATATCATAAGAATGGGGATGATGACTTTCAGCTCATCTTTGACATAAGGGTTGCAGGCTATCTTTGGCAAACATTCCACAAGGAATGGGGAAGCTGAGTAAACATCATAAGAATGGGGGTGATGAGTTATAGCTCTTCTCTGGCAGGGTGGGGTTACAGGCTATCTTTGGCCAACATCCCTGGTCCCTTACACAATGAGTCAGGTGCCTGGGTGGGTCACCCAGTGGTCATCGGCTTCTCAGGCGGCCAGGTAAGAGAACAAAGAACTTCATGCTGGCTTTGTTTCTAGGGGTCTGGGAGACATATTGAGTTGGGGCCTTACACTTGCTGTCTCTTTCTAAGAACCAAGGTGATGGGGTCATGGAATGCTGATCTATGGGATAATCAAAAGGGAATCTGGAGTAATGACTGGATCGATATGTAAATAAAAAACTGGGCTTTTGATCTTCAAGAGAGGAGCTATCCAGAGAGTTATTAGAATAGCAAGAAAATACTGTATGGGGCAGAGCAGAACAGAGAAAGCAGTCTGTAAAGTTGTCTTGAGCAGAAGAGAGAGAGAGAGAGAGAGAGAGAGAGAGAGAGAGAGAGAGAGAGAGCTGGAAAGCTGTCAAGACCAGAACATAGACTGTCAGCTTTGATCCAGGACTTGATTTTTGAGTTATTTGTTTTACTGCTCCCAGACACCCCTTCTCTCAGGACCCTTTTCCAAACTGAGGCTAGTCCTTGGCTGTTCTCCCTTTCAGGAAATCCTGAAGTATAAAAGTCCGCATTAGCAAAACAGAAGCCCTGGGTTGCCTAACTACACATCCCACTCAAAGCTAGTTTGTTTTACAGCAGAATTCCTTCAAATGCCAAGCTCTCCAATGCGTTGAGGATGAGGTTCCATTGATGACAAAGTTGACTCATAGCCTTCTAAGAACTAAAGCATCAACAACAGCTTGCGTTAAGTCAATTCTTACAATTACATGCCTACACAATCTTATAAGATACTAAAAATTACTGAGGAGTTTTCGAAGCTTCCACATGTTAGTGGAGCGAGCTTCTCTGAATGGAGTAGACACAGCAGTGCTCTGCAGTGAGCCCAGGACTGCTGGCTGTAATTACCCGGAAGATCTTCATATGTGTTGACTGTTGGCGCATTGGATAGGAAAGATGTAGTAGAGACTAAGTAGGATTATCCATCGAAGGTGCTGCAAGAGAGCCAGAGCGGCTGGCCCTTGTACACAGACATGTTGGAAGATAATAGCTTCCCAATTGTGTTTGTTTTCTCTTTGTTCTGCAATAACAAGCCTGACTTAAGTGGCAAAGCAGCTAGGAAGACTGTGAGCGTGCGTGAGATGATGATTACATGTGTGCGAGGTAGGCTGCATTTCCCACATGAAAAGGCTTCCTTTATTACCTATCTCACGTCTCTTTCCCTGCTGGGAGGGAGACAAGCCCAGGCTGTGACTCCTCCTACCTGTGTATTTCCAGTTACCTGTAACTTAAATGCCACCCACCCCACCCCTTCACTGGCAGATTGGTAGGTTTTTTTTGTTTAGCTCTTACTATTTATAGCTTTCCTGTTTAGCTCTTTTTTGGGGGGTGGGGGTGGTTTTTGAGACAAGGTCTTTTCCAGTAGACCATAGTGGTTTCAAAATTGCCATTATTCTTCAGCCTCTGAGTTATGGGATTACAGGCAGGTTCACCATGGCAGGCAGGCGTTGGTTCTATTAAGTTTTCTGTCATTGAGCAGCAGATGACCTGAACATCAGTCCTGGAAGGTAGCAAGCAACACTACTGAGCTGAAATCAAGGTGTCAGCAGCCAGGGTCTCCTTGGAGACTCCAAGGACTCCTTCACAGTCACAGTGTCTTATAGCTGTAGAATTTATGGTAGCATGCTGCTTCAAAACCATCACTTTGACAGGTGGTGGTGGTGCACACCTCTAATCCACTCAGGAGGCAAGTGGGTCTGAGTTTGAGACCAGCCTGGTCTACAGAATGAGCTCCAGTACAGCCAAGGCTATATAGAGAAACTCTGTTGGGAAAACCAAACCAACTGTCTTTGTCAGGGTTTCTATTCCTGCACAAAACAGCATGACCAAGAAGCAAGTTGAGGAGGAAAGGGTTTATTCAGCTTACCCTTTATGGCTGTGGATCACCAAAGAAAGTCAGGCCTGGAACTCAAGCAGGTCAGGAAGCAGGAGCTGATGCAGACACCATGGAGGGATGTGACTTACAGGCTTGCTTCCCCTGGCTTGCTCAGCTTGCTCTCTTATAGAACCCAAGACTACTAATCCAGGGATGGCACCACCCACAAGGGGCCCTCCCCCCTTGATCACTAATTGAGGAAATGCCTTATAGCTGGATCTCATGGAGGCATTTCCTCAAGGGAGGCTCCTTCCTCTGTGATAACTCCAGCTTGTGTCAAGTTGACACACAAAACCAGCCAGAACACCAACCAACCAACCAACCAACTAAACAAAAAAACAAAACTAAAAAACAGGCCTGCCCCTTTCATTATTCCTGGTCTTCAGTGCTCCCTTTGAAGGGTTCTGAATGGATCAAGACTACCCATATAATCTTTCTTGATTAATTTAAAGTCAACTGTTATAGTTACTGTTTGATTGCTGGGAAGAGACACCATGACCAAGGCCACTTATAAAAGACAGCACTTGGGGACAGTTTCAGATGGTGAGTGATCATGGCAGGGAACATGTCAGCAAGCAGGGAGACATGTTGCTAGAGCAGTAGCCGAGGGCTTCTCTCTATAAACTTAAATCCTGACCCATAAGCTGGAGGCAGAGAGAGGAAGACTGGACCAGGCGTGAGGTTGGGTTTTCGGGTTTTGTTGTTTTTAACAGGGGTCTCTCTCTGTACCCCCTGGCTTTCCTGGAGCTCTCTCTTTGGAGCAAGCTGATCTTGAACTCACACAGATCCCTCCTGCCTCTCAAGTGCCGGGATTAAAGGTGCGCTCTATCACATCAGCCTTTTGGCCTGGGCTTTTGAAATCTAAATCCCACTCCCAATGACAAACCTTCTCTAACAAGGCCACACCCCTAATCCTTCCCAAACAGTTCTACCAATTAGGGACCAAGTATTCAAAATATATGAGCCTGTGTGTGTGTGTGTGTGTGTGTGTGTGTGTGTGTGTCCCATTCTAATCAGCTGATTTGGGGTCTTATGTACATCTGAAAAGTCCCTATGTAATGTCATTAAATCATAAGGGTTATGTCATATTTTCCACATTCTGCTGGCTAGAAACACCTCACAGGTATGGTTCACTGAGTTATTTTAGAATCCTTGGGCCAACCATGGTGGCATGCACCTGTAATCCCAGCACTTGATGGTGTGGGGTGGAGGGGCAGGAGCTCATGATCACCCTTGGCTAGAAACTCCAAGGCTACTTTGGGATTCAGCCTGAGACCCTGTCTCAAAACTAGAACATAACTCACCCATCCCTAACCCAAACAAACAAAAAATAATTCTGTCTTCCACATTTTCCTTCTGGATAAGAACTAGAAAACAAGGCTGGTGAGCCTCTCTCAGGTATGCCAGGCTGTAACATGGCGTTAGTGTCCAAGAAATGTCCTGCTTTGTCTATTTACATCACAGAATCAAGGTCCCAAAGTCCAATGTCCCAATCGTAAGTATTTCTTATCTTGGATAATAATGATGTCAAGGTGACTTTAGATGTGAAATTAGAAAACATGTGTGGGCAGGAAGATTGCTCAGCGAGTAAAGGCAGTGATACCAAACCTGATTACCTCTGTTCCCAGAGCCCAGAACCCATGACTCCAGCAGGTGGTCCTCTGATTCACACATTTACATACACAAACACACACACACACACACACACACACACACACACACACAGTAACCAACTAACCAACCAACCAAATAAATAAAAACTCTTAAGGAGAAAAAACTGTGAATGTTCCATTATTCCTTTCCGGGCTGTGGGAAGGAGAGGACTTGAGGACACCCTGAATGAAGTTCTGAGTGGATATGTATTATTTGATATGGGCATGGGCAAGTATGGGACCATAGTCTCAGAGCCAAGGGAAAATGGCAAAGCCTTCCCTAAGGAATGATGGAGAAGCCAGCAGGGTGTGCAGATACTATCCACCACCACTTTCTCCTCACAGATATTTGCAGCCTGAAGACTTCCCTACACAGAGATGCTCCTATCGAGATTAAACGGCCTCCTCGTTCAGCTGTATGCAATGCCATGCCTCTCTGTTCACAGACAGAGCTTGTGGGGCTCTCTCCATCAGAGATCCTGGTCTACCCTATACCAACCTTCCTATGTGTCTATGTTTCCTTTATTACCTTGCTGCCCAGTCACGTCCGTCCCTGGAGCCATGCAAGGACGAGGCACCAGAGCATCCATTTTCAGCCTGTGGGCCGTGACCTCTTTTGGGAGGGTGGGGGAGTCACAGAGAGGAAGGTTGAGAGTCACTGCACGAGAGGTAACAGGGAGCCATGAGAGCATGGTCTATGAGGAAGACACTGTTCACCCTCAGTGAGAAAGCACGTGGGTTTCACAATAAGCAAATGGATACAGCTAGGCCTAGGGTCCCAGAGACCTGGGTTTTTGGCCTCCCTCATGATTGGAATGAAAGGATTTCTTTCTTTTCCTTGGTATTCTCGAGGGGGAAATGATCCTGATAATGCTCAGAGTGAGACAGGCCCCTAGCTACTATTTGTGTTACAATAATTTCTCCATAAAGACTTCAGAGGGGATTGTCTGCATTACAGGCACCCCTCCTACTTTCCAGTGAGCACTCTCTTGTTGGTCTGGCTCTGGCAGTGGTGGGAAAGCTCCAATAGTACTCACAGCATGAGCAACACATCTATAAATCAGACCTAATAGATCTTGAGGTTCAGAATCTGCACATCCTGAGATGTGCTACTGTGAAGAAAGAATGCAAGGAGAACCAAAGCCATGTGTATGCATTCATTCAGCACCTGCATAATCCCCGTGCACTTTCTCATTGCTGCTCCAAGCATGGTCCTGACAAGAGGGCCCACCACTTACTGAGCTTGGCCATGTGTGACAAGTTACACCTACCTTTGCTACTTGTCTATCTTCTTTTTAATCTGTCTATCATCTATGCTCTATTTTAGTTTAATGCACACAATTTTGGGTTGACCTTAAATGTTGCATACAATTGGTTTGAGTGTGGAAGTCCTGTGTTGTCACGAAGATTGAGGTAGGTCCTTTGTGGTCACTACCAGTTTTTGTTAAGCATTCCCTCTGGATTCTTACATCTGATGTATCTGACCCTTTGGGTCTCTCTCTTTGTCTGTCCCACATACCCATGGACAGTGTAGAGAATATAGACCCTGCTCCTAAAGTAGGGCTGGTGCAAGATGAAAATAAGGAGCCCATTGGTAAAGTTCAAGATGGCCGAGGGAAGGTATTAAATCAAGTATGGGCCTTTTGAAGTTGGGGATCTGTGTGTCTGCATGAGTTTCATGCTCCACCTAGGGCTTTTCTAAAGTCCCACTCCTAAGGTGGCAATCGGGTGGCCTATGTTTACTTTTGTTAAAGTGTGTGGGATAACCCCAGCAGAGAAGCAATGCTGGGGTTACTGGTTGCTTGTCGTGGACAGCCCCGTATTAAACAGCCCTTCATATTTTTCTTCGTATTAGCTCAAATTTAGCTATGATTCCAAGTTTTCCTCCCCTGATATCTTTCCAAGCTCAGGGTTTGAGTATAAGTTGCCAATCAAAACATTTCACTGGGGAAAATTAGTTCCTGAAAGAAATTGTTTCCTTCCTTATAGATGGGAACAGACATTATCCACTGTATTTTAAAGAATAATTATCCAGTCTACTGCCAATTTGCATCTACCAGAGGAGTTCTGATCTTCAAGCGAACATAGCCGAGATGGTGTTCAGTTTCAACATTTATGTTCTTTCTGCTACACTGGTCACTAAGTCTGGACAGATTTATGTGAGGCTTCAAACTAGTCACAGGAGGTTTTTTTGGGGGGGGGTGTTGTAGCACTTCAGAGGTAGAGCACTTGGCTTGCGTGCATTTGATTCCCAGAAATCACAAAATGAAAACCTAAGGAATTAGCCCCAGAATATGCTAAGGCTCTGTCTGTGGCATGGCACCTGGCATACACGTTTCACTGAGTCCATCATTGTCTAAATGGTTGAGGGCAGATTATCATGTGAAGCAGGCTGGGCTAAAGGGGGTATCATGGAAGGGAGTCATTGACTGGGTTTTTCCCCCATCAGGACAATGGTGGACTTAGAGTGCTTGAGTCAAGTCTTTAAAGAATGGGGGAGTCCTATGAGTATCTTTATGCTGTACAGGCAGTGGGAAGCAGCCGTCCTCTCAGGAGTGATAGAGCCACAAAAAAAAGAAAAGAAAAGAAAATTATTCATTTTAATGTGTATATATCTTGCCTGCATGTATTTATACTAACCATGTGCATGCTGGGTTCCGTCAGGGGTTAGAAGAGAGCGTCAGATCTCCTGGAACTGGAGTTATGGATGGTTGTGAACCACTGTGTGTAGGTGTTGGGAATTGAACCCTGTCCCCTGCGAGAATAACCTGTGCTCCTAACCACTCCAGCCCTGCTCTATATTTGGTAGACACGCCCAGAGACAGTCTGTCCAGTGTGGGGATGCTCATTACCCACTCATAACCTTATCAAAGCTAGCTGAGGCACCCACTGTGCTGTGTAACTTGATTGTGTGTGTACATGCCACAGTCCAGAGTTTGGACTAATGGTCACTCTGAAAGTGGTTTCTTAGGGACATCTATAGCCCATCATCCAAATGTGGACACTTTGAAGAGTAAGGAACACACTTAATACAATTATATACACCAACATAGCTATGTATCATGTATCATATGGCTAGCAGTAGAACTCCATGTTAGAACTTCATCTGTGCAAAGCCTGCGTTTAATCCCTGTTGCAGGATGTGGTGATGTCAATACTCAGCAGCTAAGGCAGGAAGGTTGCTGGAACTCAGGGGGGCTCAAGGCCAACCTAGGCAACAAAGCAAGAACCTATCTCAATAGATAAATAAGTACATAAATATATATGACTAGTGTAATGTTGCACCCTGTCTCAAAAAACAAAACAAATGTAATATATGTATAATATAAAATGGAAAACAACATCATCCACAATTTTGGGGGGAGGTAGGGGAAGTTTAAGATAGGGTCTCACTATGTAGGTCTGGTTGTCCTAGAATTTACCCTATATACCAGGCTGTCCTTGAACTCACAGATATCCATCTGCCTCTACCTCCTAAGTGCTGGGATTAAAAACATGTGCCATGGGGCTGGTGAGATGGCTCAGCGGGTAAGAGCACCTGACTGCTCTTCCGAAGGTGATAAGTTCAAATCCCAGCATCCACATGGTGGCTCACAACCATCCGTAACGAGATCTGGCACCCTCCTCTGGAGTGTCTGAGGACAGCTACAGTGTACTTACATATAATAAAATAAAATAAATCTTAAAAACAAAACAAAAACATGTGCCATTATGTCTGACATTTTTTTCTTTTTAATTATTCTTGATATAATAATGCGATTTAATATTCTGTCTAATATGTCATTTGGTATTTTTCTTGTGAATATATTTTTCAATATAATTCTATTGAATTAAAAAAGATTTTTTTTAAAGATTTATTTTATTTATTATACATAAGTACACTGTAGCTGTCTTCAGACACTCCAGAAGAGGGAGCCAGATCTCGTTACGGATGGTTGTGAGCCACCATGTGGTTGCTGGGATTTGAACTCATCACCTTCGGAAGAGCAGTCGGGTGCTCTTACCCGCTGAGCCATCTCACCAGCCCCCAAAAAGATTTTTTTTAAAGAAAATTTCTAATGTAGCCCAGGCTGGCCTCAAACCAGCTAGTTAGCTGAAGCTGGACTTGAGCTCATCTTCCCCCCCCCCCCAAGTGCTGGTTTTACACGTGTGTGCCATCCAGCTTAGATTCAGTTACAATTTTAGTATTTGCTACAATAAAATTATGCTGGATAAAACATTTATCAATTTAATTTTTACTTGAATTTTTCACAATTCATTTTTCAGTGAATGTTTCAGATCAATTTGTTTTCACCAGGATTGTATTTTTGTCTCTATTTATAGAATTTCAATGAGTGATTTTTTAATTTAAAAAAATTCATTGAATAAACTTGTCTCCATGATAACCCACTACACCTCCACCTTTGAGGCAGGATCTCAGTATGCAGATCAAGCTGGCCTCAAACTCAGAGATCTTCCTGTCAGTACGCCTGCCCCCCTCCCGTCTTGTATCCTGAGTGCTGAGATTAACAGCATGTACCGCTATGCCTGGCACCACAGAGCTTTTACATGTGTTTTACCAAATGGAGATGATCCTAACCCGATGATCTCTGATTGCTTTCCAGTCCGGTACAGAGTACACATTGATCCACTTGAATGTCACCAAAAGATGTGTCCAAAGCGGGATATTCCAAATTTCAGTTGTGTCCTTTCCAATCTCACCTGCGAGTGCCCTCCCTGCTTCTGATCCAGTTGAGAGCATCTTAGGGTCAATCACCAGCTCCTAAAGGTTGGTGCGACTGGGAAGCATGGAGGTTGGATTCTTTGTGGGGCCTCTCTGACCTACCTGAGAGTGGGCAGCAGGCGTCTTAGTTACTCTGTTCACCGCAGCCCACCCTATCACGGGCAGTCCCCCAGTCACTCAGGCTCCTGCTCAGTCTTCATGGATGTTCAGGTACAAGACACATGTAGACTCCGTGCACTGTGTGCTTCTCCCGTCCCCAAGGTGTCAGCCCCACAGGGTATGTCAGCTGCCTTCTCTTCTAATGCAAGTCCCTGCCATTGTAGCTGAGCTGACAGTAATGCATGCAGAGTGTGTGCCAGTCTCTCTCTCTCTCTCTCTCTCTCTCTCTCTCTCTCTCTCTCTCTCTCTCCTCTTTCTCTCTGGGAGGGAGGGGTTGGGGCAGACAGCATTCCTGGACATCTTGTCTTGGGACCACATGGAGTCTGAGGACCTGGGAGTTCTTAGAGCGGCAGTGGAAGCTCTCTTTGCAAAAGCCCTTGATCCACAGGTTGGCCTTCTTTCCCTTCATGGAACATTAAGTGGCGATTATTACAAACCGTTTAATCAGCTGTAATGGAGAAGAGGGAAACTAATTGAGAGCAGAATTTCAGGTTTTACAGTAATTTTTGATAGCACGTTGGGAGCACTTTTCTGGATGAGCAGTTATTTCTCAGGAGCATAATTCTGTGAGTTTGTTTGTTTGTTTGTTTGTTTACTGCCAAGTAGACTGGCTAAATTCACTATCGTCTTTAGTTGGGTTTGTAGCCTAGACTGGCCTTGATCTTGCAATCCTTCTCCCTCTGCCCCACCCCACCCATCTGGAGTCCTATATCTTTATGAGAATAATTCTGTGCTTCAGGACAAGGACAGGGATGGGGTCGTGGAATAACAGAGAGCTCAGGCTGCAGTTTAAAGGCAGACGTCTGTTACCAAAGACCATCTCACTCCCCTCCCTTTGTCCCTTCCCTGCTGGGCTCAGGGTTCTGCACCAAGGCTACAGAAAGTTGGAAAACAAAGCATCTACGTTGAGCTCTGTGTGTGTGTGTGTGTGTGTGTGTGTGTGTGTGTGTGTGTGTGTGTATGTGTGTGTGTGTGTGTGTGTGCATGCGTGTGTGCATGTGTGTGTGCATATGTGTGCATGTACGTGTGTGTGTGTGTGTGTGTGTGTTCGTTCACTCAGGTGACTGAGTGCTTGCCTCAGTAGCTAGTATGGACAAAGCCCTGGATTCTAGCCACAGCCCCTGATAACACTGGGTAAGGCGGTGCAAACCTGTAATCCCAGCACTCGGGAGGCTGGTAGAGGAGAATCAGAAGTCTAAGGTCATCTTCCTTGGCAATAGCAAATTTATGGCCAATCTGGGGCATTGCTGGGGGAAGAGGAAGGCTTAGTCTGTTTGAGGGCAGTCTGCTGTCCTTTAAAAGCCAACGATGCTGCGGCGATGTCCTGTGACTGACAGGACATGGTCTTACAGAGAGAGGAGGGACTGTTGAAGGTTTGCTAAAACCATGAGGATGACTTGCCCTGTCTCCAGGTCATTGTCCCATTCTAACCTTGGAGCTCTAGACAACATCAGAAAGAGAGCTCACAGCTTTTACCTTGGCTTCTATATGTGTGAGTCTCCCCTGGGGTTAAGGTCCCAAAGATCTGTAATGACTGGTGTGGCAGCACTGGGAACATTGTCTTCTTGGGCTATTCATTGTTTCCAAAATAAATAAGATAGATACCAACTTCCTTCTCCCAAAAATGTCTGCCCTAAGGCCGGGGGTGCAGCTAGCTCTGCCCTCACCTTAAATCTCCCAACTACTGCTATTCCCAGCCTGGAGCTATGAAGAGGTGGGAGTTTCTAGCTCAAGGTCAGCCTGGGATAACTTTCCTTCAGTTTTTCCATGTTCTCATTCACAGGCCTTCACTCTGAATTGTTAATTTGGTTGCTGAAAGCTCCTCTAACTTGTGTCAGCAACTCTGACACGGGTCACTTGCAAGGAGCTCTAACTCCCGAGTGTCAAGTAGGTACGTGCTGCACACAGCCGCATAAAAGGAAAGGCTTTCCCTAGCCTCAGTGCTGAGTCTAAGGGAGGACCCTCAACAAGCACAGCATCTCTGCAGTCTGATGGCGTGAGGCAAGTATCAGGGAAGCAGGGCATCCAGGCAGGTCAGCATCTGCTGGGAAGGCCAAGGGAGGCTTCCAGGCCCCACAAGGAAAGGACCTCTAGAGAGACACAGGGCAGGACAGAAGAAACCCTACCAAGACTTTGGAAATACCAGTTTGTGTCAGAGGTGGGGTGGGTGGGTGGGGACAAGGACTGAAGTTAAAAGCTACAAGGTTACTAATAGAGTTAAACTCTACAGTCTTACTCAGGTTAGGCAAGCACTGTCCCAGTAAACAGTATGCCACCACTTCCAGCAGGGCTTTTCCTTAGGGGTAGGGGAGGCAGGGTGTCATTTGTATTGCCCAGACTGGTTTCTGAGTCCTGACTTCAAAGGATCCTCCTGCTTCAACCTGAGAATTAGAAACCCAACCCAACCCAACCCAACCACCAACCAACCGGACACCCCAACCTTACCTTTCTTTTTTTCCTATCCCATTTCACCTCAAAGAACAATTACTGCCCAACTAGCCATCGGTACCAGGAGATGAATAACGAGAGAGTAGAATGAAAAATTAAAGTTGGAAAGTAGATGGTCTCAGTCTGAGATCTTCATTGCCCGACTAAGACCTCGAGGCTAAGCTGAGAAGCAGAACTTTGAATCTTCTGTGCACTTCGATTAAAGTGACATCTCTCAGAACTCGCGGCATGGTTTAGCTGGCACTGGCTTAGTATTTCATTCTCTGAAAGCAGCTAACTGGTAGCTTGTCAGAGAGGGTCGAGCCAAAAACACAGAGAAATGGGGTCTTCAAAATATGAGCTCAAAGGATAATGGCAGCTAAAGGGGAGATCCAGAATTGTATACCTCAAGATGCCAGGGTATCAGTAGCCTCATGTAGTCTCCTTGCTGGCATAATGCAGCCAGGTAGACCTGTAATACTAGCACTTGAGGGTCTGAGGCAAGAGGACCAAGAGTTCAAGGCCAGCCTGGACAACATAGTAACTGCAGGCCAGCTTGGGCTACTCTGTCTCAGATGGGCACCTAAGAGCCAGTTATCAGTGTGATAACAGGTGCTGAGGGCTTAATAAATACTACTTTTCATTATCACTATTGGAAAAAAAAGACCCCTTTTTTTCCCAATAGGATAAGGCCGACTGTTGTAAAAACAATAATTTTTTAATATATGCACGAATGATCTGTTGCCCAGTAACTATGATTTTTTGAAGTGAAAAATCCCATTTCAGTGTTTGCCTTTTAATTAAAATGGGCATTTCAGCTTTTCAAAATCATTTTTAAAGACACCCACCCACGGAGTTGCAGCGTCTCAGACCCAGCAGGGGTACACTACTGTCTTTAAAATGCCAGCTAACTATTAACTTCATAATTTTATATTTATCCTGCTAATTATGGTTACGGCAAATCCCAGTCTGTCCACAACTAGCAAACAAACAAAGAAGCCTCCAAACCTAGAGGCAACTTCCTTGCAAATTTGCATATTAATTACTGTTTACCGCCTTTGCCCCAGTCGCTGATTACTTCTAACACAGATCTTGACACTTACAGCAGCCTGGATTGTCTGATAGACAGGAGACGACCTGAAGTGCTACCCACCACTCTTTGAACTGGCAAGAAAGGCTACCGTGCTGGCTAAGAATGACTTGACCTGCAGATACAGTCCCGCCCTGGTTCAGGTCATTGCCTGACAGAGTCAAAGTTTCTGCCATGCATTTTAATACAGATCGATAGGTCTGGAGGAGCTCTTCCTGTTGGGAGATTCAGCCGTAGTGCTCTTATCACATGCAAGACCGTGAGATTAATGGAATTACATATTGCGTTTTGATTACTGAGTAAACTCTGGTCACAGTACCCTGTCACTGAAGTCCTCAAATGTTCCAGTGTCCTTTTCCTCCAGTCTCTGCGCCAACTTCCCCAAAGTGGGAGGAGCTACTCATGACCCAGCCCTCAGATCCCCCGGGCAGGCAGGTGTTGAACTTATAAGGACGCTCGGCGCGCTCTACCTCAGGAAGTCTAAGGGGTATAGCAGAATTTTAATTTGGATGTAATTGGAGACAAAAAGCACAGTGGCTGATTTGAAGAGGCCATCCTTGAATGCAGCTTTGTGCTCAGGAGCCTGAGAAAGTAAGAAGCAACTTCCTCTAGAGACAAAGCCCTTGATGGAGGCACGAGGCCAATCAATGGGAAATTTTNTTTTTTTTTTTTTTTTTTTTTTTTTTTTTTGGTTTAGAGATCCACCCTTGTGCTTGGTAGGCAAATGTTCTATCACTGAGTTAAATCCCCTGCCTCAGAGCTGAAAGCTGAGCCCAGTGATCTGATTCTCATCTTAGGCACCAAGGAACTCTGGCTTAGTTTTCTAATGCACTACAGCTTGTTGTAAAGTTCGAACTCTCTCTTTTGTGTGTATGTGTGTGTGTGTGTGTGTGTGGCGGGGGGAATGGGAGTGGGGACCAAAACTGGACTTCCTGAGTATAGTCCAGGCAGGAATGGACCCATGAGCTACAGCCTAGCACTTTCAAGCTGGTGCACCGTTCCAGGCTTTTCAGGCTCTGAAATGATTCTCTTTAGAATTCCATTGTCTTTATAGTTTCTGGCGCTATCTCTCCCAATTAAAACTAAACATTGGCTACAGAAAAGGTCAGTGAATTATAGTCTTTCATTCAAGTCTGTTGTTACCTGCTTTTATAAATAAAGTTTTATTGGCACACAGACATGCCTTGCTTTGTTCACTCATCAGAGGGCTGCTTTTGAGCTATAAGGGCAGAGTTGAGTAGTGACAGCGGCAGAGTATCCGTAGCTAAAATATTTTGCTCTCTAAGACATGTACTTAGTTTTCTGATTCCTGGCTCAGAAGAAACATTTCCTTGATTTTTCCTAACTTGAGAGAGCTGATACAGAGATGACCAATCTGGCCAACAGTGCTAGTTTTAAAGCTTAGAGATCGAGTTGGCAAGCCGGGTGAGTGGGAGGAGACTCTTAGCGTTGAGTCCGAAGATGGATTCCCTGTGCCCACCAAGTGGGAGAAGAGACTTGACCATTAAAAGTCAGCGTCGGACTTACTGCACACGCACACTATGGCATGCATACACACACACACACACACACACACACACACACATACATACATACACAGAGTAAGTTAAATTAATGAAAAGTTTGAAATCTGTATGAAAGTCCCAAAGAATACACTTTAAAAGACATTATATTGATGCTTTTTTTAAAAAAAAATTTTATTTTTCGAGACAGGGTTTCTCTGTATAGCCCTGGCTGTCCTTGAACTCACTTTGTAGACCAGGGCTGGCCTCGAACTCAGAAATCCGCCTGTCTCTGCCTCCTGAGTGCTGGGATTAAAGGCGTGTGCCACCATGCCCGGCTTGATTCATATTTTTTAATCTGAGAGATGATGTGGGACTAGGAGAAGTGACCAGAGGTTAGACATAACTTGTACTAGTCTTCAGGGCTTTCCCATATTCTCGAAGTTTTCTGCTGGTTCAATATCTCCAAAACTTCCTGAAATACAATGGGCACTCACTAGGCAGTTGTTAATAGGCAAACAGCTTACGACTTTTCCGTACACTCTCTTTTTTTTCATTCTTCCCTCAGATGGCAACCTCTACCGGGTCACCAAACTATTTCCTGGAATGTTGTTTTCCGTGAGTACTCCCCCAGCCCACACCTCTAAGGACTACCTGTCGTTACGTCTTCCGGCAGGGATTTCTACCTTTGTGGACTGCCAGGTCTGATCTCCCTAGCTCCTCCCTCCAACCCTGCAAACAGCCATTTATTTGCCAAGGCAACACTTTCTGTTTCTTCAAATCCTGACCCCTGACCGTTTGACTTGGTCAGGAGCCTGAGCTATAAGAGATCAGCGAGTGATTTGGGAGAGGGTTGCTGAGATCAAAACCACGAGGAAGACGAGCCAAAGAGCCCCTGGCGGGGAAGCCAATTAGCAGTCCATTTGAGGTGCTAATTGTGTAGACCAGGGTCAGGAAAATAGAAGGGAAGGGACAGCTTGGAGACATACCTGAAATATCTTTAGGAATGTGATCGATTAACGACCTGACACACACACACACACACACACACACACACACACACCCCAAACAGAAATTGCAGCAAAGCTACCAGCAGACCTTTTTTATTAGAGATAAAAATAGTTACTTTGGGCATAGTAGCAGATAAAAAAAAAAAGGGGTTAGAGGAGGAGAAGGGTGCCTAGAATATGTGGATTCTCGTGGGCTCTGCGTGGAACCAAACCTGTATTGCATTAGCGGGAAAGCTGAGGTCAGGACTAGGTGGAAGTTGACACACAGACACATTGTTTTGTTCTTCCACTTAACAAATGTTTGCCTGAGCAAGTACAGCGAGGGGTCTGGTTCTAGAGCCTTAGATGCTTCCGTGAACAGAACAAAGACCCCTGCTTTTGTGGTGCTTGCATGCAGTGAGGGAGATGGGCAGTAACAGTGAACCTGATGAATAAGCAAATGACACTGCGGGTAAAGTGCATTGGGAAAAGACAGGGGAAGGTGGCCACCGGCAAGGCCGGACCGGTGAGAAGGTGAGGCCACCGCAGTCGGCAAACGATTGCCAAGAGAGCTTTGTGTCTTCTGTTGGAATTCCAGGATTGCCGGTTTGATGTCTCATCTTCGGAACAAGGTGGCAGAAGAAGAAATTATGGAGCATGGGCTACTGTGTGATATTTTTAAATAAAGAGCGCTCTGCATACCACATCTGGAAGCAATTTACCAAAAAGAAAGCCGGGAGTGGGAGTGGATGGGGGGAGGGGTGGGCATGGGCGTGGAGGGCTGCCTCTTGGAGGTTCCAAAGGACTTACTCTCCGTGTCTCAACTTTAAGACTACTCGGCTCCCACTATTAAATGTCGTTAAAGTTACAACAACGGAAAGGATCCTCCCTCTCGGAACAAATGTTTGTCGGACCGGTCGTCCTTCACCCGAGTAATAAGGAGAGGAGACTTAACTATCCGATCGTCAGTCTGGAGTCCCATCAAAGGACAAACACAATGGTATGGTGGCTCACACTTATAATCCCGTTGCTCAGGAGGCAGAGGCAGGCAGATTGCTGTTTAAGGACAGCCTGGTCTACATAGCAAGTTCCAGTACAGCCAGGGAGACATAAAGAGATTCTGTCTCAAAACCAAACAAAAACAGCGAAGAAGAAGAAGAAGAAGAAGAAGAAGAAGAAGAAGAAGAAGAAGAAGAAGAAGAAGAAGAAGAAGAAGAAGAAGAAGAAGAAGAAGAAGAAGAAGATCCAAACTGGGTCTTCATGATGACCTGAAGAAAGGATAAAGGGAAATGTTTATTATTTCTTGGAAGGTATATTGAGAATGGGATGAGTTTTGATAGAGAGCAAGAGTTTGGGCAATTCATACACTGCTCGTCTGGGTAACGTGTTATCTTATTGTCAATTTTCTATGCTTTTTGTGACAGCTTCTGGTATGCCAAAGATCCACTCAGTTTCCATGGCGTTCCACTGACCAGTGCTTATGTAGGGTCTCCAGAAGAGAGAGGCTCTTCAGAAAGGATAAGAGTGGCAGGATTTGGACCATATCAGGAAACTTGCAAGAAGAGAGGGGGCTGGTGGGAACTCCATCCCTGGCTTCAGGCTGGAAGTGTTTTATGTAAATATTTCTGAGTTTAGAGAGGATGGTGTTGTGAGCCCTGGTCTTTGTGAGGGGACCATTTTTCAATGAAAAGGCTCCCACCAAGGTAATATCCTTCCTAGAAATGAAGCATGGTTCTTATGACACTTGCGTTTTCTTCTTGCCCTACCCAATTCAATCAGTGATTAAATTCTTAGTAGGCAATGAGTGTTAGAGCTTAAGAAAGGAAGTAAATGTGAGCTAATGACTACACAACATAAGCCACTGTGGAAGGTCTTAGGATTTCATCTCATTAATGTAATGAGAAAATATGCACATCAAATCAATGATCCTTTCTGTTGTCATTCTTCACACACACACACACACACACACACACACACACACACACACACTCACAGAGACAGAGAGGGAGAGGGAGAGAGGCTGAGCCTAGAAATGCTCAGTAGGTAACACTAGCGGGGCTTTTCCCATAGAGCCTGGCAGTCTGGCCCTGTTCCACTGGGCATCTCACATTGATGCACTGCTAACCAAGCTGCCCGCCGCTCCCCTTGGGCCTTGGGCCATTTTCTGTTTCTTGTCATCATCAAACAGGCCAAGTGGTCCGAGTTTGTTCTAACTCTACTGACTCCAAATGTCTTTTGTCTTTATCAGACCAGATGTCAGTCTTACTTTCTCAGAAATGGAACTGTTTCTCTTTCTCCTGTTTCCTCATATTTTTCTAAAGGTCACACAAACTGATGAGATGGTTCTCAAAGTGGGGTGAGGACAGGAAAAGCACCCCATTTTGGTTTGTTTCTAAATATCTATTTATAGAATTTTCTGGTCGTTTCTTTTGGGATTGTACAGATGGGATTCCTGGCTTTTGGGGGGCCTTCCTGCTCTTGAGGAGTTTAAAATCTAATTGAGCAAGGGAGGTAACCCTAAATAAGCCAAGAATTCACTTCTGAGTTCTTGAGGTCATAACTTTGGCTTCAGTATTTCTCTGTATATCCTTTAGTTTTAATTATGTGAAACAGTAAATTTACTTGTTCATGGAAAAACATCTCTGAAACTCAAATAAAGGAAATTCAATCTAGAACTAATTTTCAAGCTAGTTTGGTGTGCTTGGCTCTTGTCCCCACAGCCCTGCGTCCCAGACCTGTGACTTGGAACCTTAAAGCCCTCACCCGTCCTGCCGCTCTTTGGGGGAGACTGGAGTGGGATCCAGCACAACAGAGGAGAAAACCAGAGAGCTCGCAGGGGGAAGGAGCTTATGGATGAGAGCCCCTGGGAGCAAGAACAAGGAGAGCCAAGGGAAAGAGTTCCCTATCAAGCTCTTATGTGGGGTGACAAAGACACTTCACTGTGCCAGATTATCTTTGTCTACCCTCCCCAACTCCAGCACATACCATGGCATACTGCAAGGAGTGTGGGAGAATGCTTTGTGCTCTTTGGGTGAAAAGCAAACTATAAATAGACACACGGAGGGTTTCAATATGATTCTAGGGAGCAGTCATGATGATGATGATGACGATGACGACGACGATGTAGTATCTATTAAATGTTTATTGTCTGCCTGGCACTAAACTAATGATGGAGATAAATCTTTTACCCATGTGTTTTATATCTGCTGGTCCCAACTTTGCCCAGATATTCACTAATAACTGGAGCCTGCTGGCAACTGTTTAATCCCATTGGTAACTGTTAAATTTGGCTGCTGGGCTCATGGAGACAACACGCACCATCTTTTCCACTTTTCCACGGTTACAACTTCCATGAGAGGTTATGAAAAAAAAAAGGAGAGCCTGCATAAAGCTTCACTAACCTAAATGATACCTCAGATAAGGGATTAAAAGGAGAAGTTAGGGAGTTAGCATTTTCTACCATGGCCTACATGCTAAACAGATCACCATGGCTATTTGTGAGTGAAATGCATGTCTGTTTTACAAAATGGGGCAACTGAGGACTGGAGAATTTCCAGTTTCCGTGTGTGTGTGTGTGTGTGTGTGTGTGTGTGTGTGTGTGTGTGTGTGTGTGTGTGGTGTGTGTGTGTGTGTGTGTGTGTACGTAATGAGTGCAGTGTAGCTGGAATTCAAACCCCTTCCACCCGAGTTCCAAACCCTGTACCGGTTCACCATTTCATGAGTGCCACGACAGAACCTGGGTCTTTATTTTACAAGAACAGCTTCTATTTAAAGCCAAGAGTGGCTCGGCCAGACTTCTCTAGAAGTCTAGAAGAAGAGTTCGGTGTTTAAAAACAAAAACAAAGAAACAAACAAACACCACCACCACCACCACCAACAACAACACCCAAACCAAACCAAACCAAACCAAACCAAACCAAACCAAACCAAACCAAACCAAACCAAACCAAACCAAACCCGACAATGCTCTTCATCGCTAGGCAATACTGTCTCCCTGATTTGCATCTTCCTGGACCAAATTGAACAGTAGTGAATTGCCTCATCTGCTGTCAAAACCATCCTCACGGACTTCAAAGAATCCCAGTGGAGGAAGGCCTGCTCCGGGATGGGGGTGGGTGAAGAGATGGGGGCTGAGGTTTAAGCTTCCTATGAGCACCCTGCTGCAATCCACTGTCCCCCTGCCAGCTGACGTCGCTTTGAATCTGAGGCTTTTCACAGCCCCCACACCCCCCGCTCGGTCCTTCCTGTCAGTCCAAACAGGCTCAAGGCCTAGCTCCCGTTTGAAGTGGGGCTGCTCCTCTTCACACGGGCTGCCTGAGGTGCTAGGGATTAGGGAGATGCTCTCCATGGGGGCAGAGCCGGCCCAAGCCTCAGCCAGCGATGTGAGCGTTCAAACTCTCAGGTGATAAGGCACGCTGGGCTTTTCTACTGGGTTCCCTAGGCCCCCAAAGGGTCTTAATTAAAGTGGATGTGTGAGTCTTGGAGGCAAACATAGTCCGAGAACTTTGCATGGGTACTTCTTTTGAGTTCTGATTTCTTTCTGCCTGGCCTTAGAGACCTGGGTGCAGAGAAGAAAAAGACAGAAAACAACGGAGCAGGTTGTATCTTCCTGCAAGAGTTTCTGCTTCACTGTTAAAGACTGTGGCCCTCAGCAGCACAGCACCTCTCTGACCAATTCTCCGTGCTAGTTTAGCAATGCGTGGAAATACCCCGTGACACCTTGAATGATGCGTTTTCTTTTTCCTGGAATTGTTCCACGGGAAAGGTAATGTATACACGAGTATGATAATTAATCTTCAGCTTATTTACACAATAAATGGTATTTAGATGAGGCCATTGAACTCTTTCCTTATAGAGCAAACATCTTCCTTTATAAGCTCCAAATATGGGTTTAAAGAGTAAATATTTGGGGTCTGGGGAGACGGATCAGTGGGGGAACACCTGCTCTGCAAACATGAGGATCCAAGTTCGAATCCCCAGCACCCACACCCATGGCCTTGGCTGTTTTTTTTGGTCCCAACATTGATGGATCAGAGACAAGTCCCCAGAGATAGACAAAATTACAAAGGAAAGATCTACTCATTCAGCAAGAGACTCTGAATACGTGGAAGTTCTCGGGCCTCTACATTGCTCATGGATACCTGAACCTATGTGTCACACCGAGGAAAAAGGTTTTTCTTGGAAGAAACTTGAGCATTATAAAAGGTAGCAATTTTGTGGGCAGAAGATGTTGCCCAGTGGTAAAGTATCTGCATAATAAATGCAAGGTCCTGGTTTTGATCTCCTGCACTGGAGGGGGAAAGAAAAGACACAGTAATATATTTTTCCTGATTTCACTTGAAAATGACTTGTTTAATATATAATTGAGGCTTTATCTGCTTTAGTAATTAAAAAGTTAATTGTTATACAATAATTGCTTATCTTTATAGGTTAAAGTATGATATTTCAGTACCTATATATAGTGTTTAATGATTAGATCGTGGTAATGGTCGCACACGTTTATCATTTGGCTATGCTGGGAACACTGAATTTTTAAAAGATTTATTGTATGCTTAAATAGTGTGTATGCGAATGTGAGTGCATGTGTCTACAGAGGCCAGAAGAGGGTATCATATCGCCTTGATTAGAGTTCTAGGTGGGTGTAAGCTGCCTGATGTGGCGCTGGCATCTGAACTCAGGTCCTCTGCAAGGGCAGTGCACTCTTAACTGCTAAAGCATCTCTCCAGCCTCCTGTATTGTGAACATTTGAAGTCTCCTTTACAAATTCTGTCTTCCACTTCTTTGTGATTAACTGTTTCTTTTCTTTGTTTTCTTTTTTAAAATAGATTTTTTTTATTTTATGTTAGTACACTGTCATTGTCTTCAGAGACACCAGAAGAGGGCATCAGATCCCATTACAGATGGTTGTGAGCCACCATGTGGTTGCTGGGAATTGAACTCAAGACCTCTGGAAGAGGAGTCAGTGCTCTTAACCTCTGAACCATCTCTCCAGCCCTGATTAACCATTTCTTTGACTTCCACATATAAGTGTGAATATTTGTCGTTCATCTATTCCTAATTTACTTAACATAACGTCTATGCTTCCACAAAGGACAAAGTCTCATTCTTTTTTATTTTATTTTTACAGCTAATATTTATCCATTTGTTTGTTCAAAGCCTTGGTTGACCCTGAATTTTGGCTTTTGTCAATAGTGCTGCATTAAACATGAGACTGCAAATATCTCCTTGATGTGTCTCTTTTATTTCTTTTCCTCGGGGTTTAAATACAGGAGTGGAATGGCTTCTTTTTGTTGTTGCTGTTGTTGTTGTTTGGGGAACTTCAATGCTGTTTTCTACAGTAGCTCTACCAATTTAATATTCTCATCAATAGTGTCTTAGAGCTTCTTTTTAATAACAGTCTTATACTTTTTAACTCTCCATTTACTTAAGGATGCTTCACTTTCTAGACTCAAAGCTCATTAAGTTAGAGACTGTGTCTTGCTGGATTACCATTGTGTCCTTGACGTTTAATATGTATTATATATGTCTTAAATATCCACTGAAAAAGCAAAGACTTATTTAAAAATGTGCAATCTAGGGCTAGAGAAATTGCTCAACCATCAAGAACATAGCTGTTCTTCCAGAGGACCCAGGTTCAAGTCCCAGCACTCACATGGGAATTCACAACCAGCTCTAACTCTAGTTCCAGAGGATCCAACGCCATCTTTTGGCCTCTACAGATATTGTGAGCATGTGGTGCTCAGACATACATGCAGGCAAAACATCCATATACACAGCATAAAAACAAATAAGACTTAAACAAAACAAAACAAAACAAAACCACAAAACCCAAAGAAGTGTAATCTAATCATGATGGACCCATGTTTGCTTTTAACCTATAAGATCCTTCCTTTCTATATTTTTTTCTTATGAAAGTACTCATGAGGGGCTGGAGAGATGGCTCAGTGGTTAAGAGCGCCGACTGCTCTTCCGAAGGTCCAGAGTTCAAATCCCAGCAACCACATGGTGGCTCACAACCATCCGTAACAAAATCTGATGCCTTCTTCTGGAGTATCTGAGGACAGCTACAGTGTACTTACATATAATAAATAAATAAATCTTTAAAAAAAAAAAAAGAAAGTACTCATGTAATACATTAGAGATTGCCACTTTAAGAAGCCACTCATGATTATTTACAAAGAAATAGTCTTTGAATCTTAAAATCAGGCAAGCAAAAGCTTATCAGTTTGTGAAGTTGATAATTTTAAATAAATGGAGAACATTTTCTTTTCTTTTCTTTTTTTTTTTAAAGATTTATTTATTTCATGTATATGAGTACACTGTAACTGCTTTCAGACACACCAGAAGAGGGCATTGGATCCCATTAGAGATGGTTGTTAGCCACCATGTGGTTGCTGGGAGTTGAACTCAGGACCTCTGGAAGAGCAAACATCCAGTGCTCTTAACCTCTGAGCCATCACTCCAGCCCCTGGAAAATGTTCTCAATAGAGTGAAAAGGGGACAAACCAAATTTGTCTAACTGTTAAAGACAGTGACCTGGATTTGCCTGAATATGAGAGACTCTTCATTGCCTCACGGTGTTAGTGCCAAGGTGTTTTGTTCTGGAGGACTCACTGTGTGTGCTTGGTACACTGTGTGTGCCATCTGTAAGGGTGGCTGGTAGAAATGATAGGTAGTGCCCTGAAATCCAGGGTTGATGGCACGTCACTGATTAGCGCGTGAGTCTTGGACATACGCGTATCTTCAGAAGTCACACTGAGACTCTTCAACAGAAGCTTGGCTGTATATGCCACCTCTCTACAGAAACACCCAGCTAAACGATAACTTTTTTTTCTTTTTCCAGTGATGAGATGTATTTGGTCACGGAGCCCAGAGGATGGAAGAGACTATTTCACAGTCTTTCGAACAACACAAGCATTGTCAGAGAATGCCCCCTCTGCCACATCCTTCCCCATTCCTCTCTGTCCTCAAAAGATTTTTAATGTGTTCAGGACCGTGATGCTGCCGAGTTTTGCTACCAACTTTCTTTTTTGATGATTTTTTTTTATTTCAATGTCGGCTTTCTTTCTCCTATGTGCTCACTGACGTCTGATTGTGGGGGTCAAGCTATAATTAGTCTGTATATGAAGTTTAGTTCACTGTGGCTCTTTTGGCCCTAGACTCAAATGGGCTTTGATGTCTGGCTGGGGCTTTGATCCCAGAGCCTCAAATGGTGGTCATCACCCAACCCAAAGGATTGCACTTTCCTCCCCCCTCCTCCTATCTGGAGACAGCTTTCCTCAATTACAGCAGTCATGTCTGTTTGGCCATAAAAGCTGCAAGCATCATTTGTTGCTTTTCTCTACTGCAAATCGTGAAACCGATACTCCTCGCTGTGTCTGCAATGGGCCATTCACTGCAGGATAAGGTATTTGCAGAATGATGCTCAGACTTTGATGGGGGTGCTCTTTGGAATTGTTCTGTCCAAGGGTGGAGCTTCATACTATGATGCACGGACCCTTTCCGGCACTGCTTAGAAACTATCTTTAAGCATATGTTACACAGTTGCTGCGTGTTCAACTCCTATGCTTTCTTCCTTGCAGCGTTCACAAGGCAGCAGGTCCATTCTGTCTTTAAAGCCACACTCGCACCGTTCCTGAGGAGAGTAAGAGGGAAAGACCGAACTAACGCTGAACACCACTTGAAAGGAGAGAAATAAGTTGCACTATTAGAGGAATAAGCTCCCGTGGCTGCTTAAAAGAAAGGGAGAAAAAAAAAATCAAAACCACAGTGCAAAATGAGACCCTGTTTGTAATGGAAGAGGGCCATGGGTGATTACTAGCAACAGCCTCCTCCTTACCTACAAACGAAACACAGACTTGAAGAATCAAGAAAATTCAGCAAACTCAACTAGAGAGGAGAATATTTGGCTGTTGGGTTTAGCAGAGAACAGGGGCATCCAGGCCAGTCACACTTAATCTGATGACATTGGGAGTTTTCCTGGAAAAACAATTACAGCATTGAGCTCCTTGCTTTGAACTTCATTTGACAGCCGAAGTTTGTTTTAATTGGCATCTGAATGAACGGCATTACTTATTAATGTGTAATGGATACTTTGGAAAGCATAACCCTCCACCCCACCCCCCATTTTGAAACCCTTTGCATACATTAGTTTTAATATTTAAACTTGTTGTGAATGCTTTTTCAAGGAGATGAACAGGCTGCTATAACAAATGGCTTGCTTTGGACTAACAGGCCAGCCTAAAGGGGCATTTGGTGGGGGAGCAGGGTGTGTGTGTGTGTGTGTGTGTGTGTTGGGGGGAGGTGGGAAGGTAGAGGAGAAGTTTGGAGACACAGCGACGTGTCTGTCAGCTGCAACAAGATTTATTAGCAGTGTGTAAAAACACGTTTCAGCTTCTCCCACCCCTTCAACTATATAAATATAGTTGTCAATGTGTGACATAGCACAGGCCACAATAACAGGGTCCACCCAGCCAGAAGGAACCTAATTCAGAACTAGAAAAGCAAGAGGTCTGTTTAGAAGTGAGTAGAATGGAGCAATGGCAGAGGACATTGGGAGAGTGGCCTGAGTCATGTAAGGCAGGACATGATTCTAAGTTTGTCTTCCTGAAACTAGGAAGCAAAATTAGTTCTTGTATTACCATGTAGTGTTTGGCACACAGTAGGCATAAAGAATGTGATGTGTCCTGTAAACTTTGTACATCTGGTAACACCTGAATGTGGTTCCATTTTTACATCATGCTAATTACGAACCAAGGCTATCTTCCTTTTTATGTCTTTGGGAGGTAGGAGGCAGGGTGGGGGGTGAGGGGTGGGGTGTGTGTGTGTGTAGGTGTGGGGGGGAGGATAACGGGTGTGAGTGGGAGGCAAGGAAGTGCTTGCTTTTGTTTGTGTCTTCTTGGTAAACCGTCAACTTAATTCTATTTGTTGTAGAGATTAAGTGGGAACTATTGCGTTTAAAAGTAATGCTAATAGAAGAGCAATTTCCAACTCTCTCCTGCATCCTCAGGGAGTGTCCTCTGGTAATTATTAGTGGCATGCTTCTAGGTCTTGTACCTAGTGAGAGCACTGGTACTATGAGGGTATTAAAACAGTTTCTGCCTTCAGGGAGCTTTTATGACGTGGCTGGAGAGAAGATACAAAAGAAACACCTACGTACACAGATTGTATGTGCCCAGAAAGAGAACCAGACAATAGAGTGTGAGAAAGACCAGGCACTCATACAGTTAACCGGTGGTGGTGGTGGTAGGGGTCGAGTATGGGGCATGAACGAATTGATCTTGGGAGATTAGACCACATAGAGCAGAGCGTAAAGAGAGGAGAACTTGCTGGAGTGAGCAGCTGGACAAAGGTGTAAAATTCTGAAATCATGACCTGAAATGTGTTCCTTCATATAACACTTTCTCTTAATGATCTCAAATTGTGACTCCTTAAATTTAATTTCTGAGGTTCTTGGATTCAAGGCATGTGGTGTAGCTCCCACAAACCAGCTAGTGGCATTTCTAGATAGATCCCTGTGCCACTGATATACCCACTGAGTGGCATCCCAAGACACAAGGTCAAATCCTGAATGGTATTTTAGGGGAATTCTAAAAAAAAAGGTTCCCCTGTAAACCCCATGAGCACAATATTGTTCTCTCTCTTTGTCCTCGACCCTGAGATCTGCCTGCCTCTGCCTACTAAGTGCTGGGACTAAAAGCATGCGCCACCTCCGCCTCCCGGAGAGCAATAACGATTTAAGATTTATGTGCTGGACCACCGCGTATGTATTATACGTCGTTTGCCACTGTAATTCTTAGAATAGACCGGTCTGTTAGCCCCATTTTACTATTGGGTAAACAGAGGCACAAGGAGGGCACTTAACTTGCTATTCCTCCAAAGAGGAATCAGATTCAGACAGACAGTCTGGATTCGGAGTCAGGGCGCTAGTGGACAGAATATAAGGAACAACAACAACAACAACAAAAAACCCCCAAATAACAATAACAACAACAACAACAACAAAAAGAACCAAACTCTAGGTGCTTACAGGCCACCCTTCATAAAGTCTGGGCTTTTATAGGAATTGATGCGACCGCTGGCCTCACAACAGCATCCTTCTGTAAGACTTGAAAGACCTTCTACAGCAAAGCTCCGATTAAAAGCTAAAACAAACAAAAAGAGTTTTAGAACAATGTCCTTGCCTTTTTTTTTTTTTTTCTTCCTTCCAGTTACAAAATAGAGTTTAAAACAAAGGCGACCTCCAAACCCAGTCCACAGAAATGGTGTTCTGAGTACCGAGTGGACGTTAGCTTGGGATGGAGAAACGCAGAGCCAAGGGAGAGGACTCGGAGCGTGGACACGTGAGGAAGGGGTTAAGTTTCAGAAAGTTGTCCCGGGAGCCCAAAGCCACGGCGCCCGCGGACCGGCCCTCGGGGCTGGCTGTAACAAGATGCTCGGGCCCGCACCCGCCACCGCCGCTGGAGATGGAGCCGAGCCAATCGGCGCCGAGGGGACCGCGGTGCCGTCGGACCGAAAAAGGGGGCGCGGAGCCGGGGCGGGGCAGGGGCGGGGCGCAGGCGGCCCCGGCGCCTGACAGGAGCTGATCGCGGCGAGCCGGCGGAGGCGGTGGCGGGCTGGCGGGCGGGCAAGCAGGCGGGGTGTCGGGGCCGGGAGTGACGTAGCGTGGCCGGGGCGTTATCAGCTGCGGGGCGGCAGACGGGAGCAGCGCGGGATGCGAGTGCGGGCGGCATGAGCTCGCGGCCGGGGCCCTAGCGTGTGCTGCTGCTCCCGGGCTGGCGGGGCCTCGGGGGAGTCATGAAACCGGACGCAGCGCGCGAGCCCGAGCCGCTGAGCCCCGGCCGGGGCGCGGAGGCCGAGGGGCGCTGGCGCGAGAGGGGCGAGGCGGACACGGAGCGGCAGCGCACCCGCGAGCGCCAGGAGGCCACGCTGGCGGGGCTGGCGGAGCTGGGGTACCTGCGGCAACGCCAGGAGCTGCTGGTGCGCGGTGCGCTGCGCTGCTCCGGGGCCGTGGGGACCGTCGCGCCGCGCGCCGGGGAGCTGCGGGGGGACGCGGCGCAGCGCAGCCGCCTGGAGGAGAAGTTCCTGGAAGAGAACATCTTGCTGCTGCGAAGGCAGTTGGTAGGTGGTGGCTGGTGGCCGGTGGCCTGGCTGGAGGGTGGGCTGATGGCCTCTGGCTGTGGGATCCCTGGCCGCGACGTGACCCTCGCCTCGATTTTCCCTGATCCCGTGGAGTCGCAGATGCCCGCTGCCCGTGACTTCCACGCGTTGCTGGCGGATGCCTGCTTTGTGTCACCTGAGGAGCTGGCGGATTGCGGGGAGGGGTGGCTGCTCGGCTATCCTGCATTTGGAATTTTTGGAGTCCCTTGGTTCCAGCATGAAAGTTAGGCTACTGCATGCCCCTTTCCTCGGAGGTTTGCAATCCCCACTTAAAATGCCATTTCACCTTGTGGTCTCCCTGGTTATCTCTCCTGGGGGTGGGGGTGGTGGGGCGCACAAAAGCGAGGACGAGGCTTGTTGCTTGCTTAACTGTCCAACATTGAGTTTTACGGTTCCGGCGAAGCTCCTGCTGGGAGCCGTGCCCTACCCGGTGCTTTCTCTCCTGCAAGTCTCTTTTGCCTGGGCTGGTACTTAGTTTTAAATAGAAGTCCTTTGTATAAGGCAGCTAAAACTAGATGCAAATACTGGCAATTTGGCCGGAGACCCTGCCCCCTCCTCTTTTATCCGGCCTGCCAGCTGTGCTTGGTGGTGGAGGTGGGAGAAGAGAGAACGTGCGCCCGCCCTGGGAGTATTTATCTTATTGGATTTCTGTCACTGTCTCAGTCGTCCTGTGCAGTCTTCATTAGCAAGGAAGAAAAAGAACTTTGGACCTTCATGTGCTGAGAACAGCTTTTGATGCTGCCTCAAAATAATGGCGGCAGCTTTGTTTCAGTGACCTCAAAATGTAGTTTTGGAAACAGCAAGAAGATTCTTATCCCAGCGTGTTGTATTAGACTACTTAAGCTAGATAATGACCCTCTGAAAGTGATGTTGTGGGTTGTCACGTGTTTTCTTGTATTACGGTTTTCTAGATTATTTGTGTAGTTACAGAGAGCATCAAAGTGCTTTTACTTAATTCATTTTTTTTTTCTGATGAAATTCAATTTTTGGCACACAAGCATATGGCTTATGTCTCTAAGCTTTTAGAAGAGTCATAGGTCCCGAGCAAGGACCATGTATCTATTTTGTAAGGATGTGTCCTGTGGTTTGTGCAATAGCTCTGTTTTGGCATTTTTACTGTTTCTTTGGTAGTAGAACAGAATTGTATGTACGTGAATTTGAGCCAGGTCTTTTCGGGTTGTGACCGATCCTTTACATTTCAGTATTGTCTTGTACAATAGCACTTTTTTTTTTTTCTTCCCGACTCTCAAGATCGTGAGCAGCGCATTCCTATTGTCCGCTTCAGGGGAGCAAGGCAGTGTGTCAGGAGAATTCCACTCCAGTCAATGTTTATGGTACTATTTTCATTTGTAGACTTGGCATTCTTGATTTAAACCAGATGCTTTTCGAGTTCTTCTGCTTTTCCAGCAATGGGGAGCACTAGATGGCAGTGTGAGTTAGCACAACCAGCCTGTCACCTTGGGAAACCCAAGCTGAGTTCAAATCTTGACGGGCTTTCCCTGGAGGGTTTTGGATTCTGCCAGCTCACATTATACTTGGCGCTGGCTATTAGTATTAATTTCTCGCTTTCAAAGGCCTTAAGACTGATTAAGCCCCGCTAAGCAACTAATAGAAAACAAAATTCTGTAGGCCATGACATTTGGCCAGAAAAACCTCACCTAAGAAAGATTAGAGTGTAATGTAGAAAATCTGTTACTTTGACTTCAAGAGCCCACTGTGAAGGATTTTCTTTAAACTGGCTGCACACCAGATGATTCAAAGTCTATGCAAATTCCTTGCCCGGACCTATAAAAAGTCACAGTTTGTATAGATTACTAAAAGCTAAAAACAAATCTTTTCCATTCTTGCAGTATCAGGTATTGAACACAGGCGCGCTAGCTAAGATCTCTACCAAGGAGCTACAACTCAGCCACATATATATTCAAATTTTATTATTATGTGTTTTGTGTATGCAAATGAGTGGATCAGTGTGGCGCATCACTCCTGTGGAGGTCTGAGGACCAAAATCAGGAGTTGGTTCTCTCCTGTCCTGGGTTCAGGGGACTGAATTCAGATGTCCAGACATGCTATAGCCCTATTATTATTTTTAATGAACAAACTTTGTATTACCAAAAAAAAAAAAATTGAGAAAGATCTAAAGAGAGAGGGCCTGCCTCGCCTTCTGATTATGCAGTAGCATTTTGATCTAAAAGGCCTTGGTGACACTCAGACGAGTGGCGTCCATGGAAGACTTTCAGGTTTTGTCACTATGTGCTTATTTATTTATTTTTTCTTTCCTTGCTTCTCCCTAATCAGAATTGTTTGAGGAGAAGAGATGCCGGTTTGTTGAATCAGTTACAAGAACTTGACAAGCAGATAAGTGACCTGAGGCTGGATGTGGAGAAGACATCTGAAGAGCGCCTGGAGACAGACAGCCGGCCTAGCTCAGGTGAGCGAGTGAGCGAGCGAGGGGACCTAGTGTTTGTTTCCAGTGTGAAAACAACTGGAAAGTAGCTCACCATTCATTTGCTTGAGGGGAAGTAAATTTAGCCTATATATAAGATTTTCAATAATGGGATTGAGCTGCCCAGTGATCCTTGAGTTTTAAAACTACAAACTTCTATTCAGATTTCTGGAAGTGCAAACAGACCTCCTTTGAAACCTGAGAAATCAGATCTGGGCTAGAAAATTAGTCACACTTCAGCTTCCTGAGATGGCTGCAGTTTCCCCTTTTTAAAAGCCATTTGGCTCCTTAAGTTTCTTTTTTCTTATACTTACTATTTACTTGAGTGGTTTTTGTTTTTGTAGCCCAGGCTGGCCTTGAGTCCACTCCTGTCCTCCTGCTTCAATTATAGGCAGGGATTATAGGCAGGAGCCACCGTACCCAACTGTACCCAGAGAAATTAGTTATTCCTTCTGAAACATTCCTGGTAAAGTTGAGAGTCTGGCTGATGTGGGTTCCTTTTTTCACACCTTTAAAGATGGGACAGAAAGTAGGATGAAAGGAACTTTGGACTGTCTCTAGCATTACGTGATTTTTTGCCTTCTCTAAGAAATATTTGAAATAAACTGTATACTTAATTTTGTTTAAAAATCTACCATTTGTGTGATACGTCCCCCTCCTGCACACACAAAGAACCTGAAACAAAAATGAACTTTCTGGTCTTTTTTTTTTTTTTTTAAGAACTATTTATTTATTTTATGTATATGAGTACACTGTAGCTGTCCTCAAACACTCCAGAAGAGTGCATTGGATTCCCTTACAGATGGTTGCTGGGAATTGAACTTAGGACCTCTGGAAGAGCAGTCAGTGCTCTTAAGCGCTGAGCTGTCTCTCCAGCCTGCCTCTCATCTTTTTAACATAAATGTGTGTTATTGCTTGATAGGATCCTAATTCCAGCCATCCTTTCCCTTGTAGGGTTTTACGAGCTGAGTGATGGAGCGTCAGGCTCCCTCTCTAACTCCTCCAACTCCGTGTTCAGTGAGTGTTTGTCCAGTTGTCATTCCAGCACCTGCTTCTGCAGCCCCTTGGAGGCAGCCTTGACCATCTCAGACGGTTGCCCCAAATCTGCAGGTAAGGATTTTTAGCATGGACGGAAGCTCTAATTGGGAAGAGGTCAGGGGTCTTTAAGGCTATGTAGCTTCAGCTATCCTTTGATAGGAAAATAATTTGGGCAGTGTGCTGCGTGTACTCAGTGCCACAGTTGTACACAGAACCTACACTTTGATCTAGATGAACATCTACACTCCCCAGCTCTTTGGGGATATTTGGCTTTACATTATGGAATTACTCTTAGAGGAATTGTCCTCTTATTAGAGAGACAGAGCTCTGCTGCTTTGCTGTTTAACATCTTCTTGCCCTCCCTCCCTCCCTCCCTCCCTCCCTCCCTCCCTCCCTTCCTCCCTCCCTCTTCTCTCACCCCCTTTCTGATGTTGGTGATTGAATCCAGGGCTTTGCACTAAACACATACTATATCATCTACAGCCCCATTTTACCTTCTTCTTTGTGTTTCTGGGGGTACCCCTGGCTATATCTCCATCTCTCTCTCTTTTTTTAATGTCCATCAGTCTAGCCAAGGACCGCTGATACTTTGGGAGCGGTGGTCCTTCTACGTTTCTCAGACTACTCCACATAATGAAACTGCCCGTAGTCTGTATGTCATAATTCTCCACTGCAGGTGTCCAAGATAGGCATGATATTTTGAGTGATGGAAGAAATTATAATGAGTGATCTGTGTATATTTATCTTCTTTGAATTTTCCCAACAGATTTTCAGGGTGCAATTGTTAACATTTAGGGTACAGTTAAGAAAAGAAAATGGGTTGGAGAGATGGCTCAGCAGTTAAAAACACTTCCTGCTCTTGTAGAGAACTTGGGCTCGGGTCTCAGCATAACCATCTGTAACTCTGGTCCAAGGGATCTGACCTTTGCAGGTTCCTGCACACATGTGGTATATATACACACCCTCAGGCACATACACATAAAATTAAATATTAAAAACCCTGAGGCCTAGTGAGGCTATGTAAATGATTTAAGGTTACATAGTTGGGCCATAGCAGGATTCAAACTCAGATCTAACTTATGTTTTCCCACCACTTCAGAAATGGCTATGTTTAGCCATCTCATCTGAATTGTTTTTCGAAGTGGCCTGTTACCAGGTATTGTGAGAAGCTTCCACTTGAGAGTTGCCCCTGAAAGTCAGAACTCCCCCTATTCCTGTTGTATTTTGATAACATAGAGCAGCAGAGAAAGCAAGAGGATTGGAGCTGGGGGCGGGCGAGCAGGATGGGCTACTGCGTTCATGGTTCTCATCCAAGTACAAGGCTGATTGAGTCCAACAAGCAGCTGAGGTTGCTAATTGGTCAAGGCTTTGTGTTTGTACGGTTTGCAATCAACCATTTGGGAGAGCACAGAACCCTGTTATCTAGTATCTGTCTAGTATATGGGCCTCAAGTTCATTGTTAACTGCTCCCCTCCACTCCGCAGATCTGGTTTCAGAGGGAAACTTTATAAACCCATTAAGAGGCACTTTGGACAGGTTTCTCTCCAAGACAGACCCCTAGTGCTTCCAAATGTCACATCCTTATATAACTGAGACAGCTGGGCTGGGACTTGGGAGACAATTTTTCTGCTCTAAGTAGAGAGAGGAGATAAATGGCAGCTCATAGGCAATTGTGACTTTAAGGCAAAGAGCAGGGGTCTTAAGGTACTGGGGAGGATGGTGGGAAATGGTGTTAGCTAGGGAGGTCTCATTCTCTCCCTCTCTCCCCCCCTTCCCTCTCCCTCCCCTCCCCTCCCCTCCCCTCCTCTCCTCTTCCTCCCTCCCTCCCTCCCTCCCTCCCTCCCTCCTTCACTCCCTCCTTCCCTCCCTCTCTTCTTTCCTTCCTCCTTCTTTCTGCAACTCCAGGCACCCCCTCAAGGCCCCATCTTCCTGCTGAGATCATAGGCGTTCACCATCATGTTGGGCTTTTCTACCATTATCAAGCTCTTTATTAGAGGTTGAGTAGGTACTGACATAGCATTTTCATTTAAAAACAAACACCAAAACTCTTTAGAAATGATATCATCCTGAAATCTATTTTGTGTTTCTTTCCTCTCAAGAATGCTAATTATTGAAGGTTAGAAATCTTTCCACTTAAGAGTTAACACTGAATTTAATACATTGTAGTTTCTCAATATTCAAATGGATAGATACAATAGAGGGAAACTTTGAATTTCCCCAACTGAAGGTTATAAAAATAATTTATTCTCCAAGGTAGAAACCAACATTTAACCAAGCTTGTTTCATTGTTATTCTGACATGGACATTTTTGAAATATAAGAAGCTTCTTTGAAAATAGAATTTTATGTGTATGAATGTTCCTGCCAGTATGTTGAGTGAGTTCACCACATGTGTACAGTGTCCACAGACTAGAAGAGGCATTGGATCCTCTAGGGCTGTCAGGGCTGTGAGTAGCTGTGTGGTGCTGAGAACAGAACCCAGGCCCTCCCTGAGGACGTTCTCTTAACTGCTGAGTCTTGTCTCTAGCCCCAACAAGTTTATCCTTCAAAACTGCTCAAACTTTAAAAATTCCTTACCCTATTAAAATATTGTCTTTTCTGTCACTGTTAAAGATATACTGTGGCTGTTAAATTTTATTAGTTGTTATTGTAATACGATCTGGGGGCTGGAGAGAAGGTCTGGTGGTTCAGAGCACACACTGTTCTTGTAGAACACCCACCTTAGGTGGCTCACGAAGGCTTGTAATTGTAGCTCCAGAGGATCCGGTCCTCTTCTCACCTCTGTGGGCACCTCACTCAGATGCACTAACACATAAGCAAAGTTAAAAATAAGAGCACTCCTTTAAAAAAAGCTTTGATCTGTTTTGTTGTTTTTTTTCCCCCCAAAGGATAGTTATGTTTAAATAGATTCCATTAGGGAACATGTTTTTAAAAGAATACAAAAATGGACACAGCAAGTGTCTTAAAATATTTCAAAGAGAAACCAGAGAAGGGAGAGTAGACCAGAAAAAGAAAACAAAAAGTTCTAAGGTGCAGTTATTGGAAACAGAAAGTCAATGTTGCTTTTTACTTATCGCACTGGAAGGGTACCGTTAGGATTTTGATGTGCTTCACGTTAGTTTGTTTCCATAGGTATCTTTAAATTTTATCCTGATTGATAGCATGTTTTCACGAAGCTTCATGAAGTGCTTCCTTGCATTTTTCAATAGTTTTAGAGCATTATGAATAGCTTTTTTTTTTTTTTTTGGTCAAAATTCTTGAATAGTGCTTGCTGTCATTTAGTCATCTATGTGCTTCAAGTAAGCTTGCAGAGGGACTAGTGTGGACTAGTTCTCCATCCTTTGCTGTTCTCTCTCCACCAAGTTCACCTTGGTAAACTCTGGCCGGAGTCAAAGTGGCTCTACCGATTCATTTCTTCAGTGTATCTTTACATGTTTTTCAGATCTCATAGGATGGTTGGAATGTAAAGGCGGCCCCTGTGAAGACCAGGCCTCAGGGACAGTGTGCAGTTCCCCTTCCACACCACAATTTAATTACCTTGATGTCATTGCAGATGTGAATCCTAAATACCAGTGTGACCTTGTGTCTAAAAACGGGAATGACGTATATCGCTACCCCAGTCCACTTCATGCTGTGGCTGTGCAGAGCCCAATGTTTTTCCTTTGTCTGGCGGGCAACTCTCTGAGGGAAGAGGAGGGGCTTGGGAACCATGCCAGCGACATCTGCATCGGATCTGAACTGAACGCCACCAAAACAGATAATTCCCTGCCATCTCCAAGCAGTTTGTGGTCCGCTTCCCATCCTGCATCCAGTAAGAAAATGGATGGGTACATTCTGAGCCTGGTGCAGAAGAAAACACATCCTGTAAGGACCAATAAACCTAGAACCAGTGTGAACGCTGACCCTACCAAGGGCCTTCTGAGGAGTGGAAGTGTGTGTGTCAGGGCCCCTAGTGGCGTCCCACCGGGTAGTAGTGTGAACCTCAAGAATACAAAACAGATGTGTTTGCCCTCTGGGGGAATAACCTCTTTGGAAAACGGGCCATTCTCCCCTCCTAAGCAGAGGTGCAAAGACTCAAAGATAGACCAGTTAGAAAGCAAGAGGTTGGCTCTGCCAGAGGGCTGCTCAGCAGGCGCCGCCATGGAACCCCAAAGCAAACATCTGCCCAAAGCCGCCAAGGCAGCCTCTCAGGAGCTCGCAAGGTGTCAAGCCGGGCTGGGGGAATCCATGAAGGAAAGCAATCAGGTCTCGGCTGCTTCTCCCAAAACAAGTCCGGGCAGAGGCCCTGTCACTCCCACGGAGAGCAAAGCCCTGCAGCTCCCGAAGAAGATGCCGCAGAAGAACAGCCTCCAGGCTGTGCCCGCGGTGGACAGGCCGGCCTTGGACTTCAAAAGCGAGGGCTCGTCTCAAAGCCTCGAGGAAGGGCATCTGGTGAAAGCTCAGTTTATTCCGGGGCAGCAGGCGGCCGCCAGGCCTCACCGTGCACACAGGAACCCTGGTGTCGCAAGGAGCGCCACCTTGAAGGCCCGCGGCCAGGCAGCCATGGAGCACGGCTTGCCCACCGTCAGGGAGAAACCGCGGGCGGCAGGCAAGAAGTGCCGCTTCCCAGACGACTCGGATACAAATAAGAAACTCAGGAAGACCTCTGCCAAGGGCCGGCGCAGTGGCGGGCTGCCCGACGCTGGCCTTTCTGGCAGGGCCCTGGGCACCAGCGGCCATCGGGCGGGTAGCAGGTCGCACGCGCATGGCCGGGAGCCGGTGGTGGCCAAACCGAAGCACAAGCGAACCGACTACCGGCGGTGGAAGTCGTCGGCCGAGGTCTCCTACGAAGAAGCCCTGCGGCGGGCACGGAGGGCTCGCAGGGAGCAGGGGGCCGCCTACCCGGTGGCCGTGGCCCTGCCTTACGCCAGTCCCTATGCCTACGTGGCCAGCGACTCCGAGTACTCGGCGGAGTGCGAGTCGCTCTTCCACTCCACGGTGGTGGACACCAGCGAGGACGAGCAGAGCAACTACACCACCAATTGCTTCGGCGACAGCGAGTCCAGCGTGAGCGAAGGCGACTTCGTGGGCGAGAGCACCACCACCAGCGACTCCGAGGAGAGCGGGGGTTTAATCTGGTCCCAGTTTGTCCAGACTCTGCCGATTCAAACGGTCACGGCCCCAGACCTTCACACCCGTCCCACGAAAACCTTTGTCAAAATCAAGGCCTCGCACAACCTCAAGAAGAAGATTCTCCGCTTCCGCTCTGGCTCTTTGAAACTGATGACTACCGTTTGAGTAGCTGATGTAGCGCGTGTCTTCTCCTCCCCCTAGTCTCTGAAAAAATAAAAAAAAAAGAAGAAAAAAGAAAAAGGTGGTGTCTTAATATTTGTGTCATACTTAAATGGGATACTTATCCTTTCACTAGGATAAACCCAAGATAAATTATGTCTCGCGGTCATGTATGGACGCTAGTGCCTTTAATGGAAGGTGAAGGATGTATCGCTAGTTAGAAGTGAATTTTGAGGTCTTAGTGGTGGTGATAGTGAATGCATTTTGATTTTCAGATGTTTCGTCCGAGTGTCTGGCCAAGCACAGGTGTGTGATGTTCAAGTTTTATTTGGAGGAGACCTTTTGTTTCCAAGGTCCGTGGGTAAAATTTTTTAAGCCGTGAACTCGCTCCTTGATTCTTTAGGGCTTTGTCCCTGAAAGGGCTTTCCGGTTGAGGGGCATTGCATACAATTGTGTAGAGTAGGTAGAAAAAAAATGGTCATTACTTTCTGAAAATTTTCTACTATAATCAACACTCTCAGATGTCTCTACATCCTATTTTCTTCTTAGAAGTACACTTTTTACTGGATTTAGAACTTAGTAGACCAGACTTTTAATCTGGAGGTGGTAAACTGGATAGGGAGACGGATAGGACCTTAAAAGGATTTACAAAAACCTTTGCCACCTGTAGTGCCTCAGCCTTCGTTACAGTAACCCTTTCACGGGCCATATATCCAGCAGTTTTTGATGCCTTTCTATCTCTCTGCTCCTAATTTGTAGCCAATACAACTGTTTGTCCCTTAGAGGGCTTGCCTTTGGGATAAAGTGTTGGTCCTTTGGTGCGAAGAAATTCACCCTTACTGGGCGTGACTCCAAGCCCAGAATTGCTCTCACCAAGCACTGGCTTGAACAGTAGTGCAGTTCAACCCTCACCGGACCACTGACTTATCTGGAAGGGCATTACGTTTTTTTTTTAGAAAGCTTTTGGTAAACAGTATTGTGTAAAATAGAGTTTTTTAAAAATACTGATATATGCATGTTTTGTGCATGAGTAGTAGTTATTTGGATTCCTGTTTTGATATTCTTGTTGTTGAATTACTGTATGATATAAACAGTATGTGTTTTATATATATCATTGTGTAAATTTAATATAACACATTATATGCTGTACTAAATGATTTGTTTTATTGCTGTTAACTTTGTTATTATAAAAACCAGATGTTTACACCTATAAATCTTGTGCTGGCTGTTGGTGTTATTTTTGAGATTTACATTAGACTTGTTCTAGAGTAGAATATTGTTTGCAATAATTAAATAGGTTTTACCCAGCTCAGAGGGGATAACGAATTGGGAAACCTTTTTAAAACAATTTAAATTAGGTTTATGGGTTTTATTTTTGTGTGAGTGCTTTACCCGAATTTGTGGATGCAGACCACGTGCTTGGGGGGTGCCTGTGGAGGTCAGAAGAATTAACTGAAGTTACTGATGGTTGTAAACTACTCTGTGGGTTCTGAGAAATGAACTGAGGTCCTTTGCAAGAGCAATAAATGCTCATAGGTAGTGAGCCATCTCTCCAGCCCCCCAAAACATTTCCTTAGTTAAAAGTTCAGGTAGAGCTGGGCAGTGGTGGCGCATGCCCTTAATCCCAGCACTTGGGAGGCAGAGGCAGGTGGATTTTTTGAGTTCAAGGCCAGCCTGGTCTACAGAATGAGTTCCAGGACAGCCAGGGCTACAACAGAGAAACCCTATCCCGAACTCCCCCCCCCCCCAAAAAAAAAAGGTCAGGTAGATGTAAGGAGTTACAGAGACAAAGTTTGGAGCTGAGATGGAAGGAAGGATTATGCAGAGACTGCCCCACCCGGGGATCCATACCATAATCAACCACCAAACACAGACACTATTGCATATGCCAACAAGATTTTGTTGAAAGGCATCAGATTTTATGGATTGCTTGGGTTTACCCAGCTTAGAAAAAGTTAGTACTTAGCCACAAAGAGCTACTCAGGCATTCTTCATTTGCACAGAGGCAGGTTTTGTTCTCTGGTGGAGTTGGTTATTTTGTGTTTAACTGGTTTTTAGTGACCAAAGGTTTGGGTAAGGTTTTTGACATACCAAGATATATATTTAAAAAAATTTTTTTAGGTCAACAGTCTCAGGGATGTTTCTCTTAATTTATCTACTTTGGAGTTCTCTGACAACAGGGATAAATTCAGATTCTACATCCATAGGGGGCCAGGCTGTGACTGTGTGGTCTCAGAATTATCTTTTCCCAAGATAACCTTTTGATTTCTTCTGGGACCAGCAAGTGTTGAGTTACTCTTCCTATTTTCATCCTGGTCCTTTTACCAGGAGCCTTTAGTGATCTCAGGACTATGGGGACACCTCAGTCCTAGATTCTGAATGACTTCCAAAATCAAAACAGTAGTCAGGGGAGAGAAAGCTTAGTCACTAAAACAGCAGTAGGAATCCGAGGTTGATTCTTAGAGAACACAGGATAGAGAAGGGCCCAGGGCTAGGCATACTTAACTCCAGTGCTTTGCACTTGTGATCCTCCTGCAGAAGTGAGGACTGTCTGTAGCTAGGTGCCTTTTCTTATCACAGGTGTATGCTGAAGTTCTTAGAAACTGCAGAAATGTATTCCAAGCTGATTGTACCGCCTAACAGCCAGCGGTGGTTCCAGTCGCTTTGAGTATTTGTCAGAACTGGGCATGCTCAGTCATTTTAATTTTAGCCAATTCAGTGAATATGCAGTGCCATATTTTTTAATCACCTTAATTTGCATATCCCTGATGACTAGAAACCGAGTTGCTTGGCTCCTGCCCTTTGATACATGCAGTGACTAGTTTTTCTTCTCTTTAGTCTGTGGCCTGCCTTTCGCTTTCCTCTTTTTTTCTTTTAATCCACATGCTGGTACTCAAACTCAGACCCTGTGCATGCTAGACGTATATGCTTCAAAGCTGAGCTGTATTGCAGACTATCCTTTAGTTGTGTGTGTGTGTGTGTGTGTGTGTGTGTGTATGTTGGAGTGGGGCATATGGACATATGGGGGCAGGTACCTGCAGGTGTTGGAACCCTCTGGAATTGGAGTTATAGCTAGTTGTGAGGCACCCAACAGGGGTCCTAGGAGCTGAACGTAGGTCCTCTGCAAGAGCAGTCGGTGCTCTTAACCAGTGGTCCATCTTTCCAGCCTCTGCCTTTTAGTGTTAAGTAGTGTCTCTGAATACAAGTCTTCCATTTTCATCATGGCCAGTTTTTTATTTCTCCTTTTTTTGTTCATGATTTTGAAGTCCTACTTAGTACTTTGCCTAAACCAATTTATTATGAAGATTTTTTTTTTTAAAGATTTACTTATGACCAGGTGTGGTGGTGCACGCCTTTAATCCCAGCACTCGGGAGGCAGAGGCAGGAGGATTTCTGAGTTCGAGGCCAGCCTGGTCTACAAAGTGAGTTCTAGGACAGCCAGGGCTACACAGAGAAACCCTGTCTTGAAAAAAAACCAAACCAAACCAAACCAAACCAAACCAAACCAAACCAAACCCAAAAAGATTTACTTATTTGTTTTGTTTTATGTATTTGAGTACACTGTCGCTGTCTTCAGACACACCAGAAGAGGGCATCAGATCCCATTACAGATGGTTGTGGGCCTCCATGTGTTTGCTGGGAATTGAACTCAGGACCTCTGGTAGAGCAGTCGGTGCTCTTAACCGCTGAGCCATCTCTCCCGCCCGTGAAGATTTTTCTTTTTCTGGAAATTTTATTGTTTTCACCTTACATATAAGCCAAAGATCAAATGGGTCTGTTGTCTGTGCAGGGGTCTGTCTGCTTCTGGACGTTGTTCTGTCCATGTGGCTAGTTTTCCCTCCCCAATCAGCACTGCACTGTATTGAATTCTGGAGTTTTGAACTGTCTTGAAATTGGGCCTTTGGTTTCTCTTTGTCTTCTTAATTCCTTTGTTTGCTCTAGATCCTTCACATTGTCATTCGGCAGGTTTCTACTGGGCGGGAGGCCTGCTGAGCCTGGGATTGCTATCATGAAGTGTAGCTCACTATAGGGACATGTGCATCTCAACACTACCGTTTATTTATTGCTTATTTATTTACTTTTAATTTGAGACAGGGTCTTACTGTGTATCTCAATCCAGTCTTAAAACTCACTATGTGCTCACTATCTTCACACTTCTGGTAGAGGGGGTAAAGAGATGTGTGTGTGTGTCTGTGTGTGTGCACATGTGTGTGCAACCCTCCAACAGACATAGTTATAAAAGTGCACGTGCATTGCATGTGTGTTCATACATGTGTGTACATGTGCAGTTGTGTGTGCAGGAGAACCTATGGAGGATCTGGGTGTGGGGGAAGGAAGGGAATATATGATCAAGATATTTTTGCAAACATGTATGATATTGTCAAAGAATAAATTTAAAATACTATTAAAACAACAACATAGTGAGACAGAGAATCCTTGTCATGCCATGTCCACAGGGTCTGTGAACACAAGGGAATGGCAGCTGTCTGTCAAAGCCTGGGACAAGCATGCTTGTAAGAATGGTTTCTTTGTTTTGTTTCTTCTCTCTCTCTCTCTCTCTCTCTCTCTCTCTCTCTCTCTCTTTCTCTCTCTCTCTGAGACAGGGTTTCTCTGTGTAGCCCTGACTGCCCTGGAACTCACTCTGTAGACCAGGCAGGCTTTGAATTCAGAAATCCTCCTGCCTCTGTCTCCTGAGTGCTGGGAATGAATGCACTTGGTGGGGCCTAGTAATTACTTTGTAAACGTTACTTTTTTTTTTTTAATATCATCTTTAAGGTCTGTGTTACCAGGGAAATGAGGGCTCCTAGTCTCTTTCATAAAATAACTTAGAATTGCACTCTGAAGGAAGTTCAAGGACAGTTTTATTAGAGTTTGAGACAAAAGCATCAGGGCAGGCCCATTGAGAATTTCAGCAGCTGCTGTAAGATGAAAGATGGAGACAGAGAAAATCATGCTCTTATGAGTTAGGGCTCATGAACAGGCAGGTCTGTTCATGGGAGCTGTTGATAAATAGCTGTAAAGAAAGTATAGGGGGGGAGGTGTGGGTGTGGGGGGGGAGTGAGGACGTCTTCAGAGAAACAGTGGAAAAGCCCAGAGTATCAAAGCAAGCACAGTTAGGCTTTTGGACAGTATCTTAGTTAGGGTTTATTGCTGTGAACAGGCACCATGGCCAAGGCAACTCTTATAAAGGACAACATTTAACTGGGGCTGGCTTACAGGTTCAGAGGTTCAGTCCATTATCATCAAGATGGGAGCATGGCAGCGACCAGGCAGATGTGGGACTGGAGGAGCTGAGAGTTCTACATTTTCATCCAAAGGCAAACAGGAGAAGACTGTGAGGGGGGTCTTCAAGCCTACTCTCACAGTGACACACTTCCTCCAACAAGGCCACACCTCCTAATAGTGCCCCTCCCTGGGCCAAGCATATTCAAACCACCACTGACAGAATCCAAGAAGAGATAGAAAGGGAAGAAAGTTAAGATTTTTGAGTCAGGAAAGCAGGCTTAGCAGAGTTGCACTGTAAACATGCTAAGGAATTGCACTGTGGGTGGGACTTGTGGTAAGGACAAGTATGTCACCTCATTATGGGGATAACATCATTCCATTTTCCTACTATGTTAGCTATCTTGAGGACTGGTCTCCTGTCTTGGTGATTGACAGCTCCAGGTAGATTAACACTTATGGCCAGAGACAGTATCTCACAATGGTCCAGCCTACAGAGCAAAGTGAATGTTGTGTCTCCACTCTGAGCCAGAGCTAGATAGAGTGCAGGTTTCATTCTTTTGGCCAGAAGGAAGAATATTTCCCTTAATGGGCTCAGCAAAGTCTCCATTTTTTTCTTTCTGGATTTTTGCTCCACAGAGAAGGTGTGTGATGCTGCCATTTCCAGGAAACAGCAGGTGGGGGCTAAAGTCAGCCATGAGGGAGGGAGTGCATCTCAATGCCTCCCAGGCACTGACTGCTTTTAGTCCCTATCTAGCTATCTAATAGTCTGGAGCAGTGGCTTCCAACCCTCCCAATGCTGTGACTCTATAATACAGTTCCTTATGTGCTAACCCTTAACCATGACATTTCTTTCATTGCTACTTTGTAACTGTGATTTTGTTACCGTTATGAATTGTAATATAATAATAATAATTATTATTATTATTATTTTTTTGGGAGACAGGGTTTCTCTGTGTAGCCTTGGCTGTCCTGGAACTCACTCTGTAGACCAGGCTGGTCTCAAACTCAGAAATCCTCCTGCCTCTGCCTCCCAAGTGCTGGGATTAAAGGCGTATGCCACCACTGCCAGGCATAATATAATATTATATGTATATTTGATATACAGGTATTTGATATGGCATCCTTGAGAAAGGCATTTGACTCCGGGGTTGTGACCCACTAGAACTGCTGGTCTAGTGCCTTTATTCAACTTTTCCCAACCCCTTTTATTTATTTGAGACATGATCTTGTCAAGTAGCGCAACCTGGCCTCAAATTCACTATGGAGTTCAGGCTGGCCTCAAATTTGTTGCAATCTTTCTGTCTTTTGTGCCAGGAATTTAGACATGCACCACTGTGCCTGGCTTATTACTGAGTCTCTGGATCTATAATTTTTATCTTTTATTTTACTATCTAGTAATTTTCTTTAGCAGTTTTGTAGTTTTTAGTGTTGAGGCTTGGATATATATATATATATATATATATATATATATATATATATACACACATAAAATTTCTTTCTTTCTTTCTTTCTTTCTTTCTTTCTTTCTTTCTTTCTTTCTTTCTTTCTTTCTTTCTTTCTTTCCTTCCTTCCTTCCTTTTTGAAATAGAAACTCATCTATCCCAGAGTAGCCACTTAAGTTTGAATAATTTTTAATCAATCAATCTTCACTTAATCTTTTCTTCTCTGAATTCAGATGCTGGGCCTGTCTAGTGAGTGAGTTCAGTTAGGAGAGTGCTTGCCTACTTAGCATGTTTTATGCCTATATTCAGTCTCCAGGCAGCATTGTAAAATGTACCTTTGGTTTCATTGAAAGCTATTTTGTTTGGTCTTAGATCTGACACTTTTAATATTTTATGTGATGGTTGTGTCTCTGATTATTACATACACTTTAGATTATTATGCTTTTCAAAGGGTTTTTTCCTTCTTGGTCCACAGTGGATCTTGGAGCTGTTACAACCTGTCTGTTAAACATAAGGACTAACAGCATGTAGTCCAAAGCTGACTCAGAGAAGTATTTTAGTTTGAGGAGTGTTGCCCAGGTAAATAACAGCTGTTTGGAATCATTACAGATGAAACAGTAAATGGATGACTTACTTGATCGTTTACTATAACACACCAGTAATTCAGGGCTACCAAAACTTACCTATTTGTTATATTTTAAAGAGAACACTACAAACACATACAGGGAGGTGTATTACCAGCATCTAAGGGATTTCATAGGAGTGATTAATGACTAAACCATAAAAATAGTCAGACATGTTCTTGGTTCCAGTAATTCATCCTAAAATTTTTATTTGTTGAAATTTTATGTTTTTCTTTAAACATTAATTTTTTAAAAGATTTATTTATTTATTATATGTAAGTAAGTACACTGTAGCTGTCTTCAGACACTCCAGAAGTGGGCGCCAGATCTCGTTACAGATGGTTGTGAACCACCATGTGGATGCTGGGATTTGAACTTATCACCTTCAGAAGAGCAGTCGGGTGCTCTTACCCGCTGAGCCATCTCACCAGCCCCTAAACATTAATTTTTTAAAATTATTTATTTCTTTCTATATTATTATTATTATTATTATTATTTTCAAGACAGGGTTTCTCTGTATAGCCCTGGCTGTCCTGGAACTCACTTTGTAGACCAGGCTGGCCTCGAACTCAGAAATCTGCCTGCCTCTGCCTCTCGAGTGCTGGGATTAAAGGCATGCGCCACCCCGCCCGGCTTCTTTCTATTTTACGTATATTGGTGTTCAGCTTGTTCATATATATATATGTGTGTAAGGGTGTCTATAAGAGTTACAGACAATTGTGACCTGCCATGTGGATGCTGGGAATTGAACCTACGTCCTGTGGAAGAATAGTCAATGCTTTTAACCACTGAGCCATCTCTCCAGCACCTATTTCAAGGTTTTTATTTTGAGGAGAAAATTGCAAGAACAACCTTTTCTCATGAATGTTTAAAAACATACCTTTCACCGGGAAAAGTAACCCCTACATTTCTTACTTTCTAGAGCAGTGGTCCTCAACCTTCCTAATGCCGCAACCCTTTAATATAGCTCTTCATGCTGTGGTGACCCCCAACCATAAAATTATTTTCATAGCTACTTTGTAACTGTAATCTTGCTACTGTTATGAATTGTAATGTAAATATCTGTGTTTTCAGATGGTCTTAGGCAACTCCTGTGAAAGGGTCATTCAATCCTCCAATGGGTTGTGATCCACAGATTGAGAAATTACCGTTCTAGTAGATTCTGCCGTTTAATTCTGAACATTATACTTTGTTATTTGTTTTTTTTTAAAGATTTATTTATTTATTTTATGTATGTATGAGTACACTGTAGCTGTACAGATGGTTGTGAGCTACCATGTGGTTGCTGGGATTTGAACTCAGGATCTTTGGAAGAGCAGTCAGGGCTCTTAACCGCTGAGTGATCTCTCCAGCGAACATTGTACTTTGTAAGGACCAAGAAACACAAAAGTACAATGTATTAAGACTAAGAGCTTTGTAAAATTGAAAATACATTTCTTCTATTTCTGGCTTGTTCTCTCTCTCTCTCTCTCTCTCTCTCTCTCTCTCTCTCTCTCTCCTATGCCTTGTTTGCCTTCCCAGAAATGTACCAGTAAGTGTCACCCCTCTAGGACCTTTGGAAACAGCAAGGGTAACTGTTGACCATTAATGTGTAACCTTACAAGAGAGTTCTGTCCCAAAATGATAGTTCACATTGCGTAAGAGTTAACATTATTTTTGAAGAGTGAAAACTGGTCTACAGGAAGAACATTCTTTCTCCGGAATCTCGTGGCTAGGTATTTAGAGGAAAGGATTTAGGAGGCTAAAAATAGGGCTTGCTGCCAGAGACATACATTTCATTCCTGAAACACAAATCTTGGTAGGAACATTACCGTGGCACTTGGGTAAAAGTGCTTAGACCTCATTTTATCTCTGTACCCAGGTTTTGAAATATATAAGTAACATACACATAAAATAAAATTTAACCAATAGCAAAAATTTTTTACTATAACTTTACTTTTCTAAAGCAAATAACTACTAGCATTTTGGTAGGGTTCTTTTAAGTGTTTTTCCTATGCATGTACCAAAGTTTTGCTATGTACATGTAAATGTATATTTGTGTACATATACGCATATATTGGTGACTGTATAAAGCATGTACTTATGTACAAAAATATAGATGCTTACCATGACACAGATTTTCTGTCTTTCTGATTGTCATTTTGTTGTGGTTACATAATATTTTATGTGGTATTCAATAATTTTCCAACGAAATTAATTTTGTTTTTATTCAGGATTTAGCCTCTCTGTCCCACCTGTTGCTTGTAGCTGAGGCTTTCAGTTGAGGTCTCTTTAAACTTGACTTGTCCTTCGTTCCTGAGACTATCCTAAGGATGCTCCTCAGTGATTCCCTGAGAGTCTTTTGTCACTTCTAAAGATGTTAACTTAGGACTCGATGCTGATAACCATGAGGTTGTCTGTCATAGGAATTCACTCTTTTTTTCCCTCGTTCTCTTTTGAGACAGGATCTTACAGTGTAGCCCTGAGACTTTACATTTTCCCAATAGCACACTTGAAAAGCTTGTCAGTCATATTTCCTTTCCTTTCCCACTTGTTCTCAAATATTGCTCCAGGATCGCCTTTCTGGAACCTTCTCCCATGGGTGTGATCTCAGAGGTCAAGTTTCATTTTGGCTGTTTCGTTCTGCCCCGACCCCAACGTTCCCTTCAGTGTGTCTGCTTTTGTTTGCCAAGAATTTGGACTTTAGTTCAGTTCTCTGCTCTCTGACTCTTCTAACCCTGTCTGCATCCTCCCTGATGGTACCTGATGCGTGCATTTCAACTTGTGCCAGAGTTTAAGGCTTTAGCTTACCATTAGGGTGACTGAGAAAGGTCACTAAATTTCTACTTTTTTTTGGTTTTTGTTTTTTTTTTAGAGACAGGGTTTCTCTGTGTAGCCCTGGCTGTCCTGGAACTCACTCTGCAGACCAGGCTGGCCTCGAACTCAGAAATCCGCCTGCCTCTGCCTCCCAAGTGCTGGGATTAAAATGCTTTCTCTCTTTCTCTCTCTCTCTCTCTCTCTCTCTCTCTCTCTCTCTCTCTCTCTCTCTCTCGCCACCTCTATTTAGGATTATTTTCTTAAGTTAGAATCCCAGAATTGGAATTATTGAGTTAAAGAGAGACTATTTTCAAAGCTAACATTCATTAACTATTTCTGACATTTCTTGTTTAATTCCCAACAAGCTATGTGCATATTTGCATAATGAATAAGGAAATGGAGGGACAGGGGTATGCACAGCAATATAACATATTGCATCTGCAGGCATTGGCCAGTGTAATTTAAAAGGCACCAGTAGGCTTTACTAATGTGCTTTCCAGTGGTTTGGGGCAGAGTATCGGAATAGCAAAGGCTGATTGAAGTACTTTTTTGAGGGGGCTGGAGAGATGACTCAGTGCTTAAGAGCACTCACTGGCTTCCCTTCCCAGAGGGCCTGAGTTCAATTCCTAGCACCCACATGGTAGCCCACAACCATCTACAACTCCAGTTCTGGCAACTTCACAGAGACATACATGCAGTCAAAAACACATTAATGCGCATAAAAATAAATAAGTCTTAAAAAAATTTTTTTCTTTTAAAAAATTTGAAGCATTAATTGCACAACGCTTCTCACACTTACAAGCATAGTGCCAGGTTGACGGTGAGGATCCAAACAGGAGGCTTCTGGTTGGATGTCTATGAAACACCACCTTGATGCAGTGGGTTGGAGAGTGGATTCTGAAGGAGGGTGCAGGCTCTGGGAGGGGAAGAGGAAGTCGCCCATCTGTGTCACTCCTACAGAGCTCGGACAAAGCCGGGCAGAAAGGAGGGACTCAGGAGACACTGGGAGGGTGAACCAGCGTGAAGACTGTTTTCACACGTGAGGAGTGAGAGAAACCTTCCAAGTGACAATAGCTTAAGCTGAACACGTTTGCTTTCTATGTTAAAGAGAGCAGTCTGGGTCACAAGTGTGTGTGTGGGGGTGACGGACACACACGCTTAGCTCACTTCTGTCTCATTGTTCCCTTATCCTTGCCCTTTACCTCAAGACCTGCCTCACTGCCTGAGCTCCAGGCCATTGGCCATGTCATTATTTCCATGGAAATGTAAAAATGACAGGCATGCTGCCTTGCTTTTCTTCTTAGAAATTACATATATTTATTTAGG